>JAPYYQ010000001.1:0-383961 GCA_030522585.1 Anagyrus pseudococci | reverse complement strand
ATGTAATTGAATGTAGTATTTCATTGCAAATTCATTAAATATATTTAAGTTTGTGCAGTAAAACTACATTAAATTTAAAGCAATTTTTTACAGTGTAGGTTTGGCCGAAGGAGTATATAGTAGCACGGGTCACCGATCCATTAATCTCCACTATCTTTATACACCTTTTATTCTCCAGTCAATAAACCAATGTGAGCCTCGTATGCCTTACGTGTAACATAAACTTTTTCTTCTCTTTACCTACTGCCTACATCGTTCACCTGAAGCTTTGTCACTTTTTAACATTGAAATAATAATAAAGAAATATTTGAAAAAAAAAAGTTCCCAGCTGTAGGCCGATGGACGCGCTGCGGTTTTTAAAATCCTCGGCGCAACGGACTTGAACGATAATAGCGGTAGATGGAGATATAACAATAACAACTTATCCACCGCTGGTACTACCTACCCCTTAGTTTATAAATAAATGAGCCTCCCGGGAGCTCGGCTGCGCTCTTGCTCGGATTGTTTGCGCGCGAGTGTATACCAGCGAATGAATATGCATACGGCTTTTGCGCACTCGTCCGCCCCTTCCCCCCACGCTCCGCGTCTTTGAAGCAACAAAATACCTGCGCACTCGCCTTATCCTCAGAATTTGGAGATAGGACTCTGTGTGCGCTAGTGAGCACTTTGAGTTGCAAACATTTAACTCGCGAATAAGTTAAGCTTCAAGCACTGCGCCTGACCGCCAAAGTGCACTGAATTAAGTTGATCAAAAGTTTTGTAAATAAAAAAAACATGGAATTTTTTTATTGTAATTGAAATCGTTAGCTTTGTTTATTGTTATTAAAAATTTTAATTTTCATTAGTTTACTAATGTATTGCAAAAATATACTGGTTTCACTATTTTCTAGTACGAAGGCTTTGATCGCTACAACTTTGTCACTAGCTTTGAATAGAAGTTACGTCAAGAGGTTTCCATTTCTCTGTTAAAGTTTTAGATGGTCTATGCAAACTATCTCGAGAATTTCAAGACAAGTTGATTGATAAACAAAGTTTTTAAATTGAATTTTACAAAATAACAAGATGCTGCGTATCTGTTAAACATTTAAATGAACATGCAACTTCAATATTTTATTATTTTTTTGATAGAAGATATTTCTTTTAAATAATTTTTAAATAAATTTAAATTAACTTGTATTAGTTAATAATTTAAAAATTGTTATCAATTAGTTGAAAAAAGTTAATTTCCATAAGTACTACTTGTATCTTGGGTTGATAATGTAGCTACCTATACTTGACAGCGGTAGAACTGCTGTTACCTTTTGAGAAATTAGCTAAGCGCGGTATATGTTTCTGTGAGAATCGTTAGTAATTCTCAAAAGATAACAAGTAAGTCCTGTTATTGTTAAAAATACATAAATAAAATAATAAACAACAAGTTTCATAATATAAACAATTTCAAATGTTTTTAAGTACTATTTTTCAATCGTAATTACTTTTTATCTTAGGAAAATAATGTCGCTATTTATTATACCAACTATTGATAAATAATTATTTTATTACAAAGTAAGAAAAACTTACGGTGGAAGAAGTCATCCTTATTCGAAGACTCGGAATCGTTGTTGCTTTCAGGATCGGACTTCAATCTACACCAGGCTAAAACAACAATGATAGTTATTGTTACATCTATATGCAATAATAGGCATTATTTATTATTATTATCTTTAAATAATTGAAATCTCAAAAATTTACCTCTATTGAAAAACATCCTAATAGTAGAGCTTCTCCGTGGTCGCATTCTTCTTCTGGTCCGGTGATGCTGCCTCATAGTCTCGACGTCCTCCTCAATACTTATCACCGACGAATCCTGAAACAGAGTAATCAATTGCTTAAATTCTTCTTTAAATTCTCAAGTCAAAAAGGCTTTTGCCGCCTTGCTAAAAAGCTAAGGCGATAAAAGCCGATTATCATTCGCAAGGCTTGCCACGAGTAGATTGCTGAATTATGGCCGCACGCGACTACGAACGACTAATGAACCTGTCTCTTCGGAAGCCGAGCCTTGAGACGTTAATTGTGCATGCTAACTTTGCTCCCGCGTACTGCCGGCGCCGCCCCTTCAAGCTCGACGTTGCGTTACAAAGGATGCATCGATCGCGGCAATTTCAAAAGCAAAGGAAACGCCGCTCCGCTAAGCGATTCTCCACTTGATTCGCGGAAAGCGGTGATATAAATTTAAGGGACCTTTTTAACAAAACACTATAATTATTACCATGTCTTCCCACATCGGCTGACAAATCGAAATCCCGTAAACTCTGGACTGCAGGCGCACAAGTTTTGAGAGATTGCCAATTTCGCGCTGGCTATCGCTCGCAGGGCTCTCTTGCTCGATATCCGGATGTAAACTAAACACTCGCGTGTACTTTCCAGCGGCTTTTCCATCGAGCTCTCTTTTTTCTCTCCCTTCCCTCCCGCCTTTGGGAGACCGCGAGTCTCGTTTCACTCCGACATGCTCCCACTCGCGATCGAGATTATTTTTGGCCGACTGGTTTACATTGGGCGCTCGAGCATTGTAAGCGCCCTCGAGAGAGAGGGAGAGAGAGAGGCATGTGCTTCGCTCTCAAGAGCAGACTTAGCGGGACGTGTGCAAGTGCGATGTTTTACAAAATAATTGGAGATTCGGCGAAACGAGCAAAGACGCTTTGTTTTTGCTCTCTCTTTTTGTTTTTCGCGATTGATCGCGTTTTCCGGGAGTTCATACATTTTTCGCCGTTTCTAGTAAGCACGCAAGGTATCGTTCTTAAGGAGAAGTGGTTAGTCAAACAAACCTTTTGAAAAGACAATGAATTTTGCAGCGAAGAGGTTATTTTACTGTTAAAACTTTGCCGAAAAAACGTTTGCATAACTTACTGGACTGTTTGGGGAAAACTCCACCGACGAAGAGTGCCTCATTCTCTCTATCTCTTCTACTAGTTCATTATTAATTAGAATTGTTATCGACATCGATCTATTTAATCTGTGCGGTAACTTTTAACCTATATTCAAACATGTTTTATGTCATGCATATTTTGGGGTTATCTTTAAAGCTTAAAAAGAAAAAAAATGACTGCGGAAGACACAAAATGCTTAACATAAACTTGTTAAAAAATAAGTTCCTCTCGGGTGTGAAGCACAGCACAAATAAAATAAACGTTGCACCAAGAATGTTGTTTAAATAATTCAAGGAAAAAGTTGGTTAACAAAATGATAAAATTTTAGCTTTCACTAAAACAGAATTCAATCTTTACAAAACGAGTCAACTTCACATTCCTAGGCGCACATAAATTAACGCATAACTTTCGAAAACCCCGATCGTTTGTAAGGTGAAATCGTAAGTATGAGAATCGATAACTATAACAATAAACAGTTCGTTGACATCCGACTTCAACGTCTATACATAAACACCGCACTCGTCAAGAGAGTCGACGGATGCGCGCACTTTGCTCTCCGCGAAGTCGATGCTGCACGACTATTTGCAGGTCAGCGCCGACACGCCATCATCGGCACTTTTCAGCCGGAGCAGTAAGTTGGACAAGTGCCAGAGCTCGCGTTTGCATGTCCACCCACGCGTTGCTTTATGCTCGACTTTCCGAACCATGATACATCATAGCAGTACAGCCTATAACTATTGTTTCAGGTCACCGGATTTCGACGGTAATACGTGTATTCTCTTTTTTTCTCTCATTTATTTTATTTGGGGGTTTAACGATTTGCGCGTTGTAGCGGCCCGAGAGATCATTTATCAAGCGCTGACAGTAAGTGAGAATTTGCTAACTAGACAAGACAAGCCGTCGAGTTATTGCGTAAACGGCTAATACCGCGCCAAAGTCCCTTGAACTCTGCGAGTTTTCTTTTTCAAGAAGGAAAAAAAGAAAAAAACAATTTTCATCTCGGCTGCGAATTTTAGGACAATAACAAGACGAGAAATAAAAGGAGAGAAAAAATGGAAACGAAGGCAAGAGGTTGTTTCTCGCGCCAGAGACTTTTTCTCTCTCCCCCCCCCCCCCCCGCCGTCCGGAGAGAACCCTAGTAAAAAGCGTATCCGTGAGCCATGAGGCCAATTGAAATGTCATTAAAATCACGAAGCGGAAAAAGACAGAGCGTAAGGGTGGCGGTCGGGGGGGGGGGAGAGGCAGCGGGACCGCGGCACCGAGTGCGCTTGGTGGTCCAATTAACGAGGATGAAGAAACTGCCAGGCTTCTTGCTGGGGCGTCGCGCCTCCTCTCTATATACGCCTTGGTCGGCGGCAGCCGACACGTGAATTCCGCGTAAAAGATCCTCGGCGTAAGTAAGACGGCTAAGGCGGCGGCGGCGGCTGTTTTGCCGGGACTTCTTGTCCCGCGATTCCTCGCCGCCCAGTGCGCAAGCAAGCCCCTTTCCTCTCTCTCTCTCTCTCTTTCTCACTCTCTTGTGCTTTCTGTTCTTCGTCGTCTGTTGAAAAGCCGCGAGGCTGACGACTGATTAGTCGCCGCTGCAACAGTTAGCTAACTGGAACTGCGGAGGGCTAATACAGCCGCGTGGTCTAGCTTCGCAGACGGGTCACGCCGCTGCTATACGCATAGCTTACAGTTACCAATGGAGAATTCACGGAATACACATTGGGAATCTTTGGATTTCAGAGAGCTTGCCAGCGCTTATTGTTTGGCGTTATCAGTCAAGATCTCTAAGGCTGGAGAGAGAGAAGGGGATGCGCTTTTGAGAGGAAAGAAGAAGAAAAAAGTGCGCGTCCCTTGAGGGATAGCGTCCGGTTATATACACAGAGCTATTGGTCCTCTCTCTTGACAAAAGTCAGCTATTGTGTCGCGAAAGTGCGCGTCCGAGCTATGGCCCTCGTGTATTCATTAGTAGCTCTCTTTCTCAGCTCGGCCTCTAGCGCATAGAATCGGTTAGTGGAAGAGGGGGGGGGGTGGATCTCTCTCGGTGTGTGTAGGCTGACACTCTGGGGCCCGACTCTCTGCGTCGGCAAGCGGATCCGGCACAAAGCGGAGAAAGAACGAGGAAGGAATATAATGGATCTTAGGAGTCGGAAACGCGCGCGCGAAGGAGAGAGAGGGAGAAGCAAAAAGACACCGCCCTCTCTCGCGCTACCCCGCTGCGGCTCAACGCCGGCAAAAGTTGTGTGCGAGACGCGCCGCAACGATTGTTCCTTCCTCCCATTCACGAGAGAGAGCCACCTCCGCACGTATACGTTATAGCTAAGCTCTGGCTTTCGGACACCCGCAACCGAGATCTCTGTATATTATACAGATGTTAGGAGGAGGCGCGAATGGGAAAATGACGAGGACTGCGAGGTAAAGGAGGAGGTAAAGGAAGGATCCCATCTCTCTTACTGCCTCTCTGTGTCCGTGCGTGAGCTTGCCCGGGGCCAGTTGTAAAATATTTAGGAGTCGCTCACTCTCTCTGCCCGCCTTGTTGGTTCGCGACAATGGCCACGCCGAACTTCAATTGCTTTCCAGGCGCTCGGCTACGTATCCTTCTGTCTCAAGACACCCGCAGACTTGCGCTCTCGCGTGATTCGCCTCCCTGTTTGTGAGACATAGCCGACCGAGCTGCCGCTATTCACTATCGCTTATTCGTTTTCTATTTTTGTTCTCCTTCTTCCTTTAGGATCTCTACAGGATATGCTGGCAAAACCGTCCTCCTTACCCCTCTTTTGATGTCAGAGAGAAAATTCATAGTTGCAAGTTACATTTGCAATTTTTAATTTTCCAATGGTACACGAGCGCTAAACGAGCAGCTGGTAATGATCCGCTGTACCGATCTGCACTGATTAGACGCTTTATGAGAAGATATTCTTTTAGTGAGATAAATTTGTATCATCTGAAACGCTGTGTATGTAGAGATGCTGATGATGTATATTTAGCGATCCTTCGTTGTCGGGTGAGTCGCGCACCATCCTTGCATCGGTTGCAAAATTTTCTTTTAATAAACTTGGTATAGACTTATTTGCCAAGAATTTTCTCGGTATCCAATTATTTTCGAAATATGTAGTTCAAAGTAGTAACTGAATCTTCTTCAGTTCTGCGTATTGAAAACGGATTTTTTTAAGAAGAAAAAAATGGCTTACATCCCCGACTTTCTAATTCAATGGTGATCGAGTAAACGCGTGACATTTGCAAAAGACGAACTTTAAAATGCAAAAGATTTTATCGTTATATTATTAACGCGTATGCACGGCGTTACATGTCTCGTTTGCCAGTATGTGCGTCTTGCAATTAAAAACGTGTCGCGCGCGGGTAAGTAAGCCCGGCCGCTGTGATGCAACGTACCTAATCGCGATTAGCAAAAACAACGTTGTTAGCGCTTCGTAACCGAGTCGTGCGCGTTAGAGAGCTGTAGTTCTTAATTGCCGAGGTTCAAATATTTTCTAATAGCCGTTTAATTGCGCGCGGCTACCAAGACTACCGAGTGAGAAAGAGAGCTTCGTTAATAGTTCTGGACAGTCTGGCGATCCAGATAAGGAATAGCATTGCTCGAATTATTCGACTCTTGATTTAGGATAATTTTCATTGCGTCCCTGGAGAATTTTAAAAGGATCCACTTTCGTTGCGTCGATTTGGAGAAAAAGAAAAGATTATCTCGTTATAATTATGGAACTTGCGAGGATGATTACGATGTTAAAGTTCTGAGAACGAGTAAATATTCCAGAAACAACTCGATCACGTGTTTTTCCATTCAGAGGCGGTTTATTTATTTATAGTTTACAAGCAGGGCCTAACCAGTTTTTAGCGAAAAGTTGTTAGGTCCTCCTATAGACTAAGAAATGACGCCTGTATATGCACAGTAGAAATAGAAAGAACAGCGTGCGCCACCGGCTCGTGTACCGCTGGGCCCATTGTACCCCTTCCACCCCCCGGCGAATTGTCAATTTTCCCCGATTCATTCGGCCAAACGGACGGCTTTTTCTCTACCTCTCTGCCGTTGGGGCAGCTGAATGTCGCCTGCCTCGGCTTTATTATAAAGCGCTTGCTTGTCGAATAGCCCCTCTCTTCCTCTGTGTACTAACGACGCGTTCGGTGGTGCCAAAAAGGTGGCGAGGAGGTGAAAAGAGCCTACGTTACGCGCGTCCCTCTTTCAATGCCGACTTGTGGAATGTATCGCTTTTGGGATCAATGCTCGCGAAAGGGTGAGGGCACTTAAAAGCTTCAATAGAGGCCATTCGGTTCTTTTCAACATTTTCGAGCTCTCGCTCTCGCTCTCTCTCTCTCTCTCTAACCTTTCCAAGCCGGGGTGAATTTGATGAAAAGCTGGAACGTGTTTTCCGCAGCGTGACTTATGCAATGGACACCGAGCGCGCGCGTGCGCGCTTAGCTAAGCAAATTTTCCTAAGACTGGTAATAAACATCTAAGGGACGCCGATCGATCAGGAATGTCAGAGAAAAGCCGTCGATTTCATGTGTACACGTAACGCGCAGCAGGCTAAAACTTGGATACTCTCTTTCTCGCTCGGAGTTTAGCACGGGTTACTCAACGGTCGTTCTGTTGGAGCGAAGTAAAAAAAAAGAAATGGCGGCGAGAGACTGAAAAATCGCACGCGGACGTGACGAGTACGTCGTTAATCGCCCAGCGCGTAACGGAATCGCGAGAGCGAGAAAAAAGGTGATCGTTATTGCTGTGTGTATACCCTCACCAATGAAAGATATCACTCGTACCGGATAAATCATTGCGGTTAAATTAATTAGCATCTATAGTGAATGACAAATTTTGTAGTTGGGCAATTTTGCAAATTTTAAAGTATAAAGAAAAACGTCCACTAGAGAGATTTGAGAATTGAATCGTCAGCTACAATAAGCTAGAATAAGATCAAATAGTCAAGAACTTAAGTCCCGTAAGAAAGTCGCGTCAGGTATAAAGCGACTCCTCGCGAAAAAGCGTCTCGGAGTAAGGTATTAAGTCAGGAGCATAGCCGCAACTTCTCAAATCCGTCTTAGAACGTGTGTTAGCGTCCATCATAGTCTCTGCGTCCGTAACCCGCTGGTACATAATCACATCGCCGAGAGAGAGGGACGAAACTCGTGGATAAAGAGAGAGAAATGCACTGACGCATCGCAAAGCTATATCCGGGCACACACCGGTTGGCCGGGTTTCACAGATTTTCACCCAGAGTAGTATGTAGGGCCAAGTGAGAGTAAAGGTGTGAACAATGGTCGGCGAAAAAGTCGTCGTCGTCGTCGTCGCGGAGCGCCACCCCGCGGAGTGAGGCTTTAACGGGTCGGCAGGTCTCAAAGTGCGGCATTATGGGGGCGCACGCACCGGAAACGCCGCGTTCCTAGTTTCGCCGAGGCCCTAGGGGGCCCCTCTCTCTCTCTCTCTCTCTCTCTCTCTATGGCTTGCCTCTCTCGGGGGCCCAAAGTGAAAGGGCCCACGGGAGTAGTCAGCTGGTGTGCTCCCTCTCTCTCGTAGCTGTAGGGACCGCACAGATCGCGATTCTTTCGCTATATAGGACAATGCTCGTTTGTATGTTGGCCCCTGTACTGTGTCCTGTACACGGCAAACTCTATAGCTCGAGCAAATTTTGCGGCCGTTTTTCTACTTATGTCTGCCTTTTTCTCCCTCCATTGTTCGCCGGCGCCATGTCTATCTCTCTGTCTCGAGAGAGAGAGAGAAAAAGAGACTTTTTGGCTCTTGTGTTGAGAAAATTTTGCCAAAGAGAACGAGGAGACGCGTTTTCGCCCCCCTACCCCTGCTCTTTTATGCGTGTCTCTCTGCCTCGTGAAGGATAATCGCCGGAAAGGTCGCTAATCATTGAGTCCTGGAAAAGTCTGATGATCGTTTAATAAAACGACCAGGTACAGCGGCTAACAAGCTTTTAAGCTTAGAGCAGCGTTGGCTATTGAGCTTTTTCGGGCTTATTAATTAATCATCAAATACCCGTGTGGATCGCGTTCGAGATAAGAAGGATAAGGAGCTCTCCCTGCGGTAAAACCTGAAAATCGGAAAAGTCCTTCTCTCCGACTCTCTTTCGAGTACACTCATAGAGTGTGTGCTCTGCCGGTGTGGCGTAATTGCGCTCGCTCGTTAAAACCGCTTGCGGCGATTTAACGATCTCTCGCGCTCTACAACAGCTGAGAGGCAGATTATCGAGCGAGGGGAGGGGGGCAGAGAGTCACAAGGAAGCCAATAAGTAAGAAGTTAAAGAGGCTGCTGCTTTCTCATAGCGGCAGCATAGGCAGGAAAGAGAGCAGGCAAGACCAAGGGAGAGCCGCGCGCACACGCCGCCAGCGGAGTGTAGACCGTTTGTCGGGCATACCGCGGGCCCACCCCGGACGACTAATTGCCCGTAATGCGGGCCTCGTCTCCGGCGGGGCAGTGGCGAAAAACTCCGCCGGCAAGAGGCCGTGTACGCGATGCTATGCTTGGCACGCTGTCCACCTCCTCCTCTTCTCATTCTCCCACTCTTTTACAAAGCTCGCTCGAGTGGCCGCGGATGCCGGGGACACTCTGATGGATTTAGATTCTCCCCTGGGGATATATCGCTGTAGGCAGAGGACCTCGGCTGTTAAGTGCTAAAGAAGATGTGTCCTCGGGTCTCTCGGCAAATAACTCCATGAGTCTTCTTCCACCCCCCCCCTTTCCGCCCCTCTACCCTTTGCGTCTTGAATGGGATATATGCGACTCTTGAGATACAGACTTGGTCTGATGGGATTTCATTTTTGTTCAGTTCTTTACGGTCATCAGCTGACGATGACAGTCTGGAAATGAGGGTTTTTTCATGTAGTTTGCTATTGTCGATTCTCGAGTTTATATGATGATTCTCCGATCCTTTTATCACAGCGTGACATGTTCACAACGTTTAAAACAGATGTTATAGGCATGTCATTGAATTGTTGCGGCTTTCAAATCGAAACGATATCACGGATTGGTTCGGCAAGAATTTTTTAGACGACGCGGTGTAATAATGATGACTGTATTGTGATATTTGGCAGATTAAAAGAATATGAGAAAAAAGAACACAAGGGCGAGGTGGAGAAAAATAAACAGACGAGGAGACTAATTTAAAATCAGCCTTGTGTGTGCAATTCTATCAAACTGCATTTTGATTGCTTTTCATTATGGTCATTATGGCGGACGACGAGAGAGAGCCGAAAACTGGTTTTCGGCTCGTAGCGACTCTGCGAAAACGAAACCCAGAAATTTTTATCTCCAACTAACACCGTCTATAACATAATGATCGTTTAAATATACGCGTCGTCCTTTTAGCGGGCGATTTAACGCTGCTTGTTTCTTTTTCGCCTCGAAATAAAGAAAAAAAAAAGATGGTCGAAACAAAAAAGCCTGCAGTTTTTCGAGGATCGGGCAAAAAATCGTCCGAGCCAATTATAAGCCGCGGCTATCCTCGAAAAATCTCCCACGATAAGAGAAGGTGGAATAGGTCGTCCTTCCGGTCAACTTCTTCGTTTCATTTTTCATTCGAGTTTCGTACAGAAACTGTTACAAAAAAAACCATACTGAACCACTCTATGATAGGAGATACTCAAAATTCAAATAGCAACATGGAAAAATTGTCAAACCGTCAAATAATAAGCCAGGATAGAAGAAAAATTTAGTAAATACGAAAAACAAACAAGTTGCCGGGGGTATTAAGGTAGGTACGGGGTTGAGAGAGAGAGAGAGAACAAAATAATCGAGAAAGCCTTGAGATAAATTCACGCAACCAATTAAGCCGAAGGTCCTCGCCGTTGTGAGAGTCTTCTTTTACAAAGAGAGAGAGAGAGAGAGAGAGAGAGAGAGAGAGAGAGAGGGAGAAAGAGAGCACTTTGGTGCGAAGCTCAGAGGGAGACCGACGCCGTTTTTTGCTACTACCGTCGGCGATCGTGTGTGTGCGCGCGCGTCTATTGGAATAATGATTTGTCGCTCGCGATCGGTACCGTCCGCGTAATAACGGTCGCGTGAGCTTGTCGCTAACCCGGTATTAAATGCCGCCATTACAACCGCACGCGCGTACAAGTGTTTGTGTGTGTGTGGACACACTAGGTGCGAGAGAGCGTGTGCGCACAGCTCGCCGACGGAGAAGGAGATACTGTGCGAGAGCAAACGATCCGGTAACAAGCGAGAGCCGGCTAATGACGGCAGGATCGGCACGATCGCCATGCGTAATTTTCTAGAAGTTTTGTGTCCCCGCTGCCGATCTCCCGACTTGTTCCTTTTTTTCCTCTCTTCCTTTCACTATATACCTCTACCGCCACTGCTCTCCTGCTGCTCTCCTGCTTCCACCCTTTTTCTATGTCCCTCTCTTTTCTTTTTCTCTTTTCTCCCGTTGCTATGCTTTCTCAGACGGATTTCGAATCATTAACTTTATACCGTATACGCCAACTCTCAATTATATCGCTGTATATAAATTAAACTAACTTATACATTTTCCCCCGGAACAGCTCATTAAAAAAATTTCATTTTTTTTTAATCAATTTATTAATCTTAAGTCTCAAGAAGTAAAAAAAAGCAAAGTCCGTTTCCTTTATATCAGTCACAAATTTTCACGGCGTGAGTTTAGCACCTACGAGACGATACTTCACGGCATTCCACGCGTATATACAGCAGGCCAGTCAAAGTTTTGATTCGCCCGTTAAAGCGAGTCACCACTATTGGATACACACAAAGCCTCCCCCGCTCGTTTCATGGTCGCATTCTCTCCGAATCCGGAGAAAAACGAAAGGAAAGTCCATCCCCCCCGCGTAGCCAGACTTTCCTCCCTGCACAACAATGTGTGCGCGCGCGCGCGCGCCGGTCGTTTGATCCGTTCCAGCGAAGCCCCCAGAGAGGCCCCCACCGGGCGCGCCGGCCATATTCGAGCACATTTTTCCAAGGTGTGCGCACGTTAATAATGGAGGAGAGGGTGGGGTGGGAGGGGGAGGACCCCAGTGATGTATACGAGAGGTACAGCCACCAGCGGAGATGATTCGCCTGCGCGGGAGGCCTCCCTGCCACTCTCCTCGGCGGCATTAATCAAAAAACCGGCAGGCGCACGATGCCCGTTTTTGCCCCGCCCGGGGGAGAGATGTCTTCTTTTTCGGCCGGCACGACAGTTTTGCTGCAGGCTTTTGTGGACACTAAGCCGATCCGAGATTTATAGCGCGGAATTTTTCGGTCTCGCCGAAGGTATAGAGACGCGGCGAATCGGTTGATCCTCCGCTAAGCCTGTATATAATAAAGTTTCGGGACAGATCGGTCGACGACTCAATTGCGGAAGCGCCGGAAACGCTTTTGCTCTCTCTTTCTGTCGGTTATGCTTTGTGCATGTATATACGACTTCCTCTACCGAGATAGAGCTAAATGTTCCCGGGTCGAATGCGTAATAGGAACGAGCTTGCGTAAGCAGAGAGATATTTTTCGCCGATCGTCTATACCGATCGGTTTCCTTCATTACCGCTTTAACGAGCTACTCTCGGTGCGCTTAACAGCCATAGCTCTCTTTCCCCGGTGCACGGGCCGCTGCACTTACAGCGGGATACATCGGGCACAATGGAGGGTTGGTAGCGGGCAACGGGGGGTACCGCGCCAAGATAAAAGAAGACCAAAGAGGACCGATCGGAAATAGAGAGACTTGCGCATTGTTCGAGCGCCGTCAATTAGCGCCCGCGAACTGGGTCGCGAACTCTCCGGCGATTGCTCCGACCCCTAGGGCTCACCGTTTTTCCTCGAACCCATCCCGACAATCATAGCGGCGCCTTTTTTTTCCTCTCTTCTCTTGTTGTCGCTGCTGTTACCTTGTGTATGTACGGGCGGAGCTGCGCGCGGCACACAAAAGTCAATCAGCCTCGCGGCGAGCCGGACACGAGCGCCGGGGAGTTTACGAGCGGTGAAATGAGAGGGCGGCAAACGCCGGCTATGGCCTGCGCTTCCGGTTTTGAGCTTATTTCACCAGTGTCGGCGCACTATGCTGTCCCTATTGGAAAATTGCCCTTGCTTCTCCTTTTTCCTTCTCTCTACAATGCGGGATGACTTTGTTGCATCGCGGCCCCAGTCGTAATTCCATTGTGTTTGTTTTCAGCATAAAGCTAGCTTTTATGGACCACGAGTGTTGCGTGATATCTGATTTTTAAATATTTTGTACAAGCATGAAGATTTATTCGTCGAGGAGTAACGTTTGATCATGGCGACTCACTTTATTCTGTAAGTTGAAAAAAAAGTGGATTGCTATAGGCTGTCAATATTTGCTGCGTGTAATTGCAATCGACAAGGCGAAAGAAAGGAGTGAGAAAGAGGGGGAGAAGAGAATAAGAAGGAGGGGAAAGAGAAACGTCGGGTAGGAGGATGGAGAGAAAAACGGCCAACAGGATCGGTCGGCGTAATTACCGCGCGCGAGAAGGAGAAGGAGAAAGATGGGGAGCTCCAATTTGCCGTAAAGTGTGCCGAAGGGCGGAAGGGTGTGGTGTGTGCCAGAGCTACTCCCTCTCTCACGAGCAAATCGCCGCCGATAGTTATAACGCGCGCACCTGCGACGAGAGGAGGAGCGTCGATGCTGCCATTACACGGGACAACTTGACAGAAGAGCTTGCATCAATAGCCCGTGTTACCTGAGCTGACACGCCAAATTTTTATTAGAATAAATAAGGCTTTTGATATGCAACCTACGTATAGACATTTTTGTTTATTAATCGCAGCGTCGACGAGTACGATCCTGACAATAGATCGGTAAGAATCAAAGTGTCTCGCGCGGAGACGTGTGCGCGCGTTCACGCGCCGATGAAATCACAACGTTACGCGAGTAAAGAAAGTGAAAAAAAGAGGCAGCCAATACATAAGCCTGCAGCCGTGTATATAGAGAGAGGTATATATCGACAAAGAGTCTGAAGCGGGTGTTTCATCTCTCATCGAGAAAAAGAGAGGGAGAGAGAGAGAGCGGTGACACCGGCCGACGGAATTCCTCGGGTGCGCGAGAAGAAAGACTTGGCCGGGTACGTTCTCGGGATCGGCATAGGTTCGGGAGGGTTGGCGGTATGCCGAACATCCGTCGATTACGTCATTTTGCATGGCCCGTACGATTCGCATGCGGCTCTCAACTCTCTCTCTCTCTCTCGCGTGCTGAAAGCGCTGCCCGCCTCTTTCACATACGTTTTTTCTCCCTCCCCCATCCTCCATCTTAACAGCCTTTCAACCGCAATATATGCTCGAGGCGATCCTCTCTCTCTCCCACGGTTGCGCGCGATCGACGTGTAAGATGATACGGAGATCTCGGCTGCGTTCACGAATAGCGTGTAAAAGTGGGTGCAATGCCGTCTCTGTTATTGCTATACTTTCGATTTGTCTAGAGAGAGAGAGAGAGAGAGAGGAATGCGGCGGAAAAGAACAAACGATACTAGCGATTGTTCTACGTATTATTTTCGTTGATGGACACGTTGGAAATGTTTTAATAAGCAGAGAGGCACGCGTGGTTTCGCTGATGGGTTCGATAAATTATTTTTACGGCCACGCATAGGGACGAGAGCTGTTAAAATAATTTGTCGAGCGTTAAATGCAGTTCATTTGACGTCGTAAATCTTTGTTATTGAGTGTGATTCCTCGACTACCCTTGTACGAGACGTTTTTCTCTGGATGCTAGAATTACTAGGGTAGCGCTCGTGTGTGTGTCTGTGTGTGCTATAGTCGGCATGAAATCGAATGAATGAACGAAACGAATGGAATGAAATGCCATTGAGATACAATGTGTAATTCGTCCTCTTACGCGCCTGAGCATCGATCCTCCTCCTCGTCTTCTTCGTCAATGGGCGGCTACTTTTGAGAAATTCCTAATAAAAATTTTTCAGTGATTCCTGGACTACAACGTCTCTCTTGGCTACAGAGACGTTACGAAAATGAATGGGCTCGTATTGGCACTTTGGGAGCGTTATTTGTTTAATTTTGCCTTCAATAAACTGCCGCGACGTTCAGATCTCGATCAACACGCGAGCTGTTGGTAGCGAACGTCGCAAAAAGTGCACGGAAAGATTTTGAGATGTATATCGCGCGCACCTGCCTCCCCCCGTTTTTGGCATTGTTTGTACTGTTTACACTTGCAGCTGCTTACTTGGCGCTATACTCGTTGCGGCGAAACGGGATACATTGTTTACAAATGTACACACGAATTTCAACGATGATTCATACTCTATATCGCGTAAGTATTCTTGTCTCTCCTTGCGGAAATTTTAGTGCATGCTCGGGTTATAGCCGCGAATAATCCGGTAACTCGATCTCTTTCTCTCGCTGCAAAAATTCACCGAGAGCGTTATGCTAACTATTCGATATTGCAGTTTTCTGCTGCGCGTTTAAGGTTGAATTTCTTTCAGTTATAATCTTATAGACAGGCATATTGGATATGCATTTATTAATTGTAATTTTTATTATTTTACTTTGGTGCATTACTTTTTAAAAATAAGCACCAGATCGCTGAGTATCGTGCTCGAGTTTCCACGAAATCTTCGACTCGCATGTCATCGCCTGCTTGTTCCAGCTACGTAGTACCCCTTTTCGTCAACTCCTCGCGATTTTTACAAGTCCAATAGATACTTAACTGCGCAATTGAGGAATAAAAATTTTCTGGTTTCTAATGATGTGAAATACACGGAGTTTTCCCTCTACTTCTAGCCCATCTATTTTTTACGGGAATATCGGCTTTTAATATGGTCTCCTTGAATCCAGTTCTCAGAACGATGACGAACGAGTTATATATCCTCCCGGTTGCATTATGTATCGGCCCGAAACAGCTTTCACTCGCGTGATTACCCGGGAGCTTATTGCGTTAATTGATTCAATTATAAGATCGGCATTTTGGCTTAAGGACGATATATTCGCGCTACAATCTCGACAATGAGGGAATCTCACGGTGAGAACCAAGTTGTATATAACGCGCGCGCGTATATACCTATCCGGCAATTTAACAGGAGGCTATACTTTTGAAATGGTAAAAAAGAGAATTTTGACACGCAAGGGAGTTAAGTCTAATTTGCGAATAACAAGGAGAGCGCAAGGAAAAAATTGATCTTTTAGTTGAGAAAATCTTCCGTTTAAGTGTCCTATTATTTTCGCGAGATTCGCGTACATGGCGGGGCTGAATAAAAAAATATAACTTACAAACGAGCAATCTTATTAGGGGCGCGTGGAAAACAATTTTTAACACGAGAATCCGTTGAAAATGAAAAACTCGTTTCGTTTAATTTTATTTTAGCGCGAATCTAATTACTCGCGCCTTTCGCGTTCTCTCTAATTCGCAGGCACCCATATAACGCTCTCGGCGCCATTTTGGTCTCTCTCTCGCGTTGCAATAATAATGGATCCCCCATTTTGCAGAGACTGATGTATACCAGCTGATACCTTAAGAACCTCCTCTCCCTCTTCTCTTTTTCAAATTACATGCCACCCTTGGCTATCACGCGATCTGCATCCCACGGAGAACACACTAGAAGGAGGGAGTGGAAGAGTGAAAAGGGGATAGAATACGAGGAGGAGGAGGAGGAGGCAAATAGCTTAACGTCGGCTGGTAAAAGGGTTGAGCTGCGGCTGGTAGGGACAGGTGCTCCGGCTATTTCAGCTCGGTGTAGTTGCAGGCGAGGGGGAGAAAGAGAGAGAAGCCGAGTGCAGCATCTCGCTTTAGTGGTGTAGAAGCGAGAAAGGACGGATGGAGAGAGAGAGAAAGAGAGAGCGAAGCCTGGGCGTGGCTATGGTACCGGATTGGTCGGCAGTTCGCCGAGATTCGCCTCGCAGCCCGCGCGCACATTCCCCGCTCGAGAGAAAGAGAGAAAGCCTAGCGCGCGCTATGCACTTGCCGCGCGCGCGAAACGCTCGGGCTCGCTGAACCGCGGCCCTAATGGCCCCTCTGTACGCTTGCCCGTACTCCCTGCCTCGTTGGCCTCGTCATCTCCACCTATTTTTATTTTATTTCTTCACTTGCTTAGAAACTCGAGTTCTTCATTTGTCGATTGTGATGTTGATATACGAAATTAATTCGTTGGGGATCGGTAAGACAAAAATCGGTATAAAAGTATCGCTTCTTTTCCTTGTTTGTTTGAGATTGGTATCCTTTGCTTATCCTCGTCGCAAGGCAATTTTCGAGTGAACATTTAAATTAATGATTAGATCGATGAAAATTAGCTCTATTGTGACGTAAACACAGGAAATTCCTGCGAAAATCGTAACTATTTGTTTCTTACTGGATTTCCCTACTGTTCACTCGACTTCAAAATTTTTCTTCGAACAATATGAAACTGTAACTCAGTGAGTACTTGGCTTCAAGATATACGTTTAAAAATCGATATTTATTTTCTCAGGCAGAAGTGCAAAAGGATCAAAGTTATCTCTTGGAAATAACTCCACACACGCACATGCACTATATCTTGAAAAAAACAGGTGTATACGTTACTGTACCAGCTTATCATTAAAAACACCCGTTAGATTATTTTTTCAAGAAAACAAAAAAAAAATGTTGAAAAGAAATATTTCATTATTAATGAAAATAACAGAATTTTTTCTCAAGCGTCGTGTTACATTAAATTGTTACCTTACTCTCGTCAAACATTTTCTTAAACGCGATCCTTGTGAAACTATTCTCTTTAATTGGAGAAGAAAAATCTTGGTAAGATTTTTTTTCTGTAACGCTACTTTTTTTTCTTAAGGGAAGTGGATCAAGGCATTTTCACTTAAGACGGCTATGATTAGAGATATATTTTTATTTGACTTCTCACTAACGTCTGAATCAAACTATTTGTTGCAACACATAGATACACGTACGGATATATATTAACTATACAAGCGCAAGCTCGCGGTAGAAAAAAATGAGGTTCTTCGAAATAACACGATTCAAGCATTGTTTCCTCGGAAACTCTAATTTTTACTGTTTTCTCGCAATTTTTAAGGCACTTCCTCAAGACGAAACGCATCGATAGATCCTCGAATAATTAAAACTGCTCTTATTAAGCTCGCAATTAAAATAAGCGTTTCCCATCTTAGCCGAGAGAGTTTCCTACGCGTGAAAAAACAGGATTTCAGAGAAAACGTAAACTACACACGATATAGCGTTGTACTAAAGCACAAGTAGTCCAACGCTGGTAGCAATAAGCTTCGTATAGCCAGCTAAATAAACGTCAATTAGCGCAAAGAGCCGTATTACGCAACGCCGACGCCCACGCGAATCAAGTGCACACACACACACTGCCGATTTCCTTGGCTATAAGTGCGGAAAGGTCAGGGAGAATATAAGGCGCGTGCGCGAGAAAAAGACGGACTAGCATGAAGAGTCATGTGTGTGTGCCGGGCTTCTCTCTCTCTCCCCCACCACGCGAGGAAATCTATGCACGTATATAGGTGGACGGGGCTAGCAGGCAGCTTACGCGGCTCTTACAAGTGCTAGTACTTGGCCGCGCGCGCTTCACGCTCCTTATATATTTTCGTGCCAATCGACCGTACTGGCCGCTCCTCTTGTACTTTCTACTTTTTCTTTTCGTTGGTATACATACGATAATAAACGCCAGGATTTTTCATTTGCTTCCCTCGGACCGCTGAATTTATCGCTGCTCCGCGGTGAGTCAGTCTGTTTTGTTTACGTTTTTGCATTTGCGTTACGCTCTCTCTCACTCTCGGCTAATATTGCGCTTATGCAATTTTTAATGGCCACACGTTATTATTCAATCGACCGACTGCTATATTGAAAAATGAAAGATTGTTTTCTTTTTCATTCATTGTAATTTAGAATGGATTGCATAACGAGAGCGAACGATCGTGAATGAAATTTCAAAGTTTGTTACTTTTGCTTGAATTGTTTATAAATAATCGGCCGGTAACTGGAATTATCGAGATTAAAACGTGACGATATTATTACTTCTGCATTACAAATTGAAATTTATGTTGTAAAATATTATATTTGTGATGTTGTACAATGACAAAACATGTAAACGCTGGTTTTTTTTTCATTTCTCAGATATCCCTGAGTCACATAAACAATCAAAGTATTACAAAGCAGCGAGGCAAACAAAAATTTTTGGAAAAATCATTAGACACAAGGAGGAAGAAGGCGCTAAGAATATCGAAGGCGAGCAGTGCGTGGGCAACGACCGGTCACGATTTAACCTTGACTCGTTCGGTTTATATTTGGAGGCTAGATTCTACCTAGCGCATTTCTCTATTGGAGCTTGGTATAGGAAGTGTGGAAAAATCTTAGGCTTGATAAAGTCTTGTGTCGTAAACGTGTTGGCGCTTGAACGGAAACTGCTTCGCGTTTTATCCTCTGCATCACTAACTCAAGGTTGATTAAACAACGAAAATTGGCCAGGTAAGAGTTTGTTTTTATTTGTTTCTTTTTTATTTGAATAAATTTTAAGAAATGTAGTAATTAACCTTATACAGGGAGCAAAAAGAAATCATTTGAGTTAATTCGATTAATGAACTCGGTCGCTGTCAAATGTAAATTGATCTCGTTCGCTTCCTTTATCACATAAGCACTAGTACGCACACCTATAATGTAATCATACTATATGTACCTCAAGCAAAATATTATGCAACATCTAAACCTTGGCATCCACACACTAATAATTCGAGTTTCCTTTCCAAGTTCAATAAAATTTACGCTACGAAAATTTATATCTCCAATATAAATTTTGATAGTTGTAAATATCAAAGATCCGTAAAACTTAATGAGAATTTTCGATATTACAAAATTTATTTTTGTTATTCATTGCTGTACGTATTATTAAGCAATTAAAACTTTAATCAATTAAAAGTACTGTTTAACTCGGCACTCAAGTTGATCTAGCATGACGCATACAACAGCTATTTACCTTTAATAAACGCTCCTGATTAATTTTATTTGTAGAAACGAGATAACAGAAATGAAAAAATCTAGAGCAAAAATTTGAAAAAAATTATATATAGCTGAGGAATTTATTGAAAAATTGAGTATTTTAACGTGGAATTTTAAAAATAGTTATCGAAGTCTTAGAATGTTTTCAAATCACAAGGCTTATGCACGTGACCTTCTTGAATTTTTTACTTCCTTTTTTTTACTGCACAAGTTAAAATCAGTTGTGACGGTCAATACTAATGTGCGCCTGTTTTACAACTTCTTGGCGTAAAGTTACCACTGTAGTTATTGCACCTACAGAGGCTAAACATTTGAATAATCGAACTTTTGCATAACACATTTAACAACCGTCATTTTCTTTCAATAAACTTGAAGCAAATTACCAAACGGATTCAGGGTCGAACTTTTTATGTTAAAAATTCTTAGTAAAACTGATGCATCGGGTAAAATCCAGCCGCGGTCTCATCATTCGTCCCAACTGCTTGGCCGTTTTGGGCTAGATTTAGTCGCAATTTAGCAATAACGATAATTTTAGATATCTCTCGGTAAAGCACATACGAGAGAGAGAAACGAAGCGCCAGGTTAGAGAAGCTGAGAGAGCCACGCAGTCTTCAGTAGTGCCGAGTCGGTTCATCATTCTAGTCGACAACGCTTGAATCTCCAAAAAAAGGCCGATTATCTTGGTAGAGAGCGGCTGGTGTAGCTATAACGGAGGCGCGGAATAAACCGGTATTACCGAGAGGCGACGCCACACAGAGAGCCAAGAGATCAATAAGCCGCGGTGTAACGCTTGCGCGCTCGCGCGACCCCCGCCCAGACGCCTCAGTTGGCGCCGGTGCCTCGTCAAAGCCCGAACGCGTGTGCCTTAAACTCTCTGTTTTCATCCTGATTTTTAGCTGTCGATTTCCCGGGGCTGACAGGTGATTCGCCGGGGCTGTGTACTGGTTACCGGTGTCGCAGCTGCTGCTTACGCATAAAGGTTCGTCTTTGCACCAGAGTTTGTTTTATTGCTTGTGCTCGGGGATCACGGATGGTATATCAGAGGTTACTTGTACGATTGCTTTTTACAATTTGGGAAGTATAAGTACTGGTTATTCGGATTACGTTGCTTCCAGATGGATATTCATTTGTAGATGTTTAAGAGCGTATAGGGGCTACAACGTGTCAACGCTGTGATAAAACACAAGCGTTTACATGCTGCTTTCTATTTATAAAATTAATATTCTAGAATCCAAATTATTTCGCCTAGTCGTGTTCGCTGGTATTCGCGAGCGAAAAATCAATTCCACGCTTAAAAGCATTCGGATCGATCCCGGGGTATTTCCCCAGTGGCACCGGGAGAACGTAATAGCCTGGCACACGCGATTTAGCAAGCCGCGCACACACACACTAGACACGCTTCTCTTTCACCTACACACAGACGCTCTTCTATTATTAACACTGCGAATAGCTCGAGAGACTCGCGAAAGAGCTCTCTCTGTCTCTCGCGTGGCGGCCGGCTAGATTAAAACGCGCGCAGGCGCGGTCAGTGAATTCTCCCGCTCCACGGCCCGCTGACACCGATAACCAAACACGTGCGCGCGCTAGTACGTCGTAAAACAAGCTCTGGCGCAGAGAGACAGAGAGAGAGAGCCGAGCGGGTATAGGAGCCGTCAAATCGGCTCGCCGAGATTTTTTTCCTTCCTTCCCTAACGAACGCGATCGATAAGAATTCGATGCGATCGGTAAGGAAGCGCGCTTCCAACGAACTGTGTATCTGCCAGCGCGAGAGCTGGTCAGTTATTTATGCTAATGCGTGCTTGGAGGCGACTCACTATGTGTGCGCGCGCGCTCTCGCCTTCTCAAAGAGAGAAACAGAGAGGTTCTCGCACTGGCGAGCGTCGAGAGGAATCGGGTTGTTCGCATTCTCTACAGATGTCTCTATTAGTTTCTTTTGTTCCGAGCGCGCCTTTATCCTCTCTTATCGACTTCTTTTCTTTTTCTTTACTTTTAGTCTATTTTTCTATTTCGTAACGATAAAATGCGATTGTAAACAATAGAGTCGTCTGTGGGTAGACACCTGGGGCATATTTTCCACGCGTGTCATGGGCTTTGATTTAACGCTTTCATTAATGATGCATTTCTTTCTACGAAAATCTAGTGCTTTAAAGCACAGTGTTTATCTCGTTAAGCAAATAAACGAATAATTTATCAATAGCTAAACTAGGAAGAATCACAAGTATCATCGCTCGCTTATTACCAATTGAATAAAAATCAGCAGGGTATATTCGATTCCACGCAATTCACAATTTGCTAGCCGTACTGCCCAGCAATATCCAACTCATTTTCCAAACAATAAGCCTTAGCAAAAAAAGAAACGAGCTTACAGCGAGAGCAAACGCACGAACGCGTTACTACTCGCAGTCCATTAAACCAGAAGCATTCGGCACGCGCGCTCTCGCTCGTAAAAGAGAGCCCACTTAGATCTCTCCAAAAGAGCGCAATTTTTTCGGCTCTCCTCCTCTTCAACGCAACGGCATAAGAGGGCCCCGCCGGGGCAAAAGAAAACCAGAGGCGCGTGACATTGACACTTGGGCAGAGGCCCATTGTTGGAAGCTGCTCTCTCTCTCTCACTCTCTCGCAAGGCTCGCGCGCCACATACATCAAGCGTGTGCCTGAGCGACAATAGGCGCTGGCCCGCTCTCCAGGTGAGGCTGTACTCCCTCGCGACACCTGCGACCGGCATCTGCAGCGGCAGCAGCCGATTTTCCGCCGAGGAGGCTGAAGAGGAGCAGCATAATCGGTTCATTATTTTCCCCCAAAGCCCAGCTGGCCCCTTGGAGATTTACACTCTCGCGCATACCTTAGAACCGATTCATGGCCAATCGATCGAGTTCTCGATTCTTCGGCTTTAAAAGCGTCGTATAGCATTGCTCGCGAGCGATCGAGCGCGGAATCGTATCAGCCGATTCGAACCTGAAAATCATCGATGAGGTGTAACGTCAAGCGTGGGTGTATTATACGCGTCTTTTCGATAACAAAAAGGCGTCACGCGGGAGAAAACTAGATCGTTGGCGGGAAAACGAGTTCGAGGGCAGGGGGAAGCGAGAGGTTCGCACGGCTTCTCGCGCGTCCCTGTTCCATCGCGTCGCTCGCGGCTTCTCGACGTTTCTGGATTTTTAATAAGCACGCACTGGCCGAATTTTAATATTCCCCCGGCTACGCGCAGACCGCAAAAACTAAAAGAGACAGGAGGGCGCGATCGCTCTTTCACCCTCCTCCTCTCTATCTTTTTTTGAGACCCAACGTTGAACGGCGATTGTCGTGAAATTTCGACGGATCGTCAGGTTGCGGCCAGACAACTACTATCTTAATGTCATCTTTCGACATCTGACGCGTAACACTTGGCTCCGCATAAATTTAACCCTTACAGCTATCTCTACCAAATGGCGACGTATTAATTTGGACTTAATCCGCGCGTACCCGGATTATGGGGGGGGCCGTAAAATTTTAATGCTAGACGTGGTTTTTTTTGGCGACGTTCCCGTCCGCCGAATACCCATATCCATTAAATCGACTCCGAATCAGCCACACAATGTTTAGCTACTTATAAACACAGGTTTGCGGTATCATTCGGATCAGAGAAAATCGGTACAAATTAAGCAGCGCGAAAAAAGAAACAGGCTAATTTTTATGCCAGGGATCAACGAATATACAAGAAAAAATGAAGAGAACGTGATAAGCCTTTGTGCGTCTGCCGCGAAAACTGGGCGAATAGAGGGAGCGAGAGAGAGAAAGAGAAAAAAGGCTATTCGTGACATTAGGATAGAGTTTAGCATTTCGAGTGCGTGTGTGCGGCCCGGCGAGTCTATAATTTAGCCGGCGCAGGCCATAAATCAAGCGCAAAAAGTCGCCATAAAATCATTTTATATGGCTTGTTAACATCCTTCCTGTTATTAAACGCGCGCGCAAGGAATCTCGAGAACAAAAAAAAGAGAAGAAATACGAAAAGACGAGAGAGAGAGAGAGAGAGAAAAAAAGAAGTGCCGACTCTCGCAACGCCCAATCAAATTTTACGAGCCGCGCATAGGCACAAAGGCGCATGTACCGATGATCCGCGATACGTATGGACGACAAGCAAGAGCAGGGGGCTCGTAGGAAGCCTTAGGAAGAAAAAAAATGAAGGAATGTTTTTGTCGCGGAAAACGCGAAGGGCAATCTGCGGCGCAGGAAAATTTCTCGGCGCTGCACCGGCTAATTGCAGCCTTGTGCGGTAAGCTATCTGCGGCATATAAGACACACACGCATGGCGTGTCGAGCAGCGAGGCTTAATCAAATTACCGCGCCGATGACTTCATTCGGCGCGGGAGTGCAATTTTTTTTAAGCGGAAAACACACCAACGCCCAATGCTTAGGAAATCTACCTCTAATCTCTGCGCTCTCTGGCGCCGTGTGAAATGTGGACGTCATTCATTTGGCGCGATTGGAAAATTTTTTTATCCGTACGTGGATCGCGACGCGAGCGAGACACCTGTCATCGCTATTGTGCTAACGACGTGCTAAAATTAGCGTTAATACGCGTCTTGACGTAGGCAGACTGGAGGCGTGGATATACGTGCGAATTATTTTCGATTCGATTATATTTACGGGGTGTACACTTTATGGGATGGGATGGCTCCTATTGATTGAATCGGTGATCGTATTATTGAGAGTTTAACGATATGCAAATAAATTGAGACGAGAAGAAAAAATGAATTTTTAATAAAGTAAAGCTCACTCGGACTTTGATCGGTCGTCATAAACCTGTTAGTTACAGCCTTAATTATGCGTAAAACGGACAATTATGAATCGAAAGTTCCGTCATTGATAGCAATAAATAATTGCTCGATGACAGATGTTGGGGAAATAGGGTACAAAAAAGTAAGTCATTGATCTCTCTCTCTCTCTCTTTCCCCGGTGAAAAAGAGATTAATATTCCACGTTTTTCAGAGGCAGTTTTCACGGTTGACTCATGTGAACCGTTTGGATGACTCACTTTGGTCTATCTCACGAAACTTTAGACACGTGCTTAGTGTTTTGACTACAAGTTTTATAAAAAATCATTTTGATTTTTCAAGAAATTTATAGTTATTATTTCGTTTTCGCGCGAATTCAGGAAATTTTTAATAGAATCTTCACGAAAGAAAAAAAAATAACACAATTTTTATTTTGTTCAATTTAATTTTTTGTCGCTTCTTTTAATGTACAACACGTGTCGTTTTATTTACGCCGAGAATATCAGAGAGGCTGCGTGCAAACTAATTTACCGTTAAAAAACTAAACGACCAATTAAACAGGCCAAAAGACTCAAGCGGCAATTTTAATATCGCCTTATCTAAAAATCTAAAAGAAGTAAAGAAATAATGGTTTCTCGACTACCGCATTTTTCGCCATCATTACGGCATTTAAACGGCTCGGTTTTGCCTCGGTTCGCTTTAATCGAGCCTCTATCACTGGATCGATAAGCATCAAAATCTACAATGGAAACACTAGTGTAAACGTGTCATTAATCGTACTTGTTGAGCAATGATTTTCTCTCATCACTTCCAATAGTACAATCTCTCCAGAATCAATAATCTTATTCGTGTTAGTAGAGGGATAAGCGCGAGAGAGAGAAAAAGAGGGTCAGACAGGAGCGCAAGATCTCGCTAAGCTCACGGTCAGTGGGCCAAGGTCGTGACGATTCGTGTGCGCCTCCCATGTACGCGTACTACCTACGCCAACGCTCTCGTATACGCACGCAGCTTGCCGCCGTAACGAGGAAGAGCGCGCACGTGAGCTCCTATTGCAAGCTACAATTTTCCCTTGATTCGAGCGACGCACTGATTTTTTACGATAATACTTTTCTTTTTTTCAAAAACGTGTGTCGTTTTAGCGCAAAACCACGTATATCATCTTGGTTGATAATTTATTGAGGCGAGACTTGTCGCGTGTGCTGTTTCTTTTTTTTTTATCAACAATGAAACACGAGCTTTCATCGAATTTGAAATTCATACGTAAAATATCTCACCGACGCGCGGCTGATAATGAGCCAGAGACCCCGTAGCGCGATACGTTACAAAAGAGATAGAAAATTTATGAGGAGCACATTATGTCCAGAGCGCCGTTGCCGCCGCCGCCGCGCTTGTGCACTTGTATTAGCCAGCGCTCTTTCTCGATCTCTCTTGTCTCAAGGCAATAAATTTCATTGTTGCGCGCGCGCTTTTTCTTTGTGAAAACGAGCTTGAGAAATTCCTCGTCGTTTATATAGGCATTCGTGAAAAAAAAGAAATGATATTCAGATTATCCGCAGATATGCCATAACTTTGGATCTAATATTTCTCAAAAGCCGATACACGTGTGTTTTATATGTATCCCCCTTTGGAAGAAAAATTCGTGCATTTCGCAAATGCAGACAATTCAAAAGAATGTTAATTAGACAATAACGGCCGGGAGAGCATTTAATAACAAGCTATACAGATTAAGCGATTATAAGCTCGCGAAAAATCAAGCATTGGAAAACGAGAAACGAATGGGATTTTATTGTAGCGCTAACAGCGCCTATAACATGATTTATCCTCATTTAATTGATCGGCAAGTTTATTGTTTCAACAATGTATCTCGCGTACTAGCAACCCCTCCTTCTCTGCTAGATCGTTAAATTCAAGCAAAGACGTAAAGAAAGTGGTCATTGCCTCCTGCGGAGCATGGGGGAAGGGGGGGGGGAGAGGTACAGGGAGGGCGCGTTTCTCCTTGGACAGATTTATAAGCGGCGAGGTCGCGCGTGCACACAGACACACCACCTACTAATCAATCGCTCGCCTTAATCTCAATCGCAAATCGCGCGGGACGCACTTCTAGCTCGAGACCCGATCTTACACATGACTCACACTCTCTCGACCTTATTGCACTCGAGTGCAACTTCACTTTCACGCGCGCAGCTATATGGTATACACGCGTTTAAGTGATAGTCCTCCTCCGGGCAAAAACAAGCGGGCGCAGGTTTCGGACTTGGATAAAAAAGAAAGGGAGAGAGAGTGGGAAAAACGGAAGTCGAAGAATTTGCCCGCGGCAATTCGAGATTTCTCAGCTTGACGTCACTCTCTCGCACGCTGTGATTTTGCTTCCGGTGCGCCGGGGAGTGTGCAAATATTACCTCATCCCGTCGTTTTCCCTTCCAGCACTGACGCTTGCGATGCACGCGCAATATGCCGTGCGTATGTAGGAAAATTTCGATTCAAAAAGCTGTAAGGGAAAAATTCACGACTCCGTCGGAAAGCTCGAGCCCGCTGATTAGCCTTTATAACTTGTAATAACGGCCGATTAAGCCTACCGTGGATTATTTTCTAATGTAGCTCGTTACAAGTTTTTTCCGCTGGTTATTTTTTCATTATCCGAGCGCGTCTATTAAAGAACTGAAATGATCCATTGGCATCACATCGGCTTGAATCGATGATTAAGCTGGATAATCACTTGGACGTTTCCACGTTTGAGTCTCGCTGGAATATTTGAGACGCGGAAAACGTCACTTTGTGTCCTTCGAGTTGCCGCAACAAGTACCGAAAACCCATAATCCTACCAACTAGTTCGAGTTAACGGACGACGTGCTGTTCGGGATGCTGAGCAAGAGTTAGCTTAGGAGAGCCTCACCTCTGCACAACGTATATTCTCGAGAGAGAGACTCGGCGTTGTGCAACTTTGACGTCAGCCGCGGGTCGTTACACCGCGGCTCTCTGCCTCTCTGAATCAGCGCGCGAACATAGGCACGGCTCGTGTAAATCTTTCAGATAATGCTCCGCGCCGCGCACCTTGTATTAACTGTATTAATGCCGCGCGCGAGCGGGCGACTCTCTTTTTCTACGACCTGCCGACTTCGCTTGGCCCGTGAGAGATAGACCTCCTGAAACTGTGCATGCTTGCTTACAACTACCCAAAATCAGTGTGTTTTCGTTGTCGTTATGTTTTATTAATTAAAAAAAAAATAAATCGTTACAAAGGCGATACACAGGCGTCGGCATGTCTGTGTGTTTAATAAGATTAGATAAACGAGCACAGAGTGGCAACAAATCAACGTTATATGATGTGGACGAGACGCTGAATTAGAAATGCAACCGCGGCGTGAAAGGAATTGTGTTAGTCCTTTGTTTCAGCAGGCCTCTCTCGAACACCCCTCCCCCCCCCCCACCCTCTTCGGCACACGCGCGCCGTTTGTAATTCAATTAGTTAATTAATCGAGAAAATGCATACGGCTCCTTTTAAAACGATTGCACTACTTTGATACAGGTGCTCTTACAATGCGCAGGATATCTCTATATAGAAGAGAGAAAAAAAACAGAGCGAGAGGTAAAAATAAAAAGGGTGGCAGGTCGATCGTTACTTTTACACGAATGCAATTAGAATTTATTCATTAGGCCAGCAAATTTATAAACGTGTCAACAAACCGGATTATTCTTTATTATTTTAATTCGAAGCCGTCGACACCTGAATACAATATAAAGTAACCCGGAAATCGTGCGTATGGTATGTACACAAAGTGTTTGTTTACCCCAAAGTTTTTCATTCGAGCTCACTACGTAAGCCGGGAAAAAAATTTCATTTAATTGTGTTTATATTTGTTTGTTTCGATAAAGAATGCCGAAGAGGCTGATATCTAGAGGCCATCCAACTATATACAGATTAAAACACGTCGCGGACTCTCGCAGCACTGAGTCACGGTCAAGGACAAACAAATCAATTTTTACTTCCTCGGAGTATAGTGGTCGTCGTTTCAGTTCGCGCACGCGTAAACGGATTGACTCGTATACGCAAAGAGCATCGTAGCATTGAAAGATATAAACAAATGGAAAGGCAAAAACCGGTTAACCGGGTCTGATAAGAATAAATTTGCGATTAATTACGCCGAGTTGGCTCTGTTATACAATATTGCAGATGACTTCTTTGCTACAGCGAACGCGCTGTCCATTGTCTGTCAATATGAGGCGTTTTTCTATTTTTGCACATAATCACGTTTATAGCTTTTAGCTTTTTTTATCTTTCAAAAGAAACGTTCTTCCTCCCTCTTTTTTTACACTCCCACGAGATCATGTTGAGTGCCGCTTGTACGTCATATGCCAAACGCGCACGCACGTTCGTTGCGATATGTCGTATTATCCAACGCTTCGCGGTTTGTAGTGCCGTTCATTAAGGATTCACAAGGCCGAGGGGTTTTACCCGCCTATACGGATGCCATTTTAAAGACTTTTGATGCGTTGCACAAAGACCCCCGTATAACTGCACTTCTAGCTTTCGTTTTGATTATGCAAATATTCGCGTTTGAGAGGCAGCGATCGTCTGTGGTTTCAAAAATGTGTAACGGACAGGATATGGACTCTTTAGGGAACGGACAAGTTGTAACAAGTCCGCTCGAGTTAGCGAGACTTCCAAAAGAATTCGAGCTGGTATCGATATGTCAATAAGTAGGTCAATCGACCATAAGCTCTAGCAAGACTGACCTTGTGGTCATCAATAATGACAAAATTATAGTTCACAAATCATAATTTTCACTTACCACAAGAAGAGAGACGACATGGAAATATGAAGCTAGATTTTTCATTTTCATCTTGTAAATTACATTCAAAAGGTCACACACGCCTGTAGTGTGTATAATGATGACAAATCTAACAGTGATTATCGTCATCAACCGTAAGCCTAAAAGAATCAATCTGGATGTTATGCAAGATTATGCAAGGAATGAACGAATTCCGGGAGAAAGTGGAGGATCGACGCACGCCAGAGTCTCGGCGCAAACGATCGCTCGAGAAGTTCAAGGATAACCGGCATGAATGAGTGACCGGCTCAAGAGCCGACACGTCCCTTTGCGCAAGTGCGAAAAAGAGACAACTTGAGAAACTTGGGAGTGCGTGTGTGACTAAACACTTGAAAAAAGCCAAAAAAGGGTAAAGTATGACCAACTCGGACGTCCGTTTTCGATGATTCAGAGCATTCCGCATGTGTCCGGGCACACTATACGCCCGTACATTGACGCGTGTGCCAAATTCTTTCACTTATCTATTGCCGGCTATTGCCATCCTATTTTTAGACATTCCTTCATACGTCACCGATCATGACGATGCAGTTGACAGCGCGGAAATAAACTTTCTGAGCCATTTGATAGGATCTGCGCTATATGAGGAAAATCAAAGAGGAGGAGGAGATAGTCTCTTTAAATGCGTACAAGAATGATCGCGGAGTACTTCCTGCAGATCGTTAAAAGGCTGCAAAAATAGCACCAGGAGACTTTGTATTATGCAATGCGCAGGCATGCCTGCGTTTAAACAAGAATTCTCTAGTGTCATCCAGTGACGTCGGTTTCTCAAAACTCAAAAATTCCCGTGTCAAAGCCTATGACTATAACGAAGAGAGCAGCGATGCTCGCGCGCCTTCGTTATATCCCTCTCGCATCGAAATGAGATTTCAGTCGGTTATGCAAGTTTAGTAACCGATTAAGCGCGCGCGCGATCTTTTTCCCATGAGGAAGGAAGGATGCGAGGAAGAATACAAGGGAGGTGGTCAACTATGACGTCGCTATATGCACAACGACACCACCCGGTATTTCCGATATGCTCTCTCTCTCCGTGGAGACGAGAAATGCAGAGGGAGGAGGGAGGGGGGTATATGCGCGCGTCCGGTGTACGCGAGTTCTCTCTCTCTCTCTCTCTCTCTACTTCTCTCGGGTCCGCGCCCACGTGCGACCGATGTACATACGGCGCAGGCGCAGAAAGTTCGCTGCTGCTGTGGATGAATGAAATTTTCTTGGAATAGCGGCACACACAGCGCTTCGCGCTCCGAATGATTCAGCGCGCTCTCCTCGGCTTTAACCGACTTTTCATTAGAGCTCATCGCGTGATACTACCGTTTCTCTCTTTTACACACACAGACTTGCACATATACAGATACGCTCTCTCTCTCTCTCTCTCACTCTCTGTTATGACTGGACGCTTCTTGGTTTTTGGCGATTAGGTAATAAAGACTTCTCGTGTGATTCTGTGATTATATGTAAATTATCGATATCTTGATAGTCATTTTTACGGAGAATTATGAAAATGGACCGAGATAATTAATGAGGGATATTGAGATTTTGAGATATCTATTAGTGTTGATGATTAAGAGGAATACGTTTGTTTATTTGACTTTTTTCTTTATTTCGATAGTTTGCGCTCTTTTTATTTAGGTAAAAGGATTATTGGGATTGGTAAAAGCTCAGTTTCGAATTACTGGAATTAGTAATAAGAGTAATTTAGATCTAATCTAACACCAAGTCTTGACTTGCGTCTAGATTGTCTTTATTGATATTTTAACCGTATAAGCAGAGGGTTGGAAACACTTGCCGCCCTTTAGCAACGTAACTTTACGAAGCATAGGGTTTTTCGTATTCACGTGACGCACAGGGAGATTTTCGGGGGCGTTTAGTCATCCCAGCCAAGAAGTTCGTCGATGCCTAGGACTGATTCATCGGCGGCTACAATCGATACTTCGCTTCTTGACTTTCGTGTACTTTCGCGCGTTTCGGACCTCTAACTCGAGGATTCACTTGAATTTAAAGATATTCCGCTAACCACTATCGTAAATTAACCGTAGGCCCGTTCAATAAACTCGTGGCGAAATTTCGCGTGAAAACTTAATTAACCCCACCTATATACATCTCTTGGATACTTTGTTATTTACGCAAATTTTATACGTCGAATTCAGTCGAAGTTTCGACAAGCACCGAGACAGCAGAGATATGGATTAAAGAATAACACATGAGTCAGTAATCGCAAAAAACAGCCGAATTTCTAATCGTTAGAGAGCTTTTACGGAAGACGCTTCACTTGACATTCGCTCTAGGTCGAAAGAGAAAGAGAGAGAGAGAGAGAGAGAGAGAGGCAGAAAATAAAGCCGGGGGGGCTTAGGAGAAAGGGAATAACGCGCGGGCAGTCTGCGTGCGGTCCAATCCGTTTGGCCCGATAAGCATCCCCGGGAGCGCATTGCATAGCGCAAAGGCACCCATATCCACTTGACGCCGCGGGCGTATATATTTTCGCGGCCGGCTCGCTGAATGTATATTCGCGTGCCCGGCTAATCTTATCGCCCTTCGGCCAAACAGTCTGCACTCCTGAGAGTCTTTTTTTCTCTCTCGCGCGCTCTCTTTCTCTGGCCTCCCTTTTCTTTCTTTTTCTCTAGCAACGCGTAACTTGATCGAGCTTTGTTGACACTTGGCATGATCGCGAGGAAGCCCGTGCGGTATTGCTGTGCTCGGGCCTGTCATTAAATACTTTAACCGCTTCAGCTCTGATATTTATATACGCTGGTGTGCTTACGCCCGGTGGAAGGGGGTAACCTGCTACCGCATCGATATAATCCGATAATCGCGTGGCACAAAGAGATTTCCTCTCGTTTGAAAGCTACGCATAGCCGCTGAGGTTTATAAGCTCTCTCTCTCTCACTCGTTATCGTTCGCTAGCCCTACTCGTCCATACGAATTGTTTAATCGCAAGATACAAAGTCGCAGGAAGTAATCCTTTCCCATTAATACGAAATAAAACGCTTAATAACCGTAGACAAATCAATCTGCTATTTATCTCTTTCTCAATTCTCAAAATCACAAGCAAGTGTAGGCGCGTCAGCGGTGTGTATCTACAGAGAATTATTTCAAATTATTCATTCCCGATTCCACGCGTATACCTTTCCCTCTCATTGCTGATTCATAAAAAGGCGCCAAGTTTCTAAAGCAAGTGCACGTACATGCGTACTACACTACACTGGATATGTATATAGAGATAAAAGCATCCGCTCGGTTAGTCAAAATATTAAGCGCGCGCGACACTGCACCTGTCAGCAGGCGTTTCCACGCACGAACGAGATTTCGCAAGAGCACTATAGGAAGAAAAAGGGGGGGGATAATAAACGAAGGAAAGCCGATACCCGCGGACGCTTTCGTGCGATGTAGCTTTCGAGAGACTCTTTCTCTCTGTCTTTCGTTTCCGGAGGAAAGCAAGAAGCTACGCCGATGATTCAGCCAAGCGTCTTGAGTGTAAGAGAGCGAGGGATCTCCATTACACACACGCGTGATGTACATAAGAAAGAGAAAGAAAGATATACTAAGTTTCTTTCTCTCTCGCTCAACTGTATCACGAAGCTTGGCTGTATATCATTCCCGGCTATTAGCATGTTTTATTTTGCCCTGGCAGTTGAAAAATATTTATTTAGCCGCGGCCAAATTGTCTTTTTTTTGTTTTTGCTACTGTTGTCGCCGCACCAATTATTTACTCCCGTTAATGAGTGTAACATCACAATAAAATATATGAATAATATAAATAGGACGGATCTCCTTTATTTTAGAAAATATTCGTAACGTTTGTTTATTATTTCAAACCTTACGGATTATTTCTCTTTTTTCATTTCAATTACACTGTGCCAAGGAAATAAGAACGGCAATCGAAATATGGACAAAAATATTCATCAGCGCTATTGATATAAAATATACCGTTGATTTGTCATGCTGTAGGCAATAGAAAGCGAGAAGGAGACAAGCTCCTTAGTAAATCAAAAGCGAGAGAGTAACGAGCCCATCGATCTTTATGATCCGGCAGGCCTGTCGCGTCCCTATGCTTCCACGTGAGAGATCGAATATAAAATCGGGCGCGTGTACGGCTCGTATACAGGAGGATCTGACTCGGATCGAGAGGCAGGCCTGCGCGCGCATAGCAAGTAATGCAGATGCGCTCGAATTCCAGTTGGTTCCGCGTACGCCGACGATCGCAGAACTCGAATAAGCGCGCGCGCTAAAGAGAGAGAGAGAGAGAGTAAAGCAGGTGTCCAGTGTAAAGCTCTCGCGAGAAAGTCTCGACTCACCATCGCCCCCCTCCCCTCCCCCCGACACCTTATCCTCGTGTGGATGCTGCCGACACGCGTTGTCTCCCATACACGACCAACCTCTGAGTCACGGGCAACAACGTGTGTTCGCAGATTAGATAATTAGTTCCCACCCTGCTCCTCCTTCTTTCGAGCAGTTGCTTCCGAGATTTTGCAGGTTCGCTCTTTTCATCCACCCGCCCCTCCCCCTCTCAAAGGCTTAATTTCTCTGTCGGCGGAAGTGTCGGCTCGTAAATTGTCGAGCGCGATACGAGATTAGATTTATTTCGGCTGATGGCACTTTCTACACACAAAAAAAATCGATATATACCTATACGTGAAATTTTAGCTATGATATCATAGGCGAAGAAACTAGGTGTTTATTTTTTCCTCGGAACGCATCGGGCTTCGCACGAAATTATTGAATATTAAAATTTATCCTCGTTACATGTTTATTCATATAAATATATACATATGCGCGGGTCACGAAAAATTGGACCTCTAAATAATAAAGCAAGAGAGGGAGAGAGAGAGAGAGGCACACACACACGGCTTTTGGTGTACTCTATCGACAGCTATTGCCGTATTAGCATAAAGGTTTTACATTGACGTAACAAGCGAGATAAAATGTGAGATTTTAATGAAAATATATTTGTGCATTAATATTAATGTGTCTTATTTTCGGCTTTGATATAACGTTATTTTTTCTTTTTTCAAACGCTCTTGCGATTGCTATCATGACGTTTTTTTTACAGGTGCCGACTTCGAGTTTGAAGAACAAGATTGTAGCCTGTTGTTGGATATTGAGGTGAGTCGTGATTGGTATTTAAATTGACTAACTTATTGAAGCGCGAAAAACAACAAGCTGTATAAAACAACAAACTACACAAGTAGTTTTTCATGTCATTAAAAACTCGTAATTCATTATCAAATTTACATGAAATAAAAATTAATTTAAAATACAAAATCACAAGATTCGAAAGCTCGCAAAGTGGATATACATTTGTGTAAAGCTCAACTGTCATTAGATACCATTCAAGGATTCAATATTGTTTTAATAATGTCTAGAGCGTAATTGCGATTCGCCTTGATCAAAGAGCCCCAGTGTCTCTCTCTTAGCACCTTGAAAAAAAAGTAAGCAATCAGGCTTCGTCGCGGCAGAGATACACACAGCAGGCAGTGCCAGGCGTACTTGACACGAGACAATAATGCCTGCTAATTATTGCTCTCTTTGTACCTTTGCTCGTTCCATCTCTGCCGCGATAGAATTAGAATTTTAATTGTCGCCCGAAGATGAGTTCGATCTTGAATCGACGTATAGCCAACGAATTATGACGATTTCACTGGATATCCCGGCTATCTCGGTACGCCTCTATCGTTCTAGCCCTGAAATATTGAGACCAACGATGTCAATTAAATGTCACGCGATTCTCTCTCCATTTTATAGGCTATAGACAATGTTTCGCTTGCAAAAACAAATTCGTATATTGCATTAGTTTTAAGGGGATCAGAAATTTTGAGAAAATTTGAATGACAATAGTTTTGAGAAAAGATGCGGAAGGAAGGAGATTATGCGTTTAAACGAGCAAATAATCCGGTTGCCCGAAATACCGCAGCTTCCTAATTTATGGAGTCTGTGTCTAAGTAACAGGCTCGTTTTTAATTAGCCCCATAAGCCTCGCAAGGTCAGCGGCACTGTCGATAGAAACCTCGAGGTACACACAATGGAAATAGCACAGGGGTTTCCCAATCGTCACGCACCAAAACTCACCGAGATAGACATGGCGTAGCTGAGAAAAATAAACGTCGCATCTCGATATTTATCCCGCGAGCAAAGAGCTTGTGTACGCACCGACACTGTCGCCTGGTATTCGAGTGGTCGCGAGCTAAACGAAAATAAACTAGCTACGTGGGAATTTTCATTAATCGAAGAATGTTGTTTACCCGCGCTTCTTACGACGCGGCCTGGACTCGTTAATTTCTCACCGAGATCCGCGTATGGACGAGCGCGATACACGCACATCCGCATCTCTCTCCGCAGGTCGCGCGTTGCGATCGAAATATTTGCGCCGCGCAGCTGTACGTGTGTTTATCGCGAAAAATATATATAACGAAAGAAAAAAAAAGAGAGAGAAAAGTCGTAGGACTGCGCGCGTACTTCGGGGAATAATAATTACTCACCTTGTCATCGTTTCGATTATGCTCTCTCTTTCTCTGCCTTCTCGCGCTTATTTTCGCTCGATTAGGTGTAGCGACGGAGCACAGCACGCACGCGGGGGCCGCATCATTGGCCAGTTATTTTTTCACGCGCTCTCCGCGTGAATGATGTGCGCCACCGGACACAGACAGACGGACGCGCAAACACACGTACGCGTGGCCGTATACACGATGGACAGACGATATTTTGTGTATCGCACGTTGCGCTGGGCCGTATTTTTATTTTTCAGTTTCGTATCCATACCTGACGAATTCACATTGGTTTACCAAATAAACAGCGAAAAGCCAGTTTCGGCATATACCGGTAGTTTTTCTCGCTTATCGCGCGGCTGCTTATATACTCGGCTTTTCTCTCTCTCTCTTGAAATTTTCGATAAAAGCTGACTCATTCATTTTTTCGTGAATTGATTTCGTTTTCATTCGTATTTTCATTTCGCTTACCCCAAACATGCCCACGTGGTATATTCATGCAAATCCGCGTAAACAAAAGCCGAAGACTAATCTTGTCACCTTTTTCTCTCTCTCTCTCTTTCTTCAAACAATAACTCGACCACACATCATCGAGTCTTATTACCTTATCATCAAGGAATGGAAGGGGGAGGGGGTAAAGCTGGAAGCGTCGCAGACAATTGGAAATATATATTATCAAGCCTCGATAGGCTTTCATCTCTGACTCGCGAGGCAAACGCCGTGATAGGCAAGTTCCGGGCCGCGCTGCTGCTGCCGAGAGAGAAAGAGAGCCTGCGTGGCCAACTAACACACGCGCGCCATAGATCAAGCTCGGAGAGCTTTCCCCGCACGTTGGCACGGACGATCCCACACACGTGATCGCGCCGACGCTTTCGCTAGGCTAAAAATACAGCTGCAGACGATCGCGGAGAAAGAGAAAGAAAGAGGGAGAGAGAGAGAGAGATATGTGTGTCTGGGAGTGAATCAATCGACAGGAACTCGATGCGAGAGCGGTAGCATCTTTCTCTCGCTCAATACAAACGCGAGAGAGCGAGAGAGAACTGCCGCGAAGGTATATAGCCTCGGTACTCTTCTCCGGCGATATCTCACGCTCACTTGAGAGAGCTAAATCCAGAGCTTCCAATTTGCTCGTGGCAATTTCAACTCTCTCTTTTTCTCTTTTTCTCTGCACCTTCTTACGAATTTGAAAGCTGAGCTTTTTACTCTTTGTCAAGTTTCATTTTCTTTATTAACTGAAATAACCGAAAAAAATAGTTTTTTTGCGTAGTTTGAGCTACGATAACAATTAAAAAAAAAATTAATCGAAAGCCCCGCACGAGCAGGATCTTGAGCGAATTTCAAGTAAACTAACAACGATTGTCCGCAATCGCCGCAGACTTAGCCACACAACAATCCTCTTTCGGGCCAGCAAGTAGCCGCGCAATGTTTATTTACCCGGTTGCGAAGCAGATGGTAGCCCAGTAAGCGACGAAGGCGTCAGTATCGCATGCCGATGGATTTACCTAGCTTAACCCGCGCTCCGCTCTCTGGTGTGTAATTTTTGTCGTGACCGCGTGCAAAAAAAGCTCGCGAGCAAGGGGGATAAAGCAGTGCTTTGAGGGGGAAAAGCGTCGAGCGGGCCGGCTCTCGGTTTGGCGCGCTCGGTAATAAGAGTCGGAGAATGCTTTGGGGCGGCCGCCGGCACGGATATAATCCTCCTCATGGCGCCGGCACCGAGGACGCCGGCGCTAAGCTCCAGGGGCTGGGCCCGCGGAGTGGCAGCGGAATCGGCTGCCAGTCGGCGCCCGGCCCCCGTGCTCGCATTCATTAACGTACGTGAGTACAACGAGCTCTGGCCTTGCTGCCTTTGTACGTAATTATATATATCCATACATATACATCTATTTGTTCTACGCGTGATTAAATTATTTGTTTATTCCTTTATTATATACATATACTTACGCTTGTGTGGTGATGGTTACGGGGTGTTATTGTGCGACGATACGGGAAACCTTGCGCTCTCGCGAGTGATCGAAACCAGTCGTGTCTGTCTCTCGGGTGCCTGCGAAAGAGCGAAACACCAAGTTTGTTGTTTTTAAAAGCGGAGCATACTCATACGTTAGTCATTTATAGAAGGATGTTATTGTTTTGAATCGCGTGTTTACATTATTTTACTTCGTTTTTTTTTATTAAGTTTAGCGTAATAGATGGTATAGTAATTAAATAAGTTTTCGTGACAAATTTTTGACAAGGCTTCGAGACCGAGTTTAATGAGCCTTATATCTAACAGCAATGAAAGTCGCTCCGTAAAAGATATATATAGTTGTGCTCCGATAGCGAAGTGTTGTTGTTTCTTTCGGATATCAATCGAAATTGTTAAATAATATTAATCAATTCTCAACCGTATTCTTAACTCGTCTTATGCGGAGCTTTTTAATAAAACATACACAGCACACCGGCGTTTGTGAAAATGAACTGTTTCGTAAACGTCGACAATCAGTACGGCTTATAATTTTTAAAATGTAAAAGGTTAATATAACCAAACGGGCGGCAATTTCTATATAAACATGGTGAAACATATAATAACGTGTGACGCTCCGCAAAAGTCAATTACAATTGTTGTGTAGTGCTTCGGTCAAGATCAAATTATCAAGTCGAAATCTTATCTATGCTGATTTTACTTGTTGGCGAATTCATCACAATCTGGAAAAATAGGTTATCACAAGATAGGTTAGTTTACTCGCTAATGTACACTTATGATTTTTTTTTATTTTAAACTCCCCCCTATTTAAATATATCAATGTCAAAAATAGAGGAGAAATTTTTAAGTGTCCGTGAGAATCGTAAAAAGCAATATACAACTTTATCGCGATCCACCTTCGTCCTTTCAATATTTTCATTGCGGTTATCCCGAATAGCGATAATTTTTCTCATCGTCAGTTCGGGACGCGGCGCATTCTCTAATCTACCGGCCCTGCACTTCTCTCTCTCTCTCTCTCTCTCTCTCTCTCTCTCTCTCTTTCTTCCTCTCTTTCGCTCTATCTCTCCAAAAAATTGCAAGCATTCCTCTGTCCTTCATAACATCCTCGTCGTCGTCTCTCTCGCTCGTCGCAGCGACGTGCAACTTTTTTCGTCGGCTCGGTAAAAAGGGAAGGCACTCGCGCGGATTGAATATAGCGCGAGAAAGAGAGAGATCACGGCGAGCTGTTTTGGGTGGTCCCCCGAAAATCTCCCTCGATAGTCCGAGCAAGAGAGAAAGAGAGATAGCAAGGCAGTTCGTCGAGGACCGAGAAACCGAGAGGGCAGGGGGGGATAAGGAAGCGCGGGGAAGGCTACTCACGTGCCTCTGCAGCAAGAGAACAGCAACGGCCGGAATGTGACCGATGTCTCTATCCAGGGCATTTGTCCCGAAAGCCGCTCTCGTCGCGCGCGCGCCTCGCTCACGGACCACACGAATCGATAATTACTCCTCTCCAGTGAGGAATTGTCCCTGAATAGCGCGCGACCCTTTTCCAACGCACCGACTCTCGCGAGACTTCCCCCTCCGTCCCTCTAAAAGGTCCTGTCGTTTTTCTGGAGCCTCACCACTACATCACCAGAGTATACACGACCGGTTTCCCAAGCACTTGTTCCAACGCTATATAGAGCTCGGCTCGAGTGATCATTCGAGCCGAACTTTTGGAAAAATGACGCGTCTTGTGCTTTTGATCATTTTTTTAATCGAACGATACTTTGCCGAGCCACGTTTTTTCTCAATTGCTAGAGCAAACATATTTATTATTAATCTATTAATTATGTATCTTTTTATGACCACCAACCAACAAATATTTTCATGATGATTCTGGTAGAAAAATGCGGACTTGCTTGTTTACACATTTTTGTACGTTTTTTTTTTGTATCTTGAAATGTGGGTTCTGCGCAAATCAAAATTATCATAAATTAAGATGAAATCAAACGCTTTATAGCTGTAATAATCATTAGGATAACGCTGTATTTTGTTTATAAAATATTTATTTTATTAAAGTAATAATACTTTGTTCATTTAAATCGAAATATGTCCTCGAATGCGTTTGATTTGAAAATCAAAGGCACATTATAGGTTAGGTATTTGCATTAGCACTGTTATTATGTATCAGCTTCTGCTTTTAAATTTATCCTGTTGTAAACATACGATTATGTATTCCTCGGCATCATCCAAAAATACCTAACCTTGAAGTTATACGATTTAAATTACGCGCACGACCATTTTTCTATACGTTAATAATAAGCACCGTTGGCTCGATAATGCCTTGATAAGTTTAAATTTAGTATTTTAACTCGATCTGTAAATTTGAATTCCTTAGAGTTTGTGGTTTTGCTGACCACGTAGAGCCGACGTGAAATAAAAAAAGGAATCTTAAAATTGTTGAGTCACGTGTCGAATGTATTTGTTGGGACATATTTGGGTCATTTAAATCCACTGTTTTCCAAGGAAAGCAGTGGTCACCGCTTAACTCATCGGATGTGCAGCGCGTGGGCTGGAGTTTTTGAGCCACATACCTATTTGCTTGACGAAATCATTATCTTTGCGCGTCCAAGACCAACCAATATTTCAAACTTACATTCTCATTGATTTATTACCCCTTTCATTTGCAATCTCTCTCTTTCGAGAAAAAAAACTAACGGCCAATAATAGCGATTTTCCTTTCATTCGGCTAGAATTAGATCAGATATGGTAAATATTTAAAGCGCAGTAGCGCTTATGAAATTATGACATTATCTTATATTGCCGTCACCCTGGCCTGGCCCCGTGAGTAAAATGCCCATAGAAAAATATTAATCAAAGTTTCTCAGTCGCTTGTTTCGAAAGAATTTCGACCCATTTAATAATAAAAAAGAAAGAACGACTCTTTACGCGGCCAATCTCGTTCTAATTTATACGCGCCTTTCATTTCTATTGTTTTCATTACGCACCTAATGCTCGAGAGACGAGAGCGGATAGAAAGCGAAAATATGCAAAAGCCAACGATAAAACGATGAAGAGAGTGAGAGAGAGAAGAAAAAAATAGCTCGAGGTCACGTGCGCCGACGAGTTGACGCACTTTTTTATGGCGACCGAAAAAACGTGCCACAACACGCGTTTTCCCCCCTCGGCGTGGCGACGACGCGGATGCAAGTCGCGCGACTTGCTTCCTTCGACTCACGTGCGCATATTCCCTCGTGTCATTCGGATTATCAATGATATTCGATTGTTTTTATTTCTAACGCGACGACGAGGAGTATTATTTCGTGTCTTTTATCCGATTTGTAGGCCTGATTTCTTATTGTTACACTTTTGTTTTATCCCGTGGAAGAAGATAAGCCGTGGACAAACGTTGGGAAAACGTTGCGAGCTAGAAATACCTGCCTACTGTCACGTAGTTTTCTATTATCCGTTGACGTATGGTTTATTGCGATATTTTCGTTCCTTACCGAAAGTTTCTAGCTAGAGCTAGAACGAGAACGATGAGAAATCAAAAGAGTTCGATAATCAGAGAACGAAAATTTTTGCTTTGAAAAGCAGTAATAACGCTGTTATACCAATAAATATCAATCATAATAAAGACGTTATCTATTAAATAATTTTCCTTTATTATCTGCGTGAAAGTGTTTATTATGTTTATTATTATATGCCTAATTCATGCATTTGTGGAATGAAATTTAAATAAACTCGACGATAAACTGACCTAGGCTAATTTAATTTCATTGTCAATTTCTTTTTATTGATTTTCATTGTAAGAAAAATGACATAACGCGCTAAGAATGTCTCGTTTTAAAAGACTATTAATCAAATAAATACAACGTGACTTTTTATGTCGTAGAAGGCGCTTGCATTTCTATATAATTATTTGTCGTATTCGCGAATCAGTTTTTGCAGTGCGTGTACAAATACTTTAAAAAATGCACGACTTCCACTTGCCAGTCAATATTATGATGACAGTTTCAATTAAGTACCAATGAACCTTTGACGATAATTCGAAATGCTAATCGAAACACGTGAATGTCTTACATATTAGCCAGCCAGTAAATGGAAATGCAAACTGCTCTTCTTCGCTCTCGTAAATATTATGATACTAGGCTGTTGTGTTTTCAAGAAAATTATTTTCTTTTATTAATGAAGTTCAAAACGAAAATAAAGCTATTGTCCTGCAATGCTTTTTTCAATTATATGAAAAAATATTATTGTAAATTACTAGGGAATGATTATGTTTCGTTTAAAAGTTATATCATAAGAAAAAAACTAACTTGCAAATATGCAGACTTCACGTGATTATCATCAATAATAATTTTTTTAAGTAACGGTAACTTACCAAAAAATCTGCATGGTGGATCCGGTGGGTGTTATTGATTGTTAAATCATTGCACGGCCTCACGTGTAAAGTTAAAATACCTGAAATAAAAATTTTATTTATATAAATTTTAAAAAACTGTTTTCGGTCAAAATTACATACTCAAGCTATCATTCACTAAAACATGAAGAAAACAAAAACGTAAATAAAACCGATAACAATGTGTACTCATTATTAGTTGCAAAGTTTATTCACAAAACTAAATCGCATAATTTCGAGAAATCGGTCGATAAGAATGAAATTTGATTTCCAAAAAGCAATTGATAAAAAAGCGCGATGATGTGACTAACGCGTAAACATGAAAAATTATTATTTTGTTTTAAAACAAATTTTTCCTTGTAAACGAGATAGCAATTTCATAATTGCAGTATAACAAATACAAACGGCGAAACGTGAGGATATTAAAATTATTTTTAGCAGTAAAAAAGCTTTTTATTTTTCCACCGAACAAAAGTCAGCGGCAATACAAACCAAAATAACGGATAATCGCGACCGAATTTCCGAAAAATCATCTTAAATCGTTGCGCAGCCGGCAAAGTTGACTCTCCCGGCGCATACCAATGATTTAAAATAGCCGCAAGTATATACGTTCTACCCGGAATTAAGTCGACGCGTATCGCAGCGCCGTCGATTAATGACAAATTAAACAAAGAAAGCTCGTAAGAAAAACCAGGATTTCAGTGGGAAAGAAAGAAAAGAGATCGTTAAACGCGTAGGCATCTCGTTATTTTCCATATCCGAGCCAAAACAGGAGAGCGGCACTGGCGCCTGCGCCACATTCCCCGTAGGCTGCGGATAAGCGAAGATCGGCGCCGACGATCGGCGTTATCGGCTCGCGCGTCACAGAGCCGCGCTAAACGAAGCAAGAAGCTGAGCGAGCCGTGACTGTGCGACGTCGCCGAGGCAAAGGCGGAAACGCGAGCGCGACAATTTACTCGGCCAAGGGCCGCGCGTTGCGTCAGCGGAGCCGCGCGATAAGAGCGCGCGGGCGTCGCCCGATTGATTCATCCAACTTTTCTAGGTCTCCGGGTCGTCGCGCCTCCGCGGCTTGACCCTGATCCTGGCGCTTGGAATCCCGCCAAAAAGCTCAGTCGATGCTCGCGCGAGTGCTTTATCGCAACCTTCGCCTTGCGTGCGCGGGTGGTTGGCTTTAGCGGGGGTGTGTCTTTGGACTTATCGATTGACGAGCTGGACGGGAGCAATTTCGTCGCTTTTTCTTTATATCATCGATTCAGGATTTCCAAGTATGCTTTATCGGAGAAATTTTCATCGTTATTATTATTATTGTTGTTAACCAATTATGTCGCAATTACGAATTATAAATAGAACGTTGCATTTCATTCCTCGATTCTTTTATCTGCAGCTGTTGTTAAAAATAGAAAAAACAGCTTTGTTGCTTTCTTTTCTCGTCCTATGCTTTCTCAGAGATGTTCACACCTGTTAATTTCTTATCGGCGCGTAGGTATAAAAATAGACGAGCACAACCTCGAGACTTTCGGGTCTTTCACCCTATCCTTATCTCTCGCTCGTCGGATAATAAGCAAACTTAAAGGGGATAAGTAAGTCCTATAGTCGTGTACTGGCCGATATATAGGAATCAAATCGTTTCACCGTCTCGTAACGAGGACCGCTCCGATTTCTTTCTCCACCTCCTTTATCCCACCTTTCCTGACGCAACTGTCGTCTCTGCGCTCACGTCCTTTCCAAGAACTCGCGTACACGCGCCGACACACACACACACATACCTTGTCCGTCGATTTCATTTTGCACGTCAGCCATGTGGAGCTTTTCGTATAGGTGACTTTTTTTCTCTCTTTTTTCAAGGAAGAAGCTAGAGTTCTGTTTCTAGTATTTTTGATCTGGACGCATGAGTATTGTACATAAGTGGCGTGGGTGCTAAAGCGTCGGGAACTCGTTACGACGACGCACACGATGCAGACTAATGAGGTAATGGTTGGAGAATAGAGCTTGGAGTAAGTGTCGAATGGAGTCTATTTGACTGGCGTTTTACTTTGTAATAAACGAAAGGGCAGCGATGATATCCCGTTGATTTTCTTCAAATCAATTTCAACGTCAGCAATTCTGTATATCGTTAAATTTTCCTTCTTTTTCCTAAATTTAGACCGGTCTATTTTTTTTCTCTCTCAAGAAACAAGTATCGTGTATAATGGCGCAAACAACGCCGACAATGCGCGCACAATAATAGCAACATTGAATTGCGGATTTCGCAACTAATTACAGCCTAGCTCGAGCATTCATTCAACTTATTACGCGTGTAAACGCTGATTGCAGTGATGCAATTGGAAAATTTCAATACGCGTCCAATACCGAGAGCTTTCCACAGAAATTTTCAAAGAACAAAAATAACAACGATTTCGTTCGTTATACCCACCAAAAAAGAACTCATTAAAAACTCGTTGATCGTTTAATACCTCCAATATCAGACAAACATCGATACGAGAGAGGAAGTCTTCCGCCGGTCCAGACGATCACCAGCCGGTTTGCACAGGCCGCCGATATACGTGTGTGCGTCGCGCGGCAGCGAGTCAGTGGTGTATAGGTGCCGCGGGGATTTCCCTGGGACGCTCGGTCACTCGACTCGGACGCGAGCGGCTTAGTCATTGCGAGAGAGAGAGAGAGAGAGAGAGCCATAGCCAACGTAATCGGGCGAGATCGTAATTCTCGCAGCGCCGCCGTAACTCATCTGACTATGAGATCAGAACAGCTCCAAGGGACGCGCTCTCCTTACTCCTACACTGCTGTTATTCGTTGCTCTTTTTTTTCTTCTTTATTTATCTGCCACTGTCGACAGATATGAGTTATAGGGAGCACCGACTGGGCACGTACGAATTTCTCTAGGTGGGCCGAGTCTTTTGGCAGACTGTCAGCGAGTGACTTCAGACGCTCGCTGAAATTCGATAATCGAGAATTAAGTCGGAAACGCGAGATGCCTTATCTCTCTCTCTCTCTCTCTCTCCTTGAGGTTTTCTCGATAGATTCGTATCGGTAGCCTGGATGGAAATTGAGCGAGAGAGAGCCTATTAGCCACGGGGCAAACCCGCTAAATTTGCATTGGCTCTATAGCTGGATGTATGCAGTTCGAACGCACGCAAACATTGCAATGCTAGGTGGGGATAGTAACGGTACGCGCGCGCGCGCGGCTGGGAACTTTTGTTGGCGGAAGAAGAAAAAAAAAGAACGCGACTTCCTCCGTGATTCAGCGGTTTAGCCGTCTCGCTGCAGCCGCGGAAAGTTGCGGGTGGCTCTGCTTCCGTGGAAAACTAGCCCGAGAGAGAGAGAGAGAGAGAGAGAGAGAGAGAGAGAGAGAGAGAGAGAGAGAGATGCGCGCACGAGTATTTTCCGTAATTCGCGCGGCGAGGGACGCGCGCACACGAGCGTCCGACGTAATTTGGAAAAACTGACGACGTACAAAAGTGTCGGATGACTAATTCCGTTAGCTCTCTCGATTTCTTTTTCTCGCTTTACAAGCTCGGCTAGCAAAATCCGAGTGCCCTCGCGATTTTCTTCTTTTTCTTCTCTACGCACGTGTTTACACAGTTTTAATAAATCGCTCAAAGTCGTAAACCGATCGTTCTTTGGCTGCTGTCCAAACCCAACATTTCGAATCGTATCGGTTAACCACAGAGATCTTGAATATACATGGCAAGCATAGGGTGCCGACAAAGATATATCCAACATAATCATTCCGATACAATTTAAATGCGAAAAGAGTGTATCAAGGAGGAGTAAATAGAATCTCCGCGCGTAGCAGCATCAAGAAGGAAGAGCGTAATTGCTCTCTCTCTCTCTCTCTCTCTCTCTCTCTCTTGATGCAGCATCAGGTTACGCGTGCGCCGAGCCGTGAAAGAGCCCCGAAATGCTATAATAGTCCAATAAAACAAGGTGTGCGCCGGTCGTCGTCGTAGCCTCGCGGCATGCTTTCTTCCTCGCGTGCCATTGTAGGCCCCCGCGCGCATTTTCCTCGATTCCCCGATGAAAATAAAAAGAGAGAGAGAGAGAGAGACGCGTGCTCTTGGGCGCCAGCGTTGGAAAAGCAAAAGAGGCAGCTGCTGCTGCTGCAGGACCTGCAGTCGCTCCTTTTTTTTCCCTATTCAGCAAGGAGACGCGTGTCGACCTCCGCAGCGCAGCATCTGCCCCGGAGGATTTTAGCCGCGCACGAGCCTGTATACCGTTACCGAGACTACCTCCACCCTCCCCTTGCCGCCTCTCTCTCTCTCTCTCTCTCTCTCTCTCTTGTTGTAGTATGCGCAGCTCTTTGACTCGGACAATTTTACGAAGGTTCCTCTGATTTCGTTTCGGCATTGCTTGCCGGCAGGCTTCCAGCGGCTCTCGCTCTCTCGATTCTTTGATGAATTTGAAAAGCTGGATGGAAAAGGCACCTCGTGCCTGCAAATCGGGCGTATTTTTAGTTTTGTTATAACTTGCCACTTTCCGAGAGACTATGTTAACTTGTTTTCCCGCTTTGATGTATGAGGCTAGACGGTGATTGGAAACTTCATTAATGCCATTGATACGAGGCCTTTTTCGTGTACCTCTTTCAATTTTGAAAGTTTTACGACGTCCATAGCTATGCCGACTTACCTTCAGCTTCTGATCTATTCCGTTCCCTAAGATTTGTTTTTGTGTAAATATCGAACCTCCGCGTTTTTTTAATTTCTTCGATGTACAATTCGAATTTGGAAAAACAAACAATCGTCGATGTCCCGTCGTTCGAAGAAAGTCACGGCAGAAGGATGTATAGCCAATAGCAACGCAACAAGTCAATCAGTTAATGATAAGTGGCCATTACCAGGCCCGGTATACACGGGTGAAATTATAAAATCGAGCCGGCCCGAAAAATCATAAATCATCGGGCTGGGCTCAATTAGCCGTGATAATAAACGCTCCTCTCAACGCGTTTGTGCAAGGATAAGGAAACATCGTTGTGAAATCGTTGAGCGCGCGTGTTAATTAACCGATACGTTTGGACTTGGCACACGTGACGGCGAACACGCAGCCTGCCTTTTTGAATATTTTATCGAAAACGCTACGGGAGAAAGAGAGAGAGAGTAGGATACGTCAGTCAAATAACAGACTATACGTATAGGATGACCCCACTTGATCAACCTTTCAACTCTTATTTGGCCCGTTGCGTTAGCTCGCGAAATTCTATCATCAGAATCGCGCAATAAGTATTTTCCCGTTATAAAAGCTCTACAACAACCGCTACGATTAGAAATAAACATTACGCGCAAGAGTATCCATACCAATTATAATACATTTCACTGATTATTCCATCAGGCGCATGCAGTAGATTTCCAGAGCGCCGTTCTATTTTTAGCCCGCACCAGTCTCGATGCGAGCTATTTGAACCCGAAAAAGATGTTCGGCCGAACGAAGAAAATGCGAGCCGATAAAAAAGTCATTAGACCCTGGTCGAAGCCGATAATTCTAAACGGATCTATTACCGATCACCATCTCCATCATAATCGCGGTGAACCACAATGGGGAAGATAAGCGGCCAATAGTCCATGGCCCATAGCCGAAAAAATGAAAACAACAGGAAAAATCGCAAGTGGCCCAAACGAGTGGCAAAAGAAGTGAATCAGTTGCGGTGTGTCAGGGAGTGTGGCGTAGGAGAAGTGTCAAGTAACCAGCTGTCGAGGTTACAGCACATCGTCTGCTCCGGCTAAAATAACGACGACGACGACGATGATGACGAGGACGACGACGCGCCGCTGGCGTTGATAGTGGGGGAGTTGGAGGGAATGTAAGTGTCTTCTAGTCCAGCGGCGGCGTTGGAGGGGGCGCGAGTGGAGTCTGCGGGCAGTAGTCCGCCCCTCCGTCTCTCTGCTCTACCGGTGCTCCTCCGTTGGAATTATGAATGAGTCGAGCAAGAGTAGAAGGAGCGCACGACGAGGAGGAGAAGGAGAACGGGGTGGGGAGGGTGTGCTGCTGTTACGACGTGGGGGCGTCGAGCGGACGTGCTAGAGGATGGAAAACACCGCCTCCTCTCTTTCTATCTTCGCGCACCTATGGGGTACCACCAGTTGAGGGCGACCAAAGGAGAAAGAAAGAGAGAGAGAGAGAGAGAGATCGGGAGGAACTGGTGGTGGTGGTGGTGGTGATGGTAGTGGGGGCTCTGGCGTGCGCTAACGAAAGAGGGAGGAGGGAAAAGAGGGATAGAGCAAGAGGGAGAGAGAGGGCCGCCGCTGCAGCACAGGGGGATGCGGCGTGCGCGCGCGCGCACGGCCACGTGCTCTTCTCTCGCAATATAACGCGGCAGGAGCCCCCCGTACCGATCCCCCCGCGGTGTGATCTTCACTCCTCTCTTGTCCCGGTGGTGTTCGCACAGACGGCGACATTAGGACAGAGGGACAGGGGCGCTCTCTCGGCAGCAGCACTACTACCACCGGCGCATCCAGGGGGAGTCGGAGAAAGCATAAGAGAGATGAATAGGTTGACCAAGGGGGAGCCCAGCGGAGAGCCTGCGTTTGTAACTCCAGGGGGAGGGAGAGAGAGAGAGAAGAATGAAAAACGAAGTCGTCGCACCTTCTTCCACCTTCCACTTCCACCGGCCCAGGACACCTTCCGCAGGTCCGGCTCTTACTACGACGATGTAGGAGAACTAGAAAGAGAGAGATTTGGAGAACGAGGACTCTCAAGGGAGGGAGATGGACAGAAAGAGAGAGTTGGAGAGGTGAGGGTAGAAGGGAGGGGGTGAAGAGAGAGAGAGAGAAGGATAGAGAGGTGCCAGAGAGGTTTGTTATATAGCTGTATAGCAGGAGCAGCCGCGCTCCTGGCTGCAGGATCAGCTTTAAGTACGTCACACTAAAAGTAGAGAAAGAGAGAGGGAGAAAGGAATAATGGTAGCTGCCGTGGCGCTGTCGTGTTTCAGCGCGTGATACAGATTTGTACGGAGGACAGCTGATTGTTTTCAGACGACTGTGCACGCGCGCGAAAATAGAATTTATAATGTAACATGTTATTCCACCTCAAAAAAAATTTCATCTAAACAGGACTTACTGCGCAAGGAATAAATGGAGAAGCGTAGGAATACAGAAGTAAAAATGTTAATTTTGAAGAGAAACAAAAAAACTCGAAAGAAATTACTCTGCCGACTTGTTAGACAAAGCATCGGCGTGCAAGGTTACGCTATAAAACCTAACTATTGCGATAGTAATGCAAATTTCTTGCGTATTTTTTTTCATACTTTAACTACCTTCAAATTGTTTTCAATTAACAATTCGTTCGAGCGAAAAAAAAAGAAGAAAATTTTCTAAGCTCAGTATTTAGTTGCTCCCCCTCTTCTCTTCGCACCAGTCCCCCCGAGAGTGACTGTCGGCACTCTGTCTCTCTCTCGCTCCTACCGCGGCGATAGAGTCGGAGAGGGAAGGCGTGGCCTCCGTACCACCGCTCTCTCGCTCTCTCTGTCTCGCTCGCACTCGTCGCTATTAACGCGCGAAAAAGGATTTTTCAAAATTTTTATCTGAAAAATCGCACAAAAGTGTAACACCAATAAGCCAACTAAATTGACACTCTACGAGCTGATATTTTAACATCCGTCTCAGCGTCTATCGTTCGCGAGATACACAGCAAACACCACAGGACCTTCGTTCTGCACGCCAATCTTCATGGGCCTACGGTTTCGAGCGTCGTAAATTCATCAAACTTCCGCTAGCGGCCCTGCGATCGACCCAGTGTCAAAAGAGCGCATCATCGGTGAAAAACTTTCTAATTTACAAGTCATTTATAACTGAAACTATACGTGTGCCATGAGCCGGAGGAGAAGCAACCAGTGGCACAGAAGAGGTGATACAACGCAATCTTCGTCTCGCTCTCGCGCTCCTTGCGGCCAGCGCGGACGTTCTCTCTCTCTCTCTCTCTCTCTCTCACTCACCGCGGCACACAGCTCCGGCTCTCCTCCGCAGCTCCCGCAGAGAGGTAGTAAGCGCGCGGGCGAGCGAGAGAGAGAGAGAGGAAGATCGTGTGCCGCTGAGGAGTGTGCGACAGAGTGCGGCAGAAAGAGAGAGAGAGCCCGCGCTCGCGCTCAGTCACCTCCTGACACTCGTCCGAGTACGAGCCAGCCATATAACAGGCGAAAGACAGAGAGAGGGAGAGCAAAGCGAGCGGCCAGTGCTGCATAAGCGGCAGGAGCATCGCCAGCGGCACAAGTAGTAGCACGTCGCGTGGGCAGAGCGTCGCGGCACGTACCCCCGCGCGTGCTCTCTCTCTCCCTCTAGCCTGGCACATACGTGGGAGGACGAGCCTCCGAGGCGACGTCCGGCGCCCCCACCACCGTGAGCCCAGCAGCCGGCGGCGGCAACCCCTCCGCAGAGTCCAGCGGTGGCGGCGGCAACGCTCATGCTGTAGCGGCGGTGGTGGCAGACAGCGCCGCCGGGCCGAGAGAGCGACCGGCCGGCTCAGCAGCAGCAGCCCGACGCCGTTATAAGTATTGGTGCGTCGCGTGTCTCGGAAATCAGTGCACGGCTGATCGCGATAGCGCGAGGAGCGGCAGCCCAGACGTCTTGGGCCCCCCTTCGCCTTCTTCCTCTCATTCGCAACCCTTTGAGGCTAATGTCGCTGGCGTTCCCTCGGCGCCATGTGCGAACCACAGGAGCAGCAGCAGGCCCAAGCGAAACGGGTGCCAACTGCACCGCATCTCCAGCAGCATCATCAGCAGATACAGCTGACCTGCCCAGTGACCAGTCTGCATATTAGTCAAATGGACGAGAAGGGCCCGCCGCCGCCGCCTCCGATAATCGGGCCCTCGCCGGCATCCTACCAGCAGCGACAGACAAACCTAGTCGGCCTGCCGAGGCCGCAAGCCCACCAGAGCAGCAGTGAAGTGACAAGTCAGGGGATCATGAGCAGCGTATTTGGTGTACCACACAGGACTAGCAGCGGGTGTTGGTGTAATGACGTTCCGTGTGCCAATTGTTATTGTGAGCGCAGGACGCAAAAGAGCCGTGAACTTGAAGGCGCTAGGAGCCACGCGGTTGTTCTCAGAGGCTGTGATGTCAAGCACCTTGTCAGTTGTAGGACTATTAACTATCAGTACATACTTAGTTTGCGCAAGACCAAGTTGCCCCTTAATACGTGGCTTAGTAAGTATCTCTGCACTGTTACACACTTCTTTGTCTCTTTTGACAAGCTTTCTGTCCACTGGACAACTGTTGATCACTTTCTTACTTCTTACTCGTAGCTTTTTTTTAATCCTTTGAAATTACCTGTAATTTTAAGACGAATTGTTTAAGAAACCTTAAGCATTTGTTTGTTGTGTATTTAAGTGTTTACTTTGTTTTTAAAAATCGGGAGATTATGATACATTTAAGCTCCGGTTCAAAAGAAATTTTACGAAAATTGGAAATATCAGTTATTATATAAAAAGACGTCGCGATGAGCAGTATAGATGAAATCATTTTGTGCAATCAAACAAAGTTTCCGTGCCTCGTAGATTTAAAAAACTTTCTTAGCAGACAATAACGGATATTGCCGTATCATGAATGAAGACGCGAAATGTGCGACGGCAGACTGACACTTGTTGCTTCGATACTCAAGCTCCTGCCTTACGTTTACATCTTTGCAAACATTATTTTTCTTTAAAACACGCATTTTAATCTAAAAAGTCACGAAAATTCTCGTATGTAGTCATTCAGCAAAGTAGTTTATTTGCGTAGTTTTTTATTGATGCGTAACGTGTCAGAATATGTGAATCAGAAAATGTGCGAAAGAAAACGAATGATAACGCGTCTTTTGACCGTGCGATAATAAAATAATAAAATCACACTACGAATGCACCTATTACCAGCGTGATTTTGCAAAAATCGGCACAGAATTTGTTTTCTCTTAAAATTTCATTGAGAAAATCGTGTAGATTCACATTATTCGTACACACACGTACGTTCATTCGCGTTTTTATCATCACACGCAGACGATGAAAAGAGGTTGATGTTTCCGATTAGACCACAAAACGGAGTTGTTCATTGACGCAATAGGCTCGCGGTGAATGAGATTTTGGCGATCGAATGAATCTCATTCACCGCTTTTCTTTTTTTGGCTTTTCTCGCTCTGTCGTGCGCCGCGTTATAATGTTATTTTCAAGGATGCTCGAATTTTTTTTTATCTCTCTCTCCCTCTCTCCCGTGTGGGTGTGACGGATATTTGTCGTGTGTGCATTGGTTTTGAACAATAGGGCTGAATTATTCATCAATTTTTCGGGGAGGGTACATTATTAACGTCTTGTCCAACTTGTCATACTTGTTTCATTTGAATTTATCGATTTCTCGGTTTTCAAAAGTTTCGTTCTTTTTCCAAAAGTTCTTGCGATCTTTGTCAAATAATTTGCTCTTTTTGACATTATTTTCGTAATGACTTTTTAGTTAAACTAATTTTGGGCCAATTTCGGATTATAAGCCTGTAAAGCTTAAGAGCGTACGTTTTAAAAATTTTGAAGAAAATTAAAATAAACGAAAGAGGTTCTTTTTCTTACTTTTTTTTTGCTTCCCTAGGTTAGCCCATAAAAAAATTTCGAAATTTCCAACAAAGCTGATATACTTTGCGCGTAATTTACATGTTTGTAGTTTACCATAAATTCAAAAAGAATTCGCATACGAATGATAGAATTAAGGTTAGCTTTATTTTAATTTGGTCTACATGACTCGGTATAAATCATACCGCACTTTTTTCTCCTCTTTTCTGCCGGAGCCATGCGATTTCTTAAACACATTCCACTTGTTAACTAGATACTCCTTAACGACGCGCCAACGTCACACACAGACTAGACGGCAAACAACACACGCACACGCACAAACACTTTGTATTCGAAAGGCTCGTGTATAAAAACACATTTATATCGACAGCATAATTCAAGCATTCATTAATTGGACGATAATAAACAGCTTTAGATCCCCAATATAAACAGCTTGAGATGCTTAATAGCTTTGACGATTAGCCAGATAATTCATTGGCGTCATTACAAGTGAAAATTATAAGAACAACCGCGAGATATTTCTCCATTCTCTTTCTCTCTCACTCTCGGCTTCCTGGAATATTTTATGCTTTTCGTAGAAAATCAACGAGATTTCCTCGTATACACGATGCTCGGTGGCGCACGAAAATAACGCAACTCGATATGGCCAATAATTTTGCGCGAATTTTTTTTTTATTCCTACACAAATTTAATCGCCGTCTCGAGACTTTTATAATGCAACAAGTAAGCATACCGCCCTTTTCGTTCTCTTTCTCTCTCTCTCTCTTTCTCTGTTATTTTTTCTCTCATTTCTTTCTTTATCATTCCCAAAGTAGCCAAACCAGAGTGTCTTGGTTCAACGCACGACATTTTTCGGCCGGCGCTCTCTTTCTTTTTTTTTCAACTCTGCGGCTTCAACTCTAGATTCCCACGGCATAAAAAAAAGAGTCGAAATAAGAGGAAAAACAGCGCGGAGTATAATCCTCCGGGGACATCTAACGGGGTTAGAAGGACCAGTATATGACGACCCATAGCCAACGTCGGCCTCTCGCATTAGCCCGATAAATTAACGTACCATGTTTTTCTGTTCCTATTTTGTTTCATTTTATTATTTCGTGAACTACCTCGAGAAAATGCGTCCGTTTAAACTAAACGAAACACGCGCAGGAAAGTCTGAAATCTTGACAAATTTAATTAGTCCGAGAGTGCAGTGGTCGGAACGGAGACAAGTGCCGTAAGCACGATATGTACCTTAGCGAAGAAGAAAAAGAGGCACGCAGCTGCAGTCAGTGAACGTAAAAAGAAAAAGAAAAAAAAGGAGGACCAGAGACGATGAGGGGGTAACGAGGCGATCCGCGTGATTTGTAGGATCTTAACGGCACACAACGCCCCGGACTGGGCTAATTACGTCGCTCCCCGTGCGTTTTTCTCACACCCTCCCGTCTTACGTCGGATCGCGGAAGCATCAATGGGAGTCCAGCTCGATAAACCGATACAGACATACACGCGTAAGCCCGGTGCTATTTTTACAATGCTGCTGTATACGCGAAGAGCTTACCTACGCTGCAAACGTATATATGTAACCCTTCTCGATAATTTTTATAGCAACGACTAATGGGATTGCTCGTTCATTGACGAGTTGTATCGGACGGTTTACTCCCCCTGCAACATATACGTATGTCTATAACGCACGTTCGAGAGAAAGAGAAATCATTCATTAGAAGAAAAGAGGATAGCAGGCGCTTAAAGGCGCGCGCGATTGTTGCGCACCGCTTGCACAATCTAGCGCGAGACTTACTCCTTGACCTCTGCCTCTTGGCGTTGTTATAGAGGCGCGGGCGTGATTCCCCGCGCCCTCTCTATTAGTGTCCTACTGGATTCCCCTCTCGCTTGATTTTCGCGCGATTTTCCCGAAGCTTTCCGCTGGAACGAAACAGCGAGATCTAGAGTCGATGTGTGCGAGAGGTGTAAAGGAGAGGGGAAGGGAGTCGAGCATAGGCGAGACGATCGGCATATGACGTCAGTGGCTCGCGTGTGAGCCGCGAGCCGATGAACGTATTAGTCATCCTCCGAGCCGGCTCCGACCATGTGCGAGAGCGAGCGGCTGCGCGCTCTTTCTCTCTCTCGCTCTAGCGCGCGCGTGTTGTGGTAACGGTAAGCGAGAGCGCGCCCCCCCCCCCTTGGCTTATCGATACTCAGAGCTCGTACGCGAGAGCAGCGACGCCGGTGTGTTTGCCACTAGATACTCTCTCTCTCTTTTCTTTTTTCGTCCCTTTCCGTTTTGCCAGCTGAGCTTTTGGACTTGGCCGTCGTCGTTGCTTAGAAATATCGGCAGTCCCAAGATTAAAGCTCTAAAAAGCTGCGAAATGAGATAAACGAAGATCGGTATACGGTTTCGCCAGCAGCGGGGGACTACTGCTCTCTCGCAACGAGCACGACGCGGCGGCGGTCCGGTCACATATGAGAAAAACGTGGCGATGACAATTAGCACGTCTTACGGGCTGGCCGCGCGCTTCCACCGGGGAGGCTTGATCCGAGGCATTAAAAATAATTAGCAGGCATAGCTCGCATAGTACTCTCGGCATAGCCGTTTGTTTTTCATCGTATACTGTTTTTTTTCTTTCTTTTTTTTTCTTTTTCTCTTTTTTTTCAAACCAGTTGCAGAGCAGCCTCGGTGTATATCCCACGGGAGAGGAGATCGCTCTTACGAGGAGCTTGGAATATACGAAGCTTGAGGGGGAGTGAGCGATATGTTAATCCAAGGGAGAGTAGAATACGGTGCCGTTGCGTCACTCGCTACCGCCGCCAGACGTTTGGTCTCCGCTAAAGACAATGCTATCGCGCCTCCTCCGCTTCAGCTCCGCTTATCATCGTAATTTATTGACGCTTTGCACCGAATGATATTCCGCGGCTCGATCGTAATTAATACTTCAGCCTAGAATAAAGCCAATGCGGGTTCGTCGCGAAGGGGTTGTAGATGAGGCGGAGCTTTCTCGCAAGCTCTCCTCTTCCTCTCTGTCTCGCACACAGCGTTTTTTCTCGAGGGTGTAACGGGAGAAGCTAGCGTTTAGCCGAGGGTCTGGAAGAGGAGAAAGAGCGGCGATTAATTGCAGCGGCTCCCGAGTGCGTACGCGTGCCGCACGCAGCGGCCGCAAGTGTGGCGGCGAGGATGTCGCGGCGGAGGGCGACCTACCGCGGCCACCGCTCCAGTCGGCGCGGGCGAAATAAATCCCGCGGCGATTGTAATTGCGTATAATTGTCGCGGAGCAATGCGCGACGACGACGCTCTTAGCCCCGCTCCATTACGGCATTTTTCCGCGGCGGCACAAGGAGCGCTAGAGGTCTCTCTCTTGGTTTTTCATCGCCCCCGAGAGCTTTTTTTGCGCACTCGAGGCATTCGACGCTGTATTCCAGCTTACTTCACCGCGGCCGATGGCAATTTGCCGCCATTTTTCATATATCGATCCCTTTTTCTTCCTCGTCGTCCCTTGGGACGAGGAGGCCTCCTTTTTTTTACTCCCCACCCAAATTGCCGGGGGAGAGGGAATGTGGTCGAACGCTTATACTGGCTCGGGATCGACTGTGTACCTACGGTTTAATCGGCGAGTCAGAGGGACAAAAATTCAGTATGGAGCTTGCGGCCGATTTGTTATATCGGGTTTCGCGCACTTGTTCACTCGGTTTAACCTTTTTTTTTTTTTAAACAAAAAGGAAAAACGGCGTATCATCGGTATATAGAGCTTGAGCGAATGGTTAAAAGTATAGGCTTGTACCTCATCTCTCCTCGATCCTCGGCAGCGGCGGCGGCGTTCCATTTTTCGCTAATAATCCTTCGGGCTCTTCTCTCTCTCTCTCTCTCTCTCTCTCTCTCGGGGCGCTCACCAGGAAATTCTTCTAGACTAGCGTTCCGCTTATTCCCGCTCCTACTGCGTCCATCAAGACTCGGGGCGTTTTTCTACGCGTTTCTCCTCGTCGTGCTTCGCCTCTTTTTCCGCCGGAGAATTTCGTTGGAACGTTAGAGGCTGCCCCCGGGAATTTTTCCAGCGCGCACGCACGCACGCACACACGCGCGCTTGCGCATATAAGCGTCGCGGGAGTTCGTTGAGGTAGGCCGGACCACTCCGCATTCCGCTTGATCTGCTTCTGAACGCGAGGATATAAGCTCCGACGGCTCGTTTATTCGCTCGGCTAAGCCTACGAGCTTATAACGAGCAAACGACGCCTCCCCCCACGACTGCTCTCTCTCTCTCTCTTTTCCACTGATTCGGTCAAATGCGTATACACGCATACGCACGTAGGTGTCTTTCTTCGGTTCCTGTGACTTTTCCCAACCTTCTTGTTCCTGACGATCTACAGCTATTTTTAGCCATTTTATATTTAGCGGCCCAGGACGAATATTTAGACCACCATTCATAAAAACAGATTTAAAAATTCTATCTGTACTCCAAAGCAACGAATCGTGATTCGGCGCCAAGGGCAGAAAAGGATGGGGGACGCGTCGATCGTGCAATAAGACACGTTTTTTCCCATCGGCACGCAAGCCCCGTGCGGAAGTCGCCGAACGATAATCGCGCCAGGCGGTCCAGAGAGAGTCGGAATTTCGCGGAACGGCCGGGGCTCGAGTTCGCTCGGGCCCCCTCCCCAGATTGGCAAAAGGAAGAAGCCGCAGCTACGGGGTCCAGAAGATCACCCGAGGAAAGGGAGTGGAGCAGGAGAGAGAGAGAGACCCCAAGGACGCACGTCGTCGCGGCCTCTCATCATAGCTCCTTCTCGCGCGAGCGAGCAAGCGCGCGAAATAATACGCGAAGCCCCCGGTCGCGTAATGATAAAGGAGGGGAAAGAGAAGCGCGCGCGCGCGCGACCGGTTAGTCTCGGAGTAGGGCCCCCGGAAGCGATCTCTCTCCCTTCCATCGCGAGAGATCGGTTCTTCTCGGAAGCTCGACGCTTCGACGAACGCAATAACGCCCTTGTAGAGTCCCTTTCGTGCGCGTTATACATGCTCGCGCTTTGCATTCGCTATACCCACCGAGCGCCCACTGGGCTTTTCGGTGGGCTTCAAGGAAGAGCCGATTGCAATTGCCCGGCCCCCCGAATTCGCATTCACACTTACGTAATTGCCGATCGATCATCCGATCATCATTCCGCCGCTGCGCCGCTGGTTCCGCCAGATACATACGCAAGCCGGTTCATTTCGGCGGAGATGGTGCCGATGATGGCCCGCTATTAGTGATCGATTCGCCCACTTTCCTCCTCTTCTGCTCTCTTTCTCACCCCATCATCGCGAGAGAATGATAAAGTTCGATATAGGGCGTGCCGAGATAGCTCGCTGCTACCATTTTACAAATTACAAGCCGTATATAAAGTTTGAGATTATTTCAAACCACATGCAATCAATATTATATACATATATACATATATTTACGCAAAATAACTCATATCTCTTATCAGCATCGAAACATCGGCATATTATCGTATAACTGCATGCACATTATCATTGAAATAATACATAATTAGAAAAGCAAAAAAAAAATTCACACCTAACCCCCCCACCAAACATTGTTCATTCATTGATTGATTAAACAAAGCAAATTGCAACAGTGTGTGCTGTGTTTTCAGGGCTAGGTAGCCTACTACTGGTACTGCTGCTCGCTATAGCGTCGGTGCAGAGCGCCCCAACGATGACGCTCGAGAACAGCCGGCTCAATTCCGCGCCCAAGTGGATGAATCCCTGCGGCTTCACCGTCGAGGAGTTCGAGGGTGATCTCGAGGTCGTCCAGCTGAACGACGCGACCCTCCTCGGCAACATAGTCATGCAAGCCAAGACTGCCTTCAACTATGCCCACAGCTTCCGCGACGATTACGTAAGTAACGCCACTCCGTACACGCACGGACACCTTACCATTATACTATTTCTTCATTTCTGCGATTATTTTCACTTTGCGCGCCTTGTTTCTCTTTTTTTTCTCTAATTTTATTTTTCCCTTGTTAGTTATTACTATTTCTGTTATTTTTTTTTCTCCACTACTCGACTAATGACCGCGTTGAAATAACACTTGGCTAGTTATTTATTTTCCTTCTCCTTCTTCTCTCTTTTCTTTTTTGTTTTATTTTTGCTCGGAAAAGTTTCTGCAATTGCCGCGCGGCTGCAACGGCCGGTACATTGCGTCAGAGAGAGTCGGCAGGGCGGAGGGGGGGGGGTGGGGAGGAGCAGGAAAATTAGAAAGTAAAAGCCGAGGACTTAACGCTAATTATAATCGACGGAACTTGGACAAAGCTGCTAGAGAGGCTACCGGCGGAAGAGAGTTATGGTGGTATACTTCCGGTCAGACGCTTCTATCCATTATGAATGCGACGAGCAGAGTGTCTCTTTCGCCGGCGCAGATCCCCCTCTTTTGTGCCTCTTATCCTTTGCGAATTATTTTTCAGCAATTTTCTCCAGATTCTTATCTCATTCTCTCTGTCTTTCCACGTACTCAATCAACATTCCATGCCCAAACGCCGATGTGGCGTAAGCAACAAACAAAAAATTTAAGGAAAAGGGTAGAAGGACAATGCTCGTTTTCCCATTCGATTCCGTGGATTTATTAGACCTAGGGATTCGCCGGCTCTCGTTTTACCTATTTACCAAGAAGAAAAAGGAGATCGGCTTGTTTGCCCGCGGACAGCCGAAAAGAAAGACAGACCCGTGCGACCTGATCGGCGTCCGGTCGATCGCACTTGTTATATTTCGATAAATCAGGAACTTCGGGCTAAATCGGCTAGGGCCCCCAAGGTCCTGTGGGCGCGTCGGCCCGTGTATCGGCGACATAATACGCGTCCTCTCTCTCTCTCTCTCTTCCTTTTTGATCCACTCCCAAGTCGCGTGTGCTGCGTCGTGTCTCTTCTGCACTCTAGCGAAACCCTACTCGGCTCACCTGACTTGGCGCCTTCTTCACTCTCCGGCTACTCCTATAACCAAGACTCTCCGCTGCCGGGGCGCGCGTTCGAGCGTAACGCGTGTCTCCTGGTAATTTGGTAAACTGCGCCCGATGCGCTTTCGAGGTGTTGAAAACTAACACTCGATATGAGATGCCCATATCAACGACATGGTTTTCTCAATAATCGAACAATAAATTTTACGTTGAAATTTCGTTTCGAACATACTTACAGTCGTGTATCTTTGGCGCGGTTAAAATTAAACCTCCGAGCCAATTTAAACCCCGCGAATCTCGAGGCGGCTGCGGTATTAAAGAGGGAGAGAGAGAACAGAGGCGAAAAAGGAGCCAGGCTCGATTAGCCCGAAGCGCAAGCACACTCGACTTCAGAAGCCTGCCTCTCACTTTTGCCAGACAGTACGTCGCCTAAGCGAAAAAGCCACCTGCGTCTTTCTCTCTCTCTTTCTCTCGAGCCGAGCACGCTGCTTTGCTTATTTGCATATATGAGAGAGAGAGAGAGAGAGAGAGAGAGAGAGAGAGAGAGAGAGCGGCGCGAGAGAACTCCGGGAAAAACGGCCGGCTACACAAAGAAGAGGACCGAATATCGAGTTGTCGCTGACGTGGAAAACACATAGGCGCACAGACACAAGGGGGGTTATATCCCCGTGGTGTCGGATAGCGCCGCTGCGAGTAGAGGGCCAAGCACATACGCGGTAGGATATGTATCCTCGCTCATAGCTGCAGCCCAATGACTGCTGGCCGGAAGCTGGGGCTTATCGGACATCGGGATATACCTTATAACGACTTGGCCGACGCTAGACCGTCCGGCTATATTCTTCGAAGCGAGCTTAACCGGAATTTTAAATGGAGTACATCGAGAGCCTCTTTTACTCGAGCGAATAACTTTGCCTACGCACCTCTCCACCGAATTTCGGGTTTAATCGACCAATTAGGACTAGACAGCGGTTGTACATGTCCCCCCGTAAGAATAACGCGCAAGAGAGCGTGAAGATATTTCGCGCAAGACATCGGAACCGGCGTCTACATCCGCGGAAGGCGCAAGAGACGCTGCGGCCAGCAGAAGAAGAAGCCGACGACGACGACGACGCCAGGAGCTGTAGCCGACGGCGGCACGCACCGACATTGCGTTGCCTGCATACTAAAGGGACAAGCGACACAAGCCCGATGCCGAGGGAGAGAGCCAAGAGAGAGAGAAGGACGACCGGATATGCCGTCCTCCTGACGTACTACTATATCTCGGCTGTGTAGGCGCGCTTACACAGGCAGTGCCGTGACGACGCCGGCAACGTCTCTCATCCCGAGATTTCACCGATGCCGCTATCAGCTCGAAAGAGACAGATCGACAAAACGAGTTCGCGCTTTATTAATTTTCATCCGATGTACGTACGTACGGACCTCTGACTCATCGACCAGTATAAATGATGTGTCTGTGTGCTTGGACTAGCTCGAAGATTATGTGACGGGTGAAATAACTAATTTGCCTACTCGGCACAACATGTTTGTCCTCTCTATCGCTGCTTTTTCGTCTCTATTAAGCGACGCGTGAATATGGATAGTTTCGGTCTTTTGCTCTTTCTTTTTTTATCCTGCTCAGGTGAAAAACTTGATCGTAATGGGTTCCGTTAGAATGGAATGTGTAACGCACTGGCTACGCGAGAGAGGGAGATGGAGACTTCTACGAAGAGGAGCAGGCGCAACGGTTCAAAGCAAGAGCGCGTACAGTATATCGTTTTGCGAAGCGCCGATCGGTTTTCAAATCGTCTATAGCGAAGGGGTATATTGTGACCGATCGGTTATATGTGTGCCAGCTGGTAATTAAAAGCCGTTTTATGGTCGGGAGCATCCCTTTCCACCTACTCGTCTATCGCGATCCTCTCTTGCCGATTTCTGGGCGTATTTAATTGAATTTCTCGTATGGTCTCATGGTCGCACGTGCACGTCGGATTTCTTATTTTCGGATTGTATCTCATATTAGACGCGAGGTAAAAGGTTTGCTATAATCACTGATTTGTTCCGCACAAATCGTTTTCTAATAAAACCGTTTCGGGAATAACGACGTCCAGCCTAATTGTACAATTTTGAAGTGTACCGTTAATTGATTAAAAGTCGAAATTAGAGATGGAGGACATAAGGAAAACGCTCGGAATTACAAGATAAGGCCAATACAGACATCGTCGATAAGCAAGAGCAGGGCGAGGAAGAGAGTCGGCAAAAGATTCGCGCGAGAGTCCGCATACACACAAGTGTGCCACGGGTGTCTTTCTCTCCTCCTTTGTACCTCGTAAAAATCTCCGTTTCTCGGCTGCCCCGAGGATCCTCCTCCTGCCCTCCCCTTCTCATCGGATCAGCGTCCATCCGCACCTTGTCTCTTCGGGCCGAAGAAACACGATCGTAAAACAAACCGTTGGCCCTCACGAAAATTACGTGTGCTCTCGCTTAGAGAAAGAGCAAGGGGCAGGAAGTAGAGTGTGTCTAAAGGCAAGGACCCGCCAAAATCAATTAGCCTCTCCGCTCCTCCTCCCCACGCACTCTATTCCCTCAAACTCCACCTATATATGCCCGACACGCGGTTCGATTTTTTTTTCTTTCTTTCTTTTCGTTGCGCCGCTTATTACTAGTTATGAAACTCTCTTTCTGTCTCGAGAGCGCGCTTGCGCACACACGCACGGGGGCTCGGGTAAATGCCGGGGATCTCTCTTTCTCTCTCTCTCTCCCCTCCCCCCTGTGCCTGTTGCGCCGTGTGATTTCTTGATTTCTGCCGGTTGTTGGCCAAATTGGCCATCGGCACAAGTTATAATGAGCGACGCTGCTGCTGTTGCTTCGAGGCAACAGGCTAATTGCGACTGCCGCGTATACGCTGCTATATATACGGGATACTTTTCGATTCTGCCGCCGACGGCTCGGCTGCCCAAGTCCCCCCACAAACAAAACCCGACGCGTCTGTATACATCTGTATGTATATGAAATATGTACACGTATAGATATATTACTACCAAAGATCGCGTTGCCCACCATCGTCTCCCCCCCCCAACCCGGCTCTTCAGCTAAACACGCGTAAAGGCTATTGTCATTCCTCCGGTGAAAGATAAGGGCTAATGGCCCTCGGATCAACTAACCACCATCATTATTCGTTCGGAGCACCAACAGTTCTCTCTTTCTCCCGCGCGAACGCGTATGCGCATCGCCGATAACGCCGATCCGACCACGGCGATTTATCGAAATACACACACTCCAAAGCGATCCTCCACGGCGGGCCAATATTGCGCCGAGACGCGGAGCTCTGGTTTCGAAGCTTAATAAAGCGGCGACGGTGGGAGGGAGCAGGCTCGATTAAAGCTCTCCGCTGTCCACTCGAGCGGCGCGTGCCGTTGCACCGGGCTTTTCCGAGTAGTCCCCGATCGCGTTCGATTTGCCGTGATATAGCTGCCCCCTAACTTGAATCATCCTCGCTAATGCCGCTCTAATGGCACTCTCTCTCTATTTTGCTCGTCTATAGCATTAATCCGTGAGTAAGAGACCAGCTGACTGGCGATCGGCTGTAGTTATATTCTCGATTCTTTCCGATCGTTTTATTAAATCTCGTATTTTCTAAAAGCGAGGACTCAACCTGCAATTATATACGCCCGACCCGACATGAAAGACGCGTTGCCGAATTTATACACACCGATCTCCGTTGTCCTCCATAAAAAAAAGGAAAAATAAAAATCGGCCGATCATCGGCTAATTCCCACGTCTTTTGCGCGATCCTTGAGATTCGAAAATCAAGAGGGGAGGGAGGGGGCGATTACGAGTTTTTGGGGCGCACGCACGAATGTCGGCGAACACCTTGATAATGTCCGAGTTCCGGGCGGTCGGATCCCTCCTCGCGGCCCGCGCTGCTCGTGCGCACTCTGAATCAGCGCCGATCTGCTTTACGTAACTCGCCGACGGTACGTGCCCGCGGTCTCTCTCTCTCTTGCTCGCACGACTGTACTTGCTCTTTTGATCATCGAGGCGAGCACCGGCTGTCGTGCGTGTTTATCGGCTTTGCTTTCTCTAGTCGATTCTCCTGTTCGAACCTGATTCTTTTAACCGATTTAGAATGTTTTTTTATTTTCGAGTCCGCCTCTGGCCAATATAAACCAGAGGAAAGCTCTCAATGTCATTTTTCCCGTCTTCCTGCACTCACGTGGCCCCGTGTTATTTTTAATTACAGATTAAGCGCACGTTCAACACCGACTTTGCGGATCTGCACTTGGCGTGGAAGACCAGCCGCTACGATTGGCTGCCGGGCCCGAAGCAGATACCAAAGCAGCTCGGCGAGCAGCTGGACCAAGAGTTCCTCGATAAGGTCGAAGTGCGGATGGTGAGTGATTGAGCCTGCTTTCGAATACGAGATATTACCGATTTGCTTGCTTTTTTCTTCTTTTATTTCGTTTTTATTTTTTAATTTTTTTGTTCTCGATAATTTATCGGACGACGTTGTTAAACGGTGATCGTTGCATTTCTCACGGTATAATTTTCAGGGTCGTTATAAATGAAAAATTAGGGACGTTATTTATTTGGGCTTGACAGGAGAAATTAAGGCATGAAAAGGTATCTAATCGAAAATCGTGTGTTTGTATTCTTCCAGCTTGACACAGCACTTTTGGATGCCTACGAATACATGCAAAGGTATGCAGTGGGTCTCGAGCAGATAGCTTGGGATCAGGAAGATTATAATCTCGAGTTCCGGAAGCAGTTCAAGGACACGGAATACCATCTTCGATCGGTAAGGGCTTACACTTTTTTTCATATCAACCGATTTTTTTTCATATCTATAGATTCGTTTTGAGATTCGTATAATGAAAAATAGAAACGCGAGGGGTTCGTTAAAAACGTTCGGTAAAGGATATCTTAATGGCTGGATTGTTTACTTTTTACAAGCAATTACACCAACTGTCCGGACTAATTTCGCAAGCGAACAATGATTCAGTAGAGCGCATTCGCGATTTTCCGTCATATTTTATCGCTACGATTTTACTGCCGGTTAATATACACGGTGACGAAAACCAAGGAATGTCTAATCGATTTCCGGCACTTAAATATCATTTCTATTTTTAAATCTCGGTTAAAGCGTTTGTTTTATGTACGGCAAAAGAAAGGGGGAGGGGAGGGAGAAAGAAAAAAACGTCGGGTAAATACCGTTCGGTACGGAAAGTAATGCGCGGTGGAGACGGGGGTGTCGGAAACGTCTCGGTTGATTTAGATAAATCGACGTTGGCGCAACGTCGAGAGAGAAGGAGCTGCATCGCGGCCGAGTCAACAAAAGCAAAATTGCGGAAGACATTCATCGAATGACTTTTTGCTCATTCTTTGCGAAATCCATCTGCCTGGAGTTACTAAATCCTTCGATCGCGCCCGATTCGGAAGTCAGACGCATTCCACGATATGCGGGTTATTGCAAACTCTTGAGAGAGAGAGAGAGACGAGAGAAACATGCGGTTAACGAGCGGTAGCGATTGTTATCGCGGCAGACGTGATATCACACGGATGACACGCGACTTTTCCTTCTATTTTTATACACAGCTCAACCGCGGGCTTTACCCAGTGAGCGCGGCACTTAATTGCCGATCAATTAACGTCTAGTCGTTTGGGAAAACGGACATTTTCGTGGCGGAGAGAAAATTAAAAGAGAACGTTTGGTGCTTGTGTTGTTGCAGGTGCTGTGCGAGCTACAAATGGCACTGGCCGAGCGTCAAGTAGCCCCCCGAGCGGACGTAAGCCGGGACCTGATGTCGTCCGAGTATCGCGGCATGACGGACTCGACGTTCCGCAACCTGCGCGACTGGATGATCTACCGGGACTACATGAACGGGCTCGAGTACATAATCCAGGTGTTCGAGCATCTCGTGCGCGCCATGAAGTCCTGAGGGTGGCAAGGCGAGAGCCGCCGCGGACTGAGCCGGGCCAACAGCAGCAACAACGCCGGCGCAGCAGCGTCGAGCGCTACCGGTGCCAGTGTGACGACCGCAGTAGTAGGCGGGCGCAGGCTCGGGCGCTTCCGCCGAATAAACCGCGAGCGCCTGCAGTCGGCCGGCAGCAGCAGCAACTAAGCAGCCGGCAAACCTCCCAACTTCTCCTCGTGAGCCGCTTTTAACGGCCCCCTCATCCCCCCCCGCCCCGGGGGGGCTGATGTTCCTTCGTGTCCCCGAGACAAATTTTCAAATGTGCGTGTGTACACACGGACACCGTCGACGATCGCTCTCACCGAGATGGCCAGCCGGCAATATCCAACTCTTCATTGAATATCTTTGACTTGGTTACGTCGTGTGTGTTTGTGCGCACGCGCGGCTTGCAAATTTTCTTTTGGCAAACTGTATAGTCAAACCTGTAGTTTTTCGTGCTCAAAAACTATATATATACACACATATACATACATAAAGTATTAACAGGGTAAAACGAACCAGACGTGTGGAAAAACAAAGTACGCATATATATATATATATATACGTATTAACGCGTGCAAAAGACGCGTCATTACAATTATATAGTTATATAAGGAGTATATACAGTTTTTACATTAAAAACTATATAGTTTATTATATAGTTACGGCAGAAATAAATTTGTTCCCACGCACAAACCGAACGAGAACCGCCGCGAAGACGAGATCGGAGAGCCGTCGCGGAAGCAAAAGTCGGCCGGTAGCCGGCGGGCACGTTTCATTATCTTTTGTCCCAATAAAGTATGTAAATAAAATCTTATGTATTTTATTGGACTAGTTGGCCGCCGTTGACAAGCGGAGCGAAAAAGAAACGCAGCGTCGACTTTTGCTACCTGCGACTCTCTTCCCTCGTTGTTTTTGGCCGGACCATCATTTCAACTCCGAGAGTCACTCTTTCGCGGAGCGATCGACGGCAATCTCAGGAAAAAAGGAACATTTTGAAAAAAAAAACAAACCGGTGCATCGCGTCTAACAACGAAGGACAAGCCTCGAGGAGAGAGAGAGACAAAGGAGCGAGTCTTTCCATTCAGCGGGAATCCGATGGAAGTAGAGGAGAGGAAGAAGAAGGCTACGGGAAAAGGGCCAGCACAAGAGCTCGAGGGCTCTTTGGAAAAGTACGATGACCAGTGTGTCCCCCACGCAGGAACGTGAGGAAGGATAAAGCGTTTGTTACGAGCAAGACGCTCGCGTGTGCGGCTGTCCGAAAATAATTAGCCGAGCCGGCTCCTGTCCACTCGAGATGAGAAGACCTGTGGGAAAGACGATGCGAAGGGTAGAAGAGGAGAAGGAGGAGGAGGCTGAAGAAAATTGTGTCCGAGGTCGTCACCGCCGGCTGTAACCCGCCGGCTCTCGCCGCCCGTTTTCTAGGATAATTTAAATCGTCGCCGTCGTCGTCGTCGTCGTCATCGTCGTGATGTCATGCCCCTCTCGCTAGCTGTGAAACGATTACGTCGCCGGCGACTCTTTACGAGCTCTTCCAGAGGAGCGAGGCGCGCTCACTGCGACTCCCGCGACACGGGCGCCCGGGCAGAGAACACTGGGATCTTTAGCGAGAGACTCCCCGCGTCTTCTCACCTGCGTGCCTGCGCGTCTCTGTGTGCTTTGGGGTGACAAAACTCGGCTCTGTGCTAATATAAGTGTACCTGTGTGCGAGTGTGCGTCGCGGCTGACTAGCGCCAGCAGAGAGACGTCAGTGAGCGCCGGCCTATCTGGAATGAAGGGCCGCCGATACTAGTGAGCGCCGATCGAGCGACGCGGATATATGCATATACAGATGTATCTCTGTGTGTGATTGCGCTCGAGAGTGCGTGTATTATAATAGTGAGTGCGTGCGTGTGTGTATGCGAGGGTGAGTGAGCGAGCGAGCAAGAGAGAAATGAAAGTGTGGATTTCGGGAGAAAGTGCGCCGGTGTATGATGAGCGGAGAGAGAGAAATATATGCCGGGAAGCTATACACGCGCGAGCTAGCACGGCGGTGCATAATTCCGCGCAGTGGGAGGAGACGGAGGCGTCGATATGCGAGAATGTGGAAGCTATACCCGAGCGATCAGAGATGATATATATATACACGAAAAATCACCCGTCCCGTTCGTGATGAAAAGAGAAGAAAAACACAAAATTCCCATCGTCTGCGATTGATATATTTATTGACTAACACCCGTGAACACGCAAAACTATTATCTTACTAATACTGCAACGTTCCCCTGATCCCCCCTTCCTCCCACCCCCAACACCGCTCTTTTCTTTTTTATCATTATCTATTATCTATTATTAATATTATTATATTATATTATATATATGCGTATTTATTCAGATTATATTTATTTTATTTTTGTAAAGACTTTACGTGACGCCGATCGAATGCTAATTTAAAAATGAAACAAAAAAGTATATTATATCTGCGTTTGTATAAATACACGTTAGCTCGCGTAAGTGATGTAAATATTTAAGGAGAAGATACGATGGATAAAAAACGGAAACGTATTGTATTTATAGATATATATAGATATATATTTAATATACCGGCTATGACATCAGCTTCCGGTCGAGCGAACTACGTTGCTGCGACGCGCGAAATATTTTTTTTTTTTTCATTTTTTTCGAATCATTTCCTTCTACTTTCAACCCCTTTCTTTTCTAACGCTATTGACGAATGTCTTTTTTAACAGACAGAAACGTGATTTTATTTTATCAAGAACACCCAAAAGTATAGCTTTGATACGGCGACTTTTTGAAAATATTTCTTTATTTTTTTGTAGACTTATATTTACCGGGCTCGGCGATTCCGAGCTTGAATTTTAAAATTACCCCCGACTTTTCGTTGTCTGCCAAACGAAAAACTTTTTTTAAACGATTTTTATTTCGAAGACATTTATTTTTCAGTTTCCGATTTTCTTTTAAACGCAACTGGTTTTTTTTGTCCTCAATAGATTATGTCAAAACAGAGGCGAGACGCAGCAGCGCAGTTCCGTTAAATACTTAGTCCTTCGATGCGCGTACAGTACGGATTTAAGACTTGGACGCGCGGCAAAATTTGTAAATCTTCAATCGAGATGTAAGTTTTAAGTCTTGCGCGTGCCCTAGCATCTCGGCTTGGTCGAGCTAATTTAGATGAAAATTGATGATGAAAATCTAATGGAAACAATGTTCCTCGTTAAACCGGTCGTCGATCGAGACGTCACTCTTGGCGGTTTCTTTTCTCTCCGTGCGATCCTATCTTTTTTTTCTCTTTTTTTTAGTAATTTTTTTGTACATTTTTTACTTTAAATTATATCGTCGTCGAATCGAAACAAGCGCTTATGTAAAATATCTCCTTTTTTTAAAATCGAAAATGTTCATTTTGTAAAATTCTAAAAGAATACAAATCATTAATTTAAATACGGTCTAGATACTTTGTTATTTTTTTATTAAAAAAAAACAATCTTCTTCCACATTTGTATAAAAAATCCACGATTTTTTAATTTAAAGAAAAAATTCATTTTTTAAAAAAGAATCATTTATTTTATTGTATGTGTATATAACAATGTTAAATTTATAAATTATTATGAAATTTTTAAGCTCAAGCCTCAGCCTGTGACTGTTAATGATAGAAAGTTTTAACGTTCACAATGCAAACTTACACTGCCAGTCACATTATGGGTTTGGATTTGTAAAATATTATTGATTTCTTCGTATGTAATTGTATATAAAAAAACAAAAAGATCCGATACAAGAAAAATAAGAATTATTATATGTGTGGATATGTAATAAGTTTCACGGGCTTCGCTAATTTGATTGCCCGCTTATTGTATCATATTATTAAACCAAAGACCGTTCAATCATGGAAAATATCTGACTCTTTTTTCAACCACAATAATTAATTCCCTTCTTCTTTACCCCAAAAAATAAATAAATAAATAAATAAATAAAAATCCTAAAGTAACAAAATTGACAATCACCAAATAATCAAAAATTCCTTGTTTCCACATCTTCAGAATCCAAATTATGCGAAAACGACTGTTTGCAACATTTGTCACGAATAAATTGAGCAATTAACGTAGTTTTGCTAAGAATAAAAGAAGACCATGGAGAGAAAGATCAAGGAAAACTTGCCTCGGAAACAGCCTGGAATAATCACTCAATTATCAAGTCCGTTGGTCAAACAGCCTAGACCAGAGAGGCTTACATCCCAAAAATCGTGAATATCTTTCTCCCCCCAAGCATCACGGAAGAATACCCAACCTAATACCATCGTCAAAAAAAAAAAATCGGTTCCTCCAGCGAAAAAGGAATGTCAAGCCGAGGAGAGCCGCGAGTCTCTTATATACCGTTTCCGGCCGGCTCCTAACGATCATAATGCCTAGGCAAAACATTGACACCTCCTCGGCGGCGCTTCAAGCCGAACGTGTATAGCGGCGCAGGGAGGGCCCCCACGTCAAACAAGAGTCACGAAAAGAGAGAGAGAAGAGCCGGCGCGGGGACAGGGATCCTCCTCCTCCCGCACGCGCGGACACACGTTAATGCGCTGGCGGGGCCCGCAAGGAGGAGGACACGACGACGACGACAGCGGGCTAACAGCTTGGGCAAACGCGGCGGCCTCAGAGCGCGTGTACACACATTTGTACGCGCCTTTCCTCTCAAACAGAGCCGGCCCCCTGTGTATATGACCGCCCGGCTGGGATACATGCCGCCGACACAGACTCTCTACCGATCACTCTTTCTCTCTCCCGGCAAAACTTACATTTCTGCCTAGAGAGGATCATCGGCTTGACGACGCTGCTCTTTCTATACCCGTATATACCCTCTTTCTCTCTGGTCTGACAACCGCAAAATACTTCTATGGCTGAAATTGTGCAATTTTAAAGGAAGACAACTGTCGTTAATTTCGATGTTTTTATAAGCTTGTTTCTCATTGATTAGGCTGATGTTTTTAATTTGCTATTGTGGTTAATAGCGCTGGACAGATAGAAGTTTGCAGGAATAGACGAGTAGAAACCCGAGAAGAAGGAGGGAGTGTAAATGCAAGTAGAAACTTGTTTCGACGTAGAAGAGCCTTTGGGAGTTGGGAAGGGGCCGAGAAGTGAGAGAATAAATGACGTCAAGGAAGCGATGCGCCGGATTGTAATGCGGGGGATCTGATCGCGAAAAGGGTCGGCTGGATTGACGGGAACGAACATCGCTCGTATAAGTGCTCCTACGTACGTATATTATTTTGTACGCGCCGGCGTACACATATATGTAAAACGAACGACAACGGGGGTGTCGCATAAAAATGCCCCCATGTTTTTTTCACGAATCCCTTTCCATCCGCTGGCCGGGTCAACGAACACAGGTCTCGGGTCACGTTTTTCCTTCTTTTTTTTTTCTGTTTGACCGTTGACCTTGGTCTCCTTGCTATGACGTCGTGTGATTTATTTAAGGACGACGGTTCGTCAAAAACCTATCGATACGTGCGTGCTTTTCATTCGGATTTTCGGAGCCTATGCTACACGTCGCGTATCTATATATACCGGACGAGCTTGTAAATTTCCCAAGATTAAGAATACCACGTTTAAAGCGGCCGGGAGAGAGAAAAAAATAAAATTGTTCTTCCGAGTAAACGCCTGGAAATCAATGAGCGTATCCTCTGCTGCGGCATTCCTAACTTCGAAAATTTTACGAGCTACCACCGAGTGGACAAAAGAGCGTAGAGAGCGAGAGGAGGGAGGAGGGACAAATAAAACCGTGTATAAAAGTTCATTTGAAGTTTGCGCTGGAGGTTCTGGGGGGGCTTCGAAGTTGAGCGCGCCGCTGCAGAGTGCCTCTTCTCTCGTAGCTTTCCCAGAGCTCGCCATTCACAGGTCCGTGCTCGTCCGGTACTCTTTTTCTCCATCTCTCTGCCTCCTCTCTTTATCCCCGGGGCTCCTTCTCACGGCGCTCATTCATGCCTTTGCTCCGCGCGAGATCCAATCGCGTCGCTCTCTGGCTGTCGCACCGGCGAGAAAGAGATAGAGAGAACGAGAACACTGCTCGCCGGGTAGACATATCTAGCCGCGAGAGCACTTAGGTTGCTCCTTCTCTTCCCCCTGTGGAGTAACCAATCGCACACACGCAGCTCTTCGACACATTGATTCGTGTGGTTATACCTGTCCAGCTCTCGAATCAGCGTAATTCCCCGGCTGATCGGTCTGATTATTATTTTATTCCAGCGTCCGGGATATATTGCCCTCCCCCCGCAGCTTCTTTAGCGTGTATGGTTCAATACCACCGCTAATCACATCGCATCCTTCTCCGTCCTTTTGGAAGACACGAGTAATCGAAAACGGAACGAGCAACAGAAATGACACGTGTTCTTTATGACGATTCCACCTTTGCTTGTTCTAAAAAAACGAAAATCGTCGAAAGAAAGAGAGCAACAAGAAGCAAAAAGAAATTAAAAAAAAAAGAAGGTTTGGTTCATAAACAAAGTTTCTCATTTAACCTATGGTCCTTTTCACGCTGTCGCGACTGTCCTTGACAGGTAATAGTCTCGCAGCAATCGCGCGCTTCTACATAATAACGAAAAGCGCGTATAGAGCGCACCAGGTCAGATTTGAGAATTCGGTTGCACGGGTAGCAGCAAACAAGGTGGTAACGACTGAACACACGTGCTTACACACGACTGTAGGTCAGGCAAAGGGGGCGAAATATTTCGGCTCCTTTCAGCTGTGTCCCCCCCCCCTATCTCCTTCCTCTCTCTCTCTGCGTGTGTTGCGCGCACGAGAAAATAGGGAGTCCTCTCGTTGTAATTAGGACAGTGCGCCCGCATAAGTGCTGGACCTCTTTCTATTTTTTTCTCTCCCCCTCTCGCATCCTCTCCCTCCCTCTCCCTTGGCCGATCTCGCCCTCCCACCTCGTTTCGTCGCCCTCGCGTACACCTACACGTACACACGCTCTTCTCTTTTCCCCAGCCCTCTTACTCACACACACACACACACACACACACTCTCTCTTTACGGAGCGCCGAGACACCGGCTACATTCCTGCTAGTGACCCTCGAGACAACTTCCAATAAGCCCCGAGACAAAAGAGATGGGAGCAACAGAGAGAAAAAGAGAAAGAGAGGGAAAGAAGGTGGGGTGGGAGGGAGAGAGAGATCGAGCGCGCGACCGAAAACCCGCGGACGTCCCTTGAATGAGAATGCCACGAGGATTGGAGATCGAAGGTGCCGCTTCTTCTTCTTCTTCTCCTTCTCCTCCTCCTCCTCCTGCTCCGTCTTCTACTTTTCTTGTTCCTCTTCTCGTTCGTTCTTCTTGTTTTACTGCTGTTCCTGTTGCTGCTGGCTGCTGTTATACCGCGTCGCCGCCACTATATACCCATGTGCTCAAACACTGCTCTTATACATACCGTGGGGGATATTATTCCACTGGGCCCGAGAGTGCACGCGCGCGAGAGCGTGTGTGCTGCTCTCGATTTTTCTTTTACCGCACAAGCCCTACCCCCTCCCCCCCCACGATTATTCCCAATGTCTTATTTTTTACGGCTGCGCCCCGACAGCCTGAGATTTCCTAAAGATTTCGTCGTTCCGCGACCGTACATAGTTTAAATCAGCCGGGTAGGCTTGATAGTATTATCATCGGTTCGCGGATACTCTTCCGCGCTTCTGTATCCCCAACGTCAAAATCATGCTTTGTCAAGAAGGGATACCGCTCCGCGAATAGGAATTAGAAGCTGGCTAAAACAAAACGGAAAGAAAATCGTTATTACCCCAGCGACCCCCTGCTGCACATCCTACTGCGGGATCTTGTCTTTGCTTATACACCGGAGAGGCGGTCTCTTTTCCCGCTGCCGAAATCTCCGGACCATCTGGGGGGATCGCTATCTCGCGCCATCTCGCCTCGTCTTTCCACCTTTAATCTCATGTTTCCTCTCTCTTACCTGCCGACACGCACGCACACGCGGCCACACGTTAGCCCAAACAAGATGCTGCTGCACTGCGGCTTCACGACTAATTTCGTCTTGTTAGCCAAGCGAGCGGGGCGTAAACAAAAGTGCCCTCGCGTATTTTCCGGCTTATATTCGCTCACCTCGGCTGCTCCCAGCCCTTGTCTTTATGCCGGTCTACCGGCTCCGGAGTCGCTGTTGCTTGTAAGCCAGTCCCATTCGGAGAGAGGGACCATTTTTTAATGGTCTCCCTCCCTCTCTCCCCCGAAAATTCGGAGAGCCAAAGCAAGGAAGCCTAACGACTTGACGCCGTGTATGCTGCCGTATCCTCTGTTTGCCTCTTTCTCCCTTATCTCTCTGGCCTTTGTTTCTCCGATCTATCTTTCCATAACGATACGAGCCCCTCTCGGTTGCTTACACTCTCCACCCCTCTCTCTCTCTCTCTCTCTCTCTCTCTCTCTCTCTCTCTCTCTGCAAAATCGACTCCGTCGCGCGCGAGAGTAATTAGATCAGATTTGTGCTTCCTTTTCTAGACTCCCGAATAATTTGTTAGAAATGATCGATGCTTTTGGCCAAAAAACCAAATTTTGCGCACATAGTAGCGATTTATTAAAATCCCGTAAATCTCAGGAGCGTGCGTTGGCAAGTTTGCCGACATATATATCGAAAGCAGCCGTGGGCAGAAAAAACATCTCACCTTGAGACCGACGCCGTAGAAAGGACGAAATCCGTAATACGTAATCTCGATAAATCCTAATTTACTAAACGTGGCCGCCGTAGCTGCCTCTGCCGGCCGACATAATTTCCATATTCCGGTCCTCTTCTCGCTCGGTTCGTCGTCTCATCATCTCCTTCCACACGTATAGAGAGAGAGAGGCCGAGAGACTCTCTCGCTCTTTGTCGCGTTGCTGCTGCTGACGACGTCTTCATCCGCCGTTGCTTCCCAGAAGAAATCCCACGGTTCCCACGATTGACTGCGTGTTTCTCTGAAACTCTCTCGCGCCGGCACGATCGTCCCTCTCTCTCTCATCTCGATCCCTCTGCTCTCTGCACAGCTAAATTCGCTGCCGGGAAATTCGTATCGGGAGGTTATCCGCGAGACGAGTGGCCCACACCCTGCGCTTCTATTATTGACGATCAAATATCGGCCCTTTCTTATTATGTTTTTTTCCCTTTTCTTCTGCGACCGTGAGCGTATGTGTGGTTTCGAGTCTCTCTCTCTCTCTCAGTTTTCGTAGCGGAGGAAGTATTATTGGCTCACGTAAAGACCGAGCTGGGTACTTTTCCGGATGAAACGGTGCGCGGAGCCAAGGGAAACAAAGCGCGGTGGAGAAGTTCTGGAGCAGAGAGAGAAAGAAAAACTAGCGGTACTCAAATTCTTCACCGATTACTGGATGTTCTGTGGTTTTGGAAAAATTTCGATTCTTTGTTTAACTTTACTTTCGGCCGCGCGTGTCCTGCACTCACTCGACCCCACTCTCCGGGGATTTTTATCTTTCTCTCGACATAAGAAGGCGGAGAAAAAAAACGAAGCGATCCCGATTTGCATATGAGTTATGTACGCGACGAATATTGGACGGGAGAAAAAAGAAAACGGAGAAAAGAGAGAGAGAGAGGAGAGATCAAAGCAGAGCAGTAGCAGCGTCCCCAGTAGAATTGAACGACGACGTATTGGTGGTCGCTGTCTCGGCGAGCGCATTTAGGATGTCTACTAGCGGATAAGCTGACACGGCGAGTCCACGTAAATATACTGGATAACTCTCTCTCCTTTTCGCAGCTAATTGCCGTGCGCGTTGATATACCAAGGCAAAAACGTACACGAGATCTGGAGCCCCCAAAAACCGAGCGAAATGCATATGTGGGAAGCGAAAAACTTGCTCTTTTCCAGCACTCTCGGTTCTCTCTCTCTCGATATGCCGCGAGATATTTGCATATCCAATGCACTCGCTATAAGGCGAGAGCTCTTCTACCGAGAGTGTGTGTCCCCTGGGCGCGTTTTTCTCTGTTTTTCGCCCTTTGATTTGGGCCGCGGATTTATCCTCGCTGAAAATGAGAAATACAAAACACGCCCTGCTGCCTTACCCGATGGTCTCGCACGCATTAGCCCTCATGTTAAGCGTGCGATTTCGTCCAATAAGCCGTGTATAATCGATCCGCTCCCCTGCCCTTTTACCTGCCAAAATTTCCAACCACACGCTAAATGCATATACATCGGAGAATCGGCCGGTATACACAGAGTCCAGCGTTGAGCTTAATATTTCTCTCTCGTGCATTTGGCGGGAGAGGCTCAGCGCGGGCACGTCACCGCGCCGGAGAACAATGAAGCGGTAAGCGCGCTGCGCGATTTATACGTCATTAGGCAAAAAAGCTTCCAAGCCCGATCTCGTACAAACGAGGTGAGCCGAGAGAAAGAGAGAGACTCTGCACGAAGAGAGAGAGGAGAGGGAGAGCATCCGTGGCCTCCCGCAGTTGTTCGTGTACATACACAGGTATACACGTATAGCCTTGTGTATAAGGGAGCTCGGAATGAAGTGTCGCGAGAGAGGGAGAGAGAGAGACCGGAGAAATGAGAATGCATTGCTCGACGCCTTTTAACTCGGCGCGGAGATCGACGTTGGTGGCTCGGAGGATAGCCACCGACCGAGTCGCTTAGCTGCCGATCCTCCTGCAGACATGCCACCAGAAGATCTCCTTATGCCCACGGCGCTATTACAGTGTCTAGACCGTAATAACCCCTAGAACCGAACGAGATGTATCCTTTTATAAATGAGAAATATTGTCAAGCTTTTCTAGTCGGCTGTTTGAGCCGCTTGAAAATATGAGGGCGTGTATGTAGAAGAGAGATCGGTATGGACGGATTCGTTAATTTATAAAGAAAATCGAATAACTCTACATCCCAACGATTTGCATAATATTGAGCAGGTGTGACCAGAAATATACAAGTTCCCTAGGTACAGGACTTACGATATCACCCGAAGAGGATGAGACGTCTAAGCTGATGCAACCTAATTCGTTAACGAGCTCCCACTTATTCTTCGGCTCGCAGTATTGTGAATCTCCGAAAAGACTAAGGGGGTAATGAAAAGGGAACGAAATAGAGAGAAAGAGAGATAGAGAGAGAAATAAAAAATAAAGGGGAATCAGTGAAGAGGAGCCAGGAAGATGGGCTGGGGGCCGGGAGGTGGGATAGAATGTGATATGCCCGTCTCGCTTTTGCCTCTTACCCTTTCCACCTTGAGAGCGAGGAGTAGCGCGCTGGTGTGCTACGCCCCGGCATTCCAAAGGAAAGACAAAAACGTGACTCTCTGGGCTCTCTCCCTCTCTCTCTCTCTCTCTCGGCAGTGGACAATATGTAAATCAGCGGGCCCGGCCCCACGCGCACCGGTGGTCACGATGTCGCGACCTCGGCAATCGTCTTTCGCCTCCTCCTTCTCATCCTCCTCCTTTGCCTCGCGTCCGTTCTCGCGCGTACACACGGACACATGTGCCTGTCTTTTATTTCTATAGGGAGGGGGCAAGGCATTATGCGCGCGCGAGAGCAAGGGAAGATCGGCAAAATCGATCGCTTCTTGCGCCTTTAGCTCTTTCTCTCTCTCTTGCTGCTACGGTTATTGAGCGGAGAAAAAGCATCTTGTCCATTGGTTTAGCAAGCAATGAAGTAGCGTTGAATTTAAAATCTTGCGGTTTTTGGCGATGAATTGTGGTCATCTTGAGATTTGAAGGTGTTTCAGTAATGGAGTTATGTATAGAGGAGTAAAGCTGTGTATAGGAATCAAATTTTCACGATATCTCCGTTGGGGTTTAGATATATGATGTATAAATCTGCAGTAGTCCCTCTGGAATTCTTCGCATGACTCAAGTGTGACTCAGCGAGCGTCGTCTCTTCATATGTATGAAGATAAATTTATTACCCTTGGAGAGATCATAAAATTGAACTACATAAGCGATCGACGATAATGCCAAAGAAATTTTAGGTATGATCGGTATGGCGTGAAATCAATCGAATTCGCTGTTTGCCCTCGCCAGATGCACATTTTTTGCGTTCTTTTTCGTTGAAAGAGAATGGAAAAATCTGTTCCCTGACAATTAACTAAATCCAATAACGGTAAAGCACGTGTAAGAGCCTATTACGGTACGTATAATAAGAAAGGCGGTAAATCCTCTGCACTTCTTACGCGATGGCGCGTGAGTACTTGTGTACGGTCCAGCGTGTCTCTCGTTCTCTTTCGCGCTCTTTTTTTTTCTTCACCTCTCCAGCCGCAACAAAGAGCCCTTGGTCATCTCGTGGAAGGACACCGGAAGGCCCCTGGAGGGGGTGGGACCCTCGAGGTTAGAAAAGAAGCGCATCGATTACGGAAGAGGCTCCTCTCTCTCTCGCGCGCGCGGCCGAAGGCGCCGGCGTGCAAAAAGCAGAGATCCCTAAAAGCCGATCCGCCACGGCAGATTAAAGGCTCCGAGCACCCCCTCCACCCCTCGAAACGACAAAACTATCCGACGCGCGAACGGAAACTCTGTGTCTTTCACTCCTCCCCCTTCCCATTCTTCCCTCGTTTTTTTCTCTCTCTCCTCGTCGCCTTCTCCTTTCCTCTTTTCTATTCTATTCTATTCTGTCCTTTCTTTCTTTCTTTCCCTCCTTTTTTTTCACCTGCAAATGTTCGCCAAGCTTTAACGGCTCTACACACTTTTCACTATTGTCCGCCGAGTGCATAACTTTTGCCGTCACTGCTTTTCTTCGACGAGTGTCGTTCTTTATACACGTTGTTTTACTCCTACATAAAACCTCAATTCAATCTCTGAAACTCACCCTTGAAACGCACGAGAGAGAGCCCAGTCGTTTAATACTACTTTACTTCTCTTTGGCCGCCGTATACCTTCTGTATTAATACATTATACCTTCACCAGGGGGATCGGTATGGTAATATCGAAAAAATTAAAAGATCGATATGTAAAAGTGCGCGCATAAGAGGCACTGTTTAACGCGCGGATAAACGAAAAGAGAAGAAAAAAAACAACAACTCCCCACGCGTGAGCGCACGCAGTGAGAAAGAGACCGAGAAGCTGGTACAAATTGCCCTCCGCAATTTTCTTAAAGACCATCCGAGCAGAGAAAGAGGCAGCAGGTCTCAAAGTACCACTTCGCTCAATATTCCTCTCTCTCTCTCGCTCTCCCTTTACCTCTCTCTCTCTTCCTTTTCTCACTTCATCTGACCGCCTCTCCCCCCCCCCATTCCCTTCCCTCTGCTAGTCGGCGCGCAACAGGTAATGCTCGCGCGCGCACCTGTACCCCTCTCTCTCTCTCTCTCTCTCTCTCTCTCTCTCTCTCTCTCTCTCTCTCTCTCTCTCTCTCTCTCTCTTGGAGAGCGCCCTAAATCAACGGGCGCGCATTTTACGATTGACACTCGGTCTTGCGGAGCCAAGGAAAATACCTGCAATGAGCTAAGCTCTGGCCAATTCGTCATTCCCTCGTCTCCCCCCACAACTGAATCTCTCTCTTGTCCGGTCGAGGGAAGAAAGTGTTGGCTCTTTACCAAAACGCGCGCGATTCGTCGCGTACTTGTGAGGCCCTAAGGCTCTCGTGTGATTGATGAATGAGACGTCTTCGGCGCGCTCTTTTGACGACGACGCGCGCGCAAGCGACAGAAAGCCCTTTCGTCACGTGCTCGCGCGCCGAATGTTTTTACGCGCCTCCCAAGAGCTCTTTTTCTACCTCACCTCACTCTTTCGCACACTGCATTTGCAGCTCGTGCGTGTACTGTGGACATTTGTTAAACAGCGGAAAATAGACGGCAGTACAGCTCGCTTCTCTTCAACGGGATAATTAATTTTTTTTCTCTTTACATAAACACAGCGGGCACGTGGTAATGCTGAAATTTAGTAACTCGATGTATAACATAAAGTTTGGTTTGTAAATCCAAGATGATACAAGCCAATATACAAGCAGCATTCATCCTAATTCCTTTATGTATATAAAGCCGGGAATCAAGAAGGTAGAAAAGAAAAAAAGGACCTTTGCCGGCACACCGTCGCAAAAAAAAACTAAAAAAGAAAAGAGAATAAAAATAGACAGAGCCAAGCAGAGCGTAGCGCCGGTGAGGCGCGCTTAATCGAACCATCTGTCAAGCCGGCGACGGAGATCGAAATCGGGCTGCTCTCCTCCTCTGCTTGGCGCTCTGGAACCGGTGACATAAGAATGTACAGAAACGAGGAGCGAGAGATAGAGAGAAGAGGGGGATGGGGGTAGAGGAGCAGGGCTTATTTCGTATGCGCGCGAGGTACCTGTCGCCGACAATTCTACACTGGCTGTACGCGCGCAACACCTGGATATGTGAGAGAGAAAGAAGGAGAGCTCGTAAATAGGGTAGGATAAGTGCGAGAACTGCGAGGAGGGGGGATATGCCGCTCCCCGGGAGAATGGCGGAAATGCCCCTCATAGCTGGCCGCTTATGCTCGTCGCTCCGGCTAAAGGATTAGCGGAGAACGGCGCCAAGATCGGCGCCCGGCGTACGAAACACCTCTCGGGGCGGTCTACCTCGTAACTTTCGGATAAAGCGACTATTTTATTTTTTTTTCTCCATCTCAAAAGACACGCGCAGGCTTGTTCTCGCCGTTGTTTTATCCCACAGAGATATTACGTGTCGAACAGTCGTTTTGGATTTACCGCAAATTAAAAAAAACGTAAAAAAACACACGTAAACCCGAGAGATCGTTAAGGAAAGGGAGGGTATACGTAAAAGGTGTCGGACTAGATAACAGGAATGAAATGTAGATGTAAGAGTAGCCAAGGAGTGTCGCTTACTTACAAGAAAATCCTATGTAGAACGAGGAAAGTCACGTATAATATGCGCCTTAGACGAGGATGAGTCAGAGGAAGAGGAGAGAGAGAGAGAAAAAAAGCGCACGCAACACACAGCCCCAGTCGCGTTTTGATAAAAGTTGCAGAAAGAGCGAGAGCTGCCGATTGTAGAAGAGGAGAAACTCAAGAGACACCAGGGGCCTCGAATTAAGCGCGGGGCATGAAAGGAGAGCTGGCCCAGCCACGCGAGCTCGCTCTCTCGCGTCGTCTCGTATCGCTTGGCTCTTTTGTGCGACGATATTTTGCGCAGATATGCCTACCACGTGTCGCGAGAGGCACTTAGCTTTGCTCATGGCTAACTGCCATTTCGTCTGCTTTGCTCGCCTATCTTATCGCGTCGTTCTCGCGAGCGGTTACGCTAAATTTGTGTCTTTTATCATCTTACCCCCTTCCTCAACATACTATTCTTTTGTTTTTTTTTTTGCTCAGGGAATGAAGGTTTATGGTAATAGATTTTTTACATTCAAGCGCGCTGAAATTAAGAAAAACAATCGTAAAATATTCGCATAATTTATCAATCGAGCCTAATTAAGAAATATGGAAATGTAAGAGCGGGCGCAGGTATCGCGAAAGAGCGTTGAATACCTGCGGTCGCCTACATAAGCATTACAAGCCGGTGTGTAATACACTTTGATCCCGGAACACCCAACAGCTTGTTAACATCCGCAAAACGAGCATCAGGAATGTCGAGGAGCTTGTTTTATTAGATAGAGAAAGAGAAGGAGTGAGAAAGAGAAAGAGAGTGAGAGGACCCTGGGCGTGTAGAGAGAAAGAGCGGCCGGATCCTTTGCTCCGATCTCTCGACTAGCTCTCCCTTTCTCTCGCGTAGCATATGTACATGGCTCTTGGTGCCCAGCCGCAGGTGTGAGTGTGCAAGCGTGTATATTAATCTCGTAAATTAGCGGTTCGTCTAATTGAATAACGAAGAAACCACTCGTCAAATTTGTTGGTCCAGCCTGGCAAATCATCTGTAGTTTTACTTTCGCGGAGGCGAACATATACCAAGATGAGCAGTGAAGTCTCTTAACACTTCACTGGTCATCTTGTCGAATTGCCATGCTCGAGTTATAAGAGAGGATGAAATAAAAAATCGCATAAGTAGTCGGGCTAAAGGGAGAAAAGAAAGAGCGAGCAGATAAATCTCAGGGGCGTCATCAATGACGATCGGCGTCCGTTTCATCTAAGGAGCCAATCGGTCAGTCTGGAAGAAGAATGCCCGGTTAGAATATCCTCGCAGTCCATCTTCGCTCGGGATCTCGAAACGGCGAAAACGAGGAGCAGCAGCATCGACTGGGCCTCTAACCCCCTTCATTCTCATTCTAAGCGGATCTCGGCCATTCACTAAAGCCACCTCTCTCTCTCTTTTGGTCAGCACTCAATAACCGAACGGCACCGGTTATACTTGTGCGTGGTCAGTCGCGCGTCAAAAGGAATATCCCCATAAGCGCCGGGGTCTCTCTCTCTCTCTCTCTCTCTCTCTCTCTCTCTCTCTCTCTCGTGGTGTCGGTAAGCAAAAAACTAAAAAGAAGAACAAGAAGAAAAAGAAAAGGAGGAGGATGAGGAGGAGGAAGAAGGGATTCGCCCCGGCCAGAGCCTCTAATCTCCGTGGAACGTCGGCGGATTAGCGCGAACGCATCGCACCCGTACACGCAGACCTTGGCCCGCGCGTCTTGATGACTCAAAGAACTCGCTGCTGGCCCCCCTAAAGAAAGCAAAAGAAGTAGGAGAAAAAATAAAACAGAGAGACTCTCGGTTTTTCGCCAACCTTCACTCAGCCTCTCTCCGTCTTGGCGCATAGAGCACAGCCTGTGGGATGTGTGTATGTATGTATACGGAGAGCGTCGGCGCGGATAAAACGAGATCACCCGCACGTGGGAAAGTGCGAGGCTCCGGCGCGGAAGCCGTGGGGGGTCGGGAGCTGCTGCCGTCGCAGCCGCCACCGCTCTCCGTTGCCTCTCACACCGAGTCCACCTCCTCTCTCTCTCTCGGACAGTCCCGCCTGGCAGCACCTTGCCCTCTCTCTCACTCCCACATCACCTTCTTCTTCTGCTTCTTCTTCTTCTCTCGTCGCCGACGACCCCTCGCCTCGTCACCCTTTTACAACTGCCTCGCTCGTTCTGCCCTCTCTTTCTTTCACTCTTTGCATCGGTCAGGTCTAGAGTGTAGACGTGCGAGAGAAAGAGAGAGAGAGAGGAGGGGGCTGCGCTCGCGCCCGGTTTTTGCGAGCGCCACGGAGCTTTGTGCTCTTGTTAGCGCGTCACTTGCTTCTCTTTATTCAGCTCGCCAGGCGAAAATCTCTCGGGCGCACTCTTGCTTTCGTTTCCCCCCTGCTACCACCTCCCTGCCCTTTCTTTCTTTCTCTTTACCTCCATGTTATATTAATATTGACACTAAGCAGATTACCACGTCTAAGATGAGTTGAGTAAACTCCGTTGTTGCTGCTGCCAAATGCACACAACCGTATCAAATTCTCACCAGCAATCGATAAAATCTAATCACCTGTAATTATAAAGTGCAGCACTAATACAGCCAGGCGCACTCCACATCTACGAACGCACAAAGTAGCGTTTTTCATCGGCATCACTTAGCAAGTCTACCGAAAAGCCAGAATCGCGTTCTCGCACTATCTCTTCCTAAGATCTAAAGCCGCGCGAGCACACAACACACACACACACACACAGGCACCCACAGAAGAGAGAAAAAAAAGGCGCGCCAGAGTCGGAGAGAGGCCACATTCGTCTCCGGTAATAATTCCGTGTCTCTATCCCCTTCTGTCTTCTCATCCTCCTCATAGGGGAGATACTATTCGAATTAATTCGACGCTCGTTTTCTCCAGCGGATCCCCGGCGCCCCGGTCGTTATGTGTATACACACACAGACAGACCGCGACTTGTATACCTGGACGCGCGGGGCGGCGGATTTCTGTAAAACACACGGAATAATTAAAGCAACACGCTTGTAAAGTCGTCGGGCGGTAATCGGGACAGAGCCGCTAGGCAGCGGACGATCTACAAGCCGAGACAAGCCACAACGAGTAGAAGGAGAAAGAAAGGGATGGGAGGGGGAAGAGTCAGAAAGAAGCACGACGAGGACGAGCCTGCCGACGGACGACTTCCTGAGAGGTGTCCCGAGAGGTGTCCGCGGGGCCCCCAGGTAGCCGCGAACTCGGCCACCCTTTTCTCTCTTCCTCGCTCTCCTCTTCCCATTCTCTCTCTCGCCATACACGTGTATCTCTTGGCTGCTTCCTTTTTGCACGGGAGGGATCTGCTTATTTCTCTCCGGCTCGACTCGTTTTTTTTTTTCTTCCTTTCGGCCCAGCAGCCCTTCTTCTCAGATTCCCGCGTCGAGATCTACGCCGCGGCCGAGCGATCTACGCATACGGAGGCGACGAGGGGGATACACGCCACAGTGGCTTTATCATCGCCGATCAGGATGGCGCAGCGGCCCAAGCCAAAAAATAAAGTAGCTAAGCACACACCCTCTCCCGCCCCCCGAAGACACACGCGCGCTCTCTTTTGCCTCGGAATGGCGCTTCTGACGTTTATTTGCGCCTCCTTTTCAATTCGCCCGCCTAACTCGATTGCGACTGCGCGCGTTTATGTGGCTTTCATTCGTCGACGCGTTGGTGGATCGTTAATCGGGGTATGTTCCTATTAAGTATTGGAAGAATCAGGAAATTAAGTAACAATCTTAGAAATTTATAAGATCAAGAGATGGAGAAAGGTGGAATAGCATAGTTGGCTTTAGTTTGCGCGATCTCGCGGTCCTCGATGTCTCCTATTACGAGGCCCCGACGCTTCTGGAGCGAAATGTAAAAAAAAGTAAAAAGAAAGGAGAAAGAGAAGCGACATACCAATGAGAGATGGTGAAAAAAATAAGCGAAGCGAAATGGGAACTCTTGAATTCACAAAGGAGGAGCTGAAAGGAGGAGGGGTGGAGGTGAAAAAGAAAAAGAGACTCGTCTCTCTCTCTCTCTCTTTCTTTCGAATGGACCACACCAGTGGCCGAAAGAGAGGGAGATTGTATTAATTTTTCTACGCGTCAAACTGCCGCATATCCGCCGGCGATAATATATTAGGCGAGAGTGAATGAGCCCAAGGGGGAGGGACGCGTTACGCCCTCGTGTAACGCCGACGACTATCGGGCGACAAAGGCGTGTGTGTATGGCCCACCTATGAGCGCACGGGCCTACTCCCGTAGAGCTTCTGCTCCATCTCTCTCATCAGGCTCCGAAATCGAAATTGAAATGTTTCGGTACAATGTTGAGAGGGCCTCTTTATTCCGGTTCTTTATGTGCAACCGACTACGGACTACTTTATTCGAACCCTCGACATGCCTACGCACACGTGCTTAATACATGATACGAGCAATTTTCAAAATTTTCAGCTCCTATGCGCTCGAGAGAGCTGGATTCAATTGATCGCATATTGTTCTATAGGGATTTGCAAATTTAAAGGCTAAGCCAAAATCGTTGCAAGAGAATATTGCTAATTAAGAGGGTCTCTCTCTCACTCGCTCGAGTGTCACGGTACAGTGCCCGAGAGTGAGAGTAGCTCTCGGACACAAGTACCTCTTCACTTTACACCTTAGCCGGGGGGAGGGTGGAGTGGCAGAAGAAGCATCAGCGTACGGTAGCAGAAGAGGAGCAACGAGCCTTACCAGGCTGGTATCTCGGTTATACGGGGCAGCAGTAGTTGGGAGGGAGCGGAGAGGGGGGACTATCTGTCGCACTTTGGGTGGCGGCAGAATCTACCTTCCTCGTTAGTCCCTTAAAGGGCGCGTACATCCCGAGATCCAAAGGCACCGATAGCGCCGCCCCCTGTCCATGCTGGCGCTCTCTCGGCCATACCTCGCGTGTGTGCTTCCTCCTCCCCACCCATCCTTGCCCCTTAACTTTGTCTCTCTCCCTCTCTCCGGCAGAGTGGACGAAAGTGAAGCGCTTTGCATATAAGCAGCTGCCCCTCGTCGCAGGATTGACCCCCTCGTCGGGGCTGGCTTAAGGGTCCGAGGAGGGAAGCCACACAGCAATTAGATGGATTGTTTGCCAATGTTCTTAGCAGCTCAATACCTATTAAATTGTTTGCGTTAAGAAAGTGGAGAATAATTCTATATATTTAGCTTTATCGTTGTTCATCTTAACTATATTCCTTCGTTAATTCGATTCGAATTATTGTCAAAGGGGATTTGTTGAACAAATTTGTATATACTAATTTGATGAAATTCAAGAATTTTTAATCTGGATGACGTTTGATCAATCGTTTAGGAAAGTGAACAAAAAGTCGAAAAATCCATTCCATTTTGCGTGTCGGTGAAGCGTTCGAGATTTCACTTGTCCGTCGGTTAAGGGTTAATAAAAATCCCGTAAAAGCCAAGAAAGCCAGTGTCGGTAACCACAGGCGGCAGGAGGGGCAGTAGGAGCATCGGTAGCAGTAGCAGCGGCTGCCGAGAGAGCGGAAAAGCCCTGGTGGCGTACTTGTTTGACGAGGCCATCTCTCTCCCTCGAGTCGAGGCTGCCTGGGTCTTGTCTCGGAGGCAAGAAGGAGGGAAAAAGAAGAAAAAAATAAAGGTATAGCCCCCGCGCGCCTAGAAAAAGAACGTAAAAGCCTCCGAGCGGCAATAATCCCGGGGCGTTGCGGATGCGCAAAGGAGCATCGCTCACTCGGCGCGCGAGGCACTATAACAATCGCTCTCTCTCTCTCCCCTCCCACCCTCAAAAATCCCATCCCCCCACTTGTATGCGTCGCAGCCCCCGTGAGTCGGCGGCAAAGTGCCGGAACGGAACTGACGCCATCGGGGCCCCTCGAGCTCTCCATTCATGCCCCCGAGAAACTTTTCTTCAATGAAACCTCCCTCCACCCCGGCAACCCCCATCGCCCCCAGTCTCTTTTCTACCCGACACACGGGACTACTTCGTTTTCTCTCGATTCACGATTCTTTTCCTGCAGCTCCACCTCCTCCCCTTTGTCGCGTATACCCACCTACACTCGACTGGCTCTTCAGCTTTCCTTAGACTTTTCGGTCTCTCTTTTTCTTTAAATACAATTGCTATTTCAATTTTGTAGTTTTTGCATTTAAAATGTATTTCGAATGTCTTTCAATTAGCTATAAGTGGATGATGCCGGAGGGATTAGGTTACGCGAACTTACACTTTTTCTTTATTAGTGGGTCACCAGGATTCTACGGGGTTCATTATCTTCATATCATGTGTTAATTTGCGAATATCACAAAGACATTGATTTTAATTGTTATAAATAAAAAACCGAAAGTAAATTCAATCCTCAACCATTTGAAAATTATTCTAAAATAACTAAAAGAAACAATGAAACTCGATAAACACTTGGTTATCCGCCAAAAACGTTTAAAAAACAAATCCGGCATTGAAAAGAGAGCCAAGAGTAGGGGGATGGAGGGCGTCGAGCGAAAACAGGGAGGACGAGGGAAAAAATATCAAAAATATTTATTTATTTACGGTAACTCGCAGAGGCCTAGTTTACCCTTGATCCCCTTTATCTCTGGTCCCGGTCTCCCTCTCTCAGCTCCGGTTTTCTCCTCCTTTTTTTTCTTCTTCTTCAAGAAAGAGAGAGAGAGAGAGAGAGAAAGAGTCTCTCGGAGAACGCTACCGAGCCCAAGACGCGCTCACGAGATTCTGAACGAACTCGAAATTCCCATTCACAAACACTCGGCGCACAATGCCCCCGGCGACCAGCAGATTTCGTCGCTCGTGTACCATCGCCCCCGGTGGCGGTGCAGCCAATACTCACGCATACACACACAACACATACACTGTGAGAGGAGGTATGTATCCAAAGGGAAATCCGAGGATGACCTCGTGGGGCTTAAGGTTCGCTCCCTCTGGAATTCCAGCGTCTCTCCCTGCCCCTGGCCCTTCTATACTTTCTCGCTCCTGCCCGCGTTTTACGCGCTCCGACCAATGGGTTACTCTTGCGATCTCGTAAACAATTGTTACACTTCTGTTAGCACGCGTGCAAAAACAACTTCATTGAAAGTTTGATAATCTTTTACAATTGCGTAATCGTTTCGAGGGCAATCCCCACACCCTTTCCCTCTCCCCCGTCTCTATATTCTTATTTTCGCGCTGCTCCTTTTTCTCGCTGCTGCTTCTCGCAGAGGCGACAACCCGGCGCCAGTTTTGGTGGCTCGAGGCGGCCTACCGCGGCACCTTTATCAAACGCCCGAGAGCGCGGCCGCCGGCACCTATCCACACGCGAGTATAAACTTTTACGATTGCCCGTTAACGACTTGTATTTCCCTATACCAGCCGAACTGTTTGTTGTCGCGTGCTTTTATTTTTTTCTTTCCTTTCTCTCCGTCTCTCTTTCTTCTACCCCCCGATACATACACATAGAAGCAGACACGCAGATCCTACGAGTTCTCTTTTACCTTTTTTGATAATCGCCGCGCTAGCGCCTAACTCTTTCAAAAGCCGCGATCGTATAAAATTTACGACGTGACTCTCTCGGCGCGCTCGATTTGTCTGACATGCGTATACCCGGCTGTGCTCTAATGCTCTACCCCTGACCACCCCCCCCCCCCATGCCTTCGTCGCTCTCTTTCTCTGTGGTCTATGAATTATTTATGTCCCGTTTTTATGCTGTATTAAGTAAAAATCGAGGAGTCTATTTCTCGCTGTTTATGACTTTTTTACACTCCACGCGTCCCCTGCCCTCACCCGCAACCTTGAATTTTTCGAGCATCGACACATATACCTACATCTCCCCGGGAAAGGTAACAAATCGTATACGATCCTTAAATACGATTTTAACCGATTCCTTACGGTACATTACGCGGCCTATTATGATTTAAATTCCCTTACAAACAAGATAAAAGAACAGACTAGAAAATTTACTGTGGTGCGCGCACACTCAATAAACGTGTATATTCAATAAACGCCTCGGAATGAAAGGCTTAACCAATGTTGTACCCTTGACACTCTCGTGAAAGCAGTCAATTCCAACACTCTACACGCCTTTTGACACTAAAACTCTAGACCCCCCAATGACATCCAGAGATAAAAAGTCAATCTTTCGACAATGAAGCCGCATTAAATCTCATCTGAATCGTCCCTCAACATTTCACCTTATTCCTTTGCCAAAATCCAGTATAATCGCTAGAGTCCAAGACACGCCTCAATAATCCAGAGCCAAATCTCTCAAGTACGTAGAGATAGACACACGCACTAGGTGCGTGGTCCCGCGGTCTCGGAAGCACGCCGCATTTGGCAACATTCTTTCACACGCTAAACGCGCAACAATGGGCTCGTTTGGCCTATGATTTAAGGGTGCGCGGGGGGTGGGAAGGAGAGCCGGCGCGTCCTCTGATTCCCGTGTGTATCCATTTCTCCGCTGGGCTCCATTATCCGCGGCGCCGTGGAAACGGGCCCCCTACTCATCCTCTCCTTCTCCCTCTATGCATCTATCTCTTTCTCATTCTTGAGTCTCCCCACCCCCCGCTCTCTGTCTCCTTTTCCACGGGACCGCCAGCTCGAGCGCGGGGGTGCGTGGGCATAGCGCCGGCGATACACGTGTATCGTCATTTATCTTCGAATATATATTCCAGGCTGAGAAAGCGAAGCGCGCCCCTTTGTATTCCGCGCCTCTCTCTCTCTCTCTCTCTCTCTCTCTCTCTCTGCTCCTGTTTCTCTCCTGGCTCCTTCTCCCGCCGCCATCGCCTCCTTCTCCACCTCCTTCTCGACCTTTGTACCTCTCGTTCCTTTTTTTTCCCTCTCCTCCTTCTGCTGCTCCTCGGTCTCGCTACCTCTATCGCCTTTCGCCCTTGCTGTTTCTACTGTGTGCAGGCTGGAAGCTGTGCCGTTCATTCAAATGTGTATCCCTTCACTTTTGCTTGTCTCTCCCGAGAGGAGGGGGGGAGTGAGGGAGTTCGTTTCTTTGTATCTGCTTCTTTTGGCGCTATCTTGATCGACGTAAATTATGACGAAAATTATGGGATTCCACGCGAGCCGTTTGATCTATACCTCAAGTGCGATGGATCCCCCCTGATCTTAGCCCATTATTAATATCGCTACATCTCGAGTGAAAAAGTCGATCGTTTAGAAATATATCTATGCAAATTGATAAATGCATAGGTGATATTCTATTAAGCTGTCAATACGAATTGATGACGTGACAATAAGTTACTTATGTCACGACGTGAGCATACGATAACGTTACAGTCAAGTGTTTTTTTTTCTATTCTAATCGCAAACAAATAAATTATTGGATAAATAATCTCAATACGTTGACTAAGTAAAAAATAATGAAGAAAGGGATTACACGTTGTACAAATATTTGAGCGTTAAATCTATAAAGTCGCTGTTGAAGTCAGGAATTAAGATGGAAAAAACGAGGCTCTGTATTTTATAATCAGTACACATGTATAAGACAGGATTAAATTCGTTCCTACATCAATTTTAATATTTATCAAATTCGGCCTGTGATCAACAGCAATTATGCAAAGCATCATTAATTATTCAATAAGATATATCCAGGCCTCGTCGGCGACTTTAATCCGATATCCCCCAAGCTTATAATAAGCGCGAATAACAGCTCTCGGTCAAACAGAGAGAAAGAGAGAGGGGGGAAGGTGGGGAGAGGGTTGAGTGAAAGAAAGAGATTCCGTAATCGGCGGCGCCTGTCGGCTCCGGAAATCGAGCCTGGAGGTTCGAAAAAAATTCGGGCGCACCGATTCACACGCGCCCAAATGAGCAGCAGCAGCGACGGCAGCCGTGCGGTCCCGGTGAGCGAATAATCGTCGGCACCACTGCCGGTGTATACGCCACGCCTCCCCTGCCTCTTTCTCTCTCTCTCTCTCCTCCTGCGGCGCTTCTGCGCGCGCAATCTGCGGCCGAATCGCGATTTCACGGCTCGCCAACAGCAGGAGCAGCAACGACCACAAGGCTTCCCCCCACAAATGACGCGCCGCAGAGAGGCTTGGGGCTACTATCTGGTTTACGGGATCTCAAGCGGCTCGGACACACGGGCCCGGCAACGGGAGCGCTGGCGACAATAGGCAGCTCTTCTCTCCTCGCGCGATATAGTCCCGGCAGGCTGCAGCTCTCTGTGAATGCCGGACTTTGCGATTTTCACGAGAGAGAGAGAGAGGGAGGGAGAGGTGTTACGTCGCTGAGCGGTGCGGCACACCGCCTTGCCGTCGGCGATCCCGGTCTTTCTTCTTACAGATTAGATAAGCGAGTCGTCATTGTGCCCGCGTTGGGGCTGTAGATGCGGAAGTCTTAGGACAAATCTCTTCTGGGGCATTGTCGTATAGGGCGAGAATGGGGAGTGCGCAAGGCGACGAGCGGACAAACGACGATTTCATCTCTTATCAGATGTGTCTCGAGCTACTACTGTTTGACAAGTCTCCGCAGGAGTGAGAGAGAGAGGTGTTGCGAAGTTTATGTTTACGGAGATTAGGGACGAGCCGGTGTAACACCTTGCCAAAACCTATATCAGCTTATTATTCTCGGGTAACGCCTTGTCGGCTCTTAGGAGGGAAGGAAAGAGCGAAAGAGAATGGTATAAGTCCCCTATTGTGGGATGCTGGATAAACTATGTAAATGCCTGTTTACGTATTGTAGCGCACATCGAGAGTAATTGATTAAAGAAGGAATGAAAGTGTAACGTCTTGGCCGATCTTCTTCGGGCAAAATAGCGCTTTGCAAAGTGCAACGTGTGGTTATGTGACTGTATATAGCGGGAGGAAGGGGGGGATTGTATGCATCGCGAGTGTGCGTATACGCGTGTGTTTCCGCATCGATTTCTTCGGTTCGCGTTGCGGAAAGACGCGGTAGGTTCTCACGCACGAAAGAGTCGCGTCCATGGAGGTCTGGTCTCTCGAGAGAGCACTAGAGGGGGGGAGGAAAGGGGTGGAGAGCCTCGCGGGCATTGACGCGTAAATTGAATTGCTTAGAGTCCGCGAAGAATTAGACGCAAATGAGTTACGCTTCGGCGGAACTTTGCCAACTCGCCGCTGGCAGGGAGAAAGAAAGAGAGAGAGAGGATGACGCTGATTGCGCGATTCCGAGCGCACGAGTCGGCTATTTTACTCGTCGACGCGTGTTATATTTTACGAGTCGCCTCGTGCGCATTGTGGGACCCTCGGCGGGCTCTGTTATTTATTCGCGTTTCGTCACTTTCGGATATTATATGACAGTATTGAGTGCGTCCATCTACCCGTGCACACGCGCGACACACATCCCGCGTCCCCTCCCGCGCTAGTGGAAATAAATATACTCTCCGGCACGAGTCTGCCTGATTTCTTCCTTTTTCTTGCTCGTTCTCCAGATTTCGGTACCTCGCGCGCGTCTTTCTTGAAGAAAAGCTCGATTTTTTCGCAGTTACCAAATTTAGTTTGTCCGTCGGCCTCTTTTTATGCATAAATAACCGAGGCTGAAAAGAGCAGGAAACTCCATTGGGCGCGAGCGTGTACTAATCATTGGAAACTAACTAGCCCTCGAGACCTGACTCTCCTGCAGCGAATGTCTCATTGAGAAAACTCTCCGTCCCCCTTCCCATCGCCCCCTCCCTCCCAACGCCGCACTTCTCCGTGTCCCATCCCGATTTTTCATGAATGGAACAGGAAACACCTCTCCGGCACTTCGGTCCGCTGTAAATTTCTTTTTTTTTTCGAAAGCGTCCTCATCGCGCCTTTAGAAAAGTAGCCAAGCCACGCGGGAGACACACTCTTCGCGCGGACACAATGACACGGGCGGCCCAGCGTCTTAAGACGACCTCTCTCTCTCTCTCTCCCCCGCCCTTTTCTCGCGCTTTTCCCGTGCGTCGGTATTGTTCCCCCTACCTCCTCCTCCCTTTGCTCTCTCGCCCTTTCTCCTCTGTCGCTTCAGTAGGATAGCCGAAGAGCGTGAAGGGTGTATACCTGCAGGCGTGCACAGTCGCATAAGTCACTTCATCAAAATCGCATCTGGCGGAAAAAAGGTGCTATTGTCGCGCTGCCGGCAGTCCTAGCGAGAGCCCACTCAAAGTCAAGTGCCAAAGAGGCCGCGCTCTCGCCCTCCCTCGGCCGCGCCTACGTTACACTCCTCCTTAGCTGCACTGTATACCACCCCTACCCATCTTTGCTACATGGACTCCCATAGACTTCCACGTGCATCTATACATACACACCTCGGAAAATTGCATCAGTAGCCTCGGTCCAGTTTATCCAGTTCGACCCTCCTTTTCATCTAATGCGCGGGGTGTGGAATAATCGGAGAGTGGGGAAAATCGAAGGAGAAAAAAATGGAGGCCAGCAGGAGCAGCAGTAGAACAAAAAGAAGGGGCACCAGCTCGTAGGGATATTTCTGCTTGCTCTCCCTAAAATAGGAGAGTAAGAGGGACGGAGCGAGCAAGAGAGCAGCAGCCGGGCGCTCGGTAGATCAGTCGAGCACACTTCCTGGGCCCCATTGGCTCTGGAGCGGCTGCTGCTGCTGTGGTGGAGTGTTGGCGGTGGCGGTCGCGGCGGCTCGTCCATTCATCGGCGGGTCAGGCACTCTCGGGGCCCTCGGGCCACTCTCAGAGACCCCACACGGTGCTCCCGGTCGACTGCCTGGGCCCCGTGGAAAGGTATAAGGGACGGGGGTGGGAGAGAGGCCGACGCGCAAAACGCGCGCGCCCGACATTTTTCTCATTGTTCGCCGGGGCCCGCTCACGAGAGAGCGCGTGCACGCTATTGCGCTCGTCGCTCTTGACCCCTGGACCCCGGGAGCCACCGCCGCCGCATTTTCTCGGCCATTGTGTTTTTGCGAGTTGCTCTCGCTCTCTTTCCAGAGACGCCGCCGCCGCTGCCGTTTCGTCCGCTTGGCCCGGGACACTGTACCATTGTCCAGCATCACCGGCCAGCTCTCCGTCTTCTTCTCTTTCTTTTAGCCCGGGCGCTTACGCCGCTAGACTCTGTTAGCCCCCCGCTCGCCGCAGCTTTCTTTCGCTCCCCTCTCTCTTTTTCTCGAGGTAGCTTTCCAATTGCCCGTCGTCGACCGGATACGAGGATTCATTGTTCGCAGATGCGAAGATGATGATGACGCCGCTTGAGGATTTTCAGATTTTCTCGGGCCTATGAATGGGGGATGAGGTGTGTAGGCATCCGCACCGCCTTCCCCGACTACTCGCTCACACTAGCCCCGGGATTATTATTTGATTTTTAGCGAGTTTTAATTGTTGTTTTTGTATTGAATGGACCTACGCCACTCTCCGGTGACCTTTACTCAGACTGTTTCTCCACTTACCTCTCCTATTTTGCGTTGACCTTCCATTTGTTCCCTGAAATGCTGTACACGCCGGAATGTCCTTTTCTCACCCTCGTCACTAACCGATGACCCAGTGACTCTGTAACACACAAATTGAAAAGAAATTCACTGGAAGTTGTCTTTTTCTGTCAATTCCAAATTAAACTCTTATGCTAAAAATATCAAGCACAAATTTACTCCTCTTTACAGCCGAGCACTCGAAGACGGTAATCGAAGTCGAAATTGTTTTTCCAATACGACCCCGATCTACGCACTTCCGTCTTAGCAATACTATAGCCGAAGAAACAAGTCCCGACAAACTCGACGCTCACTCAAAATATTTTCCCTTAAAAAAGTAATTATCGGACAATGCGATATATTCGGGAGGCCCGCGGCGTGTGTCTGTGTAAATAGGAGCGCGATCGTACAGAGGCACAAAGGCCTCAGGGTAGGCTGCCGAATAAAAAAGCTAAAAGAGCAAACGAGCCGAGCGGTGCGGAATCAAAGGCCGTGTAAGGGGATAAAAGAAGGCCAGAGAGAGAGCACGCACACATGGGGGTGGGCCCTAGAGCGCGCGTGCTTGTTTGCGCGCTCGCGTGCATCCGCGTCCGATCGGGTTTCACCGAGAGACCCTCGCTCTACTTCTTCCCCCCCGCCTCCCTCTCCCTTATGAGTGAGAAGAACACGGTAGTCGCGACTATGCGAGGCTGTATGCACGTGTGTTGGGTGGATGAGTAGACGTTGGAATTTCAGTTTTAAATCTAGAACGTAGTTCGACAGGTATATGGGTTCGGCAGATGACGATTTCGGTACGCATTTATTTAAAGGCCGTATATACAAGAGTGTGCAACCAGTGCCAAACGGATATTTTAATAGTACGTTCTTACAAAATTATATAGATTTTATTGTAGTCTCGATAAAAAAAAGTAAAGTCCACCCCACGACGACCTTCATCTCTAACGTTTGAAAAAATAATGACAAAAGCATCGATGTAGCCCACGAAAACGTCAAGGCTTATAACGATTTAATGAATCGCAATTACTTCGCCGAAATTACACGCTCTCTCCTAGGCAGAAATTTTGTCTCCGAGGACACGTGAGAGAAAGAGCCTAATCTCGTAAAGGAATGTCTAATCCCGCGTAAAAACAGAGCCGCATGGCCATAGAGAAGAAGCGTCGTTTTTTTTCTAATATGTTATTTTTGCGAGACGAGGCCCAGCGATGATTGTGTGTATACGATTTCGTTTGGTTCTCCACCCTTTTCGAAAAGAGCGCAGGAGTGAAACTAGTATTTTTCTTAGGGGTCTCGCCCTTTCTCTCAATGCCGACGTCGCAACGACGACGCCCCGAGGACGACACAGGCACACACGGAATTCTAACGCTAATTGGCGCTGCGGTCTGGGCTCACCCCGCACCTGTAATTTCATTAAGGAGACGCGCCTCTCGGACGCGTTTAGAGGATGACTACGCGTGCGACGGAGGACCAGCCGCTGGAGAATGCGATCGAGGCCACCATCGACCCCTTCCGCCTTCCACTGATCTAGTAAGCGCCTAGGGTACAGCCCCCCCCCCTACCCATAACATCCTTGACCGTCGTCTAGGCATCCACGGAGACGCGACGATTTTTCAAGGTTCGACGATCTGGGCGTACGTGAGGGTCTAGGCTTCTCTCGGACCTCCGTCCGCGCGTTAATTAAGACTTTCTCACGCACTTGATTCGCTGACGCTGCAAGGATGCATTTTTCGAGCAGCTTTTTAACGACACTAACGCCGTACAAAAGGTAATAAACTTTGTATTTGAAGCAAGATTCATGTTCGATACGTGTATTAAAAACAAAATTTTTTCCGACTCAAACAAAAAATAAAAAACATTTTGCGCTACACAATGCACTAACGACCTGATATTAAATGGTATCGTTTTTAAAAACGAGCAGGGAGACCACCTTGGAATAATAAATCATCCCGGTGTAGAATAAAAAGCGAATCCTAAACATTTGTGTCTACTTAACATCGAAAGGGAAACTGATTGTACTGTTAATCAAAGGAATGATGAGGCGCTTTTTTCTCCTTCTGGTAGTTTGATTGATTAAGCCTGTGCGTCTAGGTTGCGATTCGCTCGGTTGTTATTCTCCGCTCAAGACTGGTATCATAGTGATATAATTATGCAGGAAATGATTTCTTTTTATTTTCGGCTTGTTTTGGTCTTTTAAAGGTAGAAAGAGATCCGTTTTACGATTATCGTGCTCATCATTGTCATTTATCACCCCGCGAAATAAACAGACGCCTCCTTCTGACCAGATGCATTCGTCTGTTGCGGACTAAAGGATAATTGCGGCTGGTATACCGCCTGAAACCATCCGATTCGAAAGATATACTACTAACTCATACATAGAGAGAGTAAACGCCGGAAGATTATGTCAAGGATAAATTCGACGCGACCCTCACCAAATTGTTCGCCAGCAAAAAATGGTGCATCGCAAAAAGTTTGAGCTATAGCCTATACCACTTCGGATTAATTCACTGACCATATCTTTTGGACATGCTGTTTGTTTTATTTAAAAAACAAAGAAAAATATTTATACGGTAAAGTTTAATGACACTTTCCTCAACGATCGTGGTATCCAGCTTATTCATCTCGAACCAGACTTAAAACCGAGGAAAAACTAAAGGCCCAAGGCAGCTATTTGGGTTAAGGGCGATACGTGATGCTATGCACCTCTCTCGGCATCTCTCTAGCATTTCTAAAACATGACTTTCCCACCCTTCTTTCCTACAACGATCAAAGAGTCTGGATTTAAAATTTTAAAATTTCCGATTTGTATTCACAATATTAGACAGTATAAAAATAAAAGGCTCGATATTTTCTGTCTCATTAATAAAATTTCCTCGGCAGCTCTTCCTCTACGTAGATCGGTATCTCAAACGGGCAATTTTCAAATGTTATCTTCATTTTCTCTCAATCGTATATTTCACAATTCCTTCACAACATACTTCATCGTAATCCAATAATTTGAAACAGCAGTGCGAAACAATATCAACACCTCTGACAAATCAGAGGATAGTTCCAGCCAGTCGAATTCGCGCTTGCGGACGACCTCCCGGCAAAATTCAAAGCGTGCGGTACCAACGGCGCGGGACTTTGGTCAGATCCGCCGACTCATTACCATACGGCCGCAAAATCATGAGCTATCATCCGTCATCGGCGAAAGTCGCAAGGCGGCGCCGACATCCGGAGCGCTCGCATGCCGCCGCGCGATATAGAGAAAGAGATGATCGGCAGTTGTGTGGGCGCGATCTCGCGTAATCCGTAGATTTACGAGGCGAGGATGAGGAGCGAGAAAAACGGCGCGCGCGACGACCAGACTGATTTCTCTATTAGGCCCCCCGCCTGGAGAGGACGTAGCTGCCGCGCGCGCGTCTCTATAGACGGGCCACCTTGGAGCCTTGTATACTTGCCGATTTCTCGCCTAGTCCTTCTTTCTTTTTCTTTCCGATCCGACATTTTTTTCTCTCCGCGTGAATGTGCGCTTCGCCTCTCTCTCTCATTTTTTTTATTCTACTCTTTTCGAGAAGATAAAGGGCTGGGTATAGAATGAGAGAAGGGGATCTAGATAAAGGTGGGCTTGAGTGATCGCTTTTGTTAGCTTAATGTTGCGTTTAAAAGTGAGGAGCTGCGTGTCTGCTTAATGGTACTGTTGTGACGGAGAATTTTCACTTCACCGTCCTTCGGGACACGTGAAAAATATTCGATTTTCAGATAGGCCTGCTAAAGTTTGTAGTCTTGTATTGCATTTCAAACTGACCTACGCCAGCATGAACATTCAATTTCCATACGACTACTCGTTCGGAAATCTAAAGAGCTTAATTAAAACTTAAATAGTTGTATGTTACAAAAACGAAAAGTTGGCGCTAGTCAAGAAAGAGAGAGGCCCATACACGCATACAAACGTATAGAAGAGAGATCGTAAATCAGTCATCGGACTAGTAGGGCTCGCACCAAAATCACAGCTCGGAATCAGCGAGCCATGGGTGTCTCGGGAGTAATCGTGGATGCAGAGTTGGTGGTAAAGACAAAAACGACACGGATGCTACGGCGCGCACGCACGATAAACGAGAAAGAGTTGGGCCTGCGAGGCAAAAAAAGGGAGTATACAGACACACACGTAGGGTCCCCGCTGGCGAGAGGATATCACGGCCGGAGTTAGGTATGTTAACAAGTTGGACGATACGGAGATAAGGATCCGGCGCGCGATCCTTTGTGGCGTCGGTAGTAACGCGACACCGAAGCTAAGAGGGGTCAGAGGGAATATCCAGCAGCGCGGACTCCCTCCTCAACCCATTCCCCCCCGTCTACGAATATCTTCCAGCTCGAACGGCCCGGGTATAGGCCCTGATCTCTTTCTGCTTCTGCTCGGCTGATACGTCGGCCTAGGCGATGCACCGAGGGCGCTCCTTCAACTTCCGCGCGACTCTATGTTGCGACAGCTTCATTAGCCCGTCGATCGGATGACTGCGATCTCTCGGGATAGCTCTGGCTTTTTACGACTAATAAACGTAGGCAGGAGCAGGAGGGAAGGAGACGCAGAGGAACGCGCAGGTATAACGGCCAGGGTCCGGTTCATTCTCACGAAATTCCCGGGCGTCGTTGCCACTAGCATAGACACTCGTAGGAGACCATCTCTCCCGCCTCTCTTTCGGCTGCGGGTTCGCGAGCTCTAGGGAAGCTCAATGAAACCGAGACTGGTAGCTATGGTGGCTCTACGTAGCCCGTAGGCGGCCGGCCCGCGCCACGTATATGCTCTCCATTCATCTAAACGAGATCGCGCTAGCTGTTATTCCCACACGCGATCAGCAGGAGGGGAAGGATCCTCTTTCTCGCGCGCGAGCCTTGGGTGTGTATGTGTCCTTTTTGTGTGATAGCTGCGCTCACTCGCTTGCCGCACGTCGGAAATGCTTGTTGCGGCCTTTTCGGCAGAAATTCCAGTGGGTTCTCTTTCTCTCTTTCTCTGTTCTTCTTGTACACCGGGGCTTGTGCGATGATTCACGCGTACCTGACACGTGCATGCGCCGTCTTATTATGACGAGATATGCACGGATATTTCTCCGCGCATTTTGATAGCCGATTTTTTTGTTTCTTCCCGTTGATGTTTAGTTTTGTCACTTTCTTTTTGCGAAATGTTGCATTACGTCTACGTAACGCTTAAACGTTGCTAATAAAGGTGCGCCCTTTACTATTTTTCCATTGCGCATGCAATACAGAAGCCGTAGTTGATCCAAAGCTTACTCGATTTTTCTCTTTCCACAATCATCCAGGTTTTTGATAGGAATTTCAGCACGAACCGGTTGCCTCATTCCTCTCTTTCTCTTTTTCTCGCATAAACGTCGCCGGATTATTTTCGCGATCTTTATCGTGATATGTTGATGAAAGCATTTTGTAGGGGTCGTTTGCAGACATTGAATTTTTACGGCGCTGGCTCGCTGCGGTCTGGCATATCGCTCGAATTTATTTCTCAAATCATTTTTATTAAATTGTCTCGCGCTTGTATAAATAATTCATTATAAGAATTTCACAGCTGCCAACGCACGTTTAATCGAACTATACGTAAAGCCCGAAGAGAAAAATTTCGCCTCACGTATCAAAATTATAAAAAAAAAGAGTTTCAATAAAAATTGTTTTAAGTATGTACATAAGGCGTCGTAAAATTTTCGGTCAACCGCACGAGAGAGCGGACATTATAAGCCCCAAAAGCTTTGATAGACGAGCAAGAGAGCAGTTACACACGAGCACGTCGAATATAAAATTCTCTCGAGAGAGACAGAGTACATAACGAGAGCAAGTATATAAGAAGAGTCCATAGGAGGGATCAGTGTGTAAAAGTGAGAAAGAGAGAAAAACGTAAAAGTGACGGCGGAGGAGCGCGTGGGGCTCATGTTAATGGAGAGGCGCGTCGGCCGAATAAATTCCGCGGCTCGCGCTCGCTTCCCAATTACCAAAATGAATCACGGAAGATAATGGAGGACGAGCGGCACCTGCCCGCCTCTCATGGCGCACACACTCGCGGCCACTCTAGACGCCCCCCGATGATGGCGCGCGATATAGCCCCTTACGTATTCGGAGCACAGAGAGCCAACAGCACACGCGCGAGATAACCGCCGTGTACTTTCCCAACCGCGGCCCCTCGTCGTCTCTCCTCTCGGCGCGTATACGCATCTAGGCTCGGACACTGACCATACCTCCCTTTCTCTCTTTTGAGAGAGAAAGAGAGACTAAGCCGCGCACATTCGCTTAATTTATCGCCGCGGCGCCGGGCTCTCCTTTTTTTTCTCTCTCCCTCGGCTTTATTTCTTCTCTCTTCTCTACGCGAAGCTACGACTTTCTCAGGCGTGGAGTCGAGACCTCTCCTCCGCTAATGGGATGACTGACCCCCGCGATATCCATTCGGACCTTAATTAGCTTAACGTTGCTCCATGGATATTTCTCTCTTTTCTAGAATGTGGTAGGTGTCTAGGAACAAAGCTTTCCGTTGGACAAACTTATGTGGAGTTTTGAATTTTAGATTAGTTTAAACAATTAATAGGTTTGTTGTAACTGATTACGTTCAAAACTTTGAAGCGTCCCTTAAAGAGTTGAAACTTGTTACTTTTGTATGTGGTCCATACAGTAACTCCTGTAAAGCATTTACCCGATCGACGTCCACGAATTCCGGGTTGCATTCGCAAGGGGCTTTCTCGACTTTATGAATGGAACATTCATGTTCTCACTTCGAACTTTAATTTTTCGGTATTTACAAGCAATTTTAAATTGTTTTATAATAATTCATCGCGAAAACAATAAATAATTAATTATCGTATAAAATGTTAAATTCATATTACAAAATATAACCTACTCATATTATTATTTACTTCACGATAAAACATTCCAAATCTAAGATAAAATAATTAATAAACAATTGAGCCGAGTGAAAAGCCAAGCCGTCTTTAAAAACTAAAATAATTCCAGCAACGTCAAGAGAGCAGGAGGCAATCACATACGTCCCTAATTTAAAATGCAAACGCAGTTGTACAGCGAGAGAGGAGAGAGCGATAGCCATCGCGAGAGAAGCTTACATTCAACTCGGCTCACCCTGCAGCCTCAACAAAGCAAAAGTCCAGGCCGCGACGGGCGCAACAAAACAAGCAAGAGTCTCCCTCGCACGGTAAGTCACAGCTACTCTCTCGTCTCGAGCGCGGTCCCGCCTTGATCGGCAAGGCAGATCTCGCTCTCTCTGTTCCTCTCTGACAAAAATTTCAAAAAAATCGCCTCCCTAGCGCACACGCATACACCTAGGCTGGGCTACACGAGAAAGCAAGAGAAAAGGCGGAGGCAAGATAACGGGATAAGTCGCGAGTCTCGCAAATCGCGATACCCTTTAATGACGATGACTGGGGCACTAAGGCTCGGGCATTTGTTGATTTACGCGAGATCCAGCCGGCCGGTTATAAATTAAACGCGCGAGAAGCCGGCAGATGGATTCGCGCCTTCATCGATCATGTCGGCCCCAAGCAGCAGCGAGAGATTCCCTCGCGAGTTGATATGTATCTGCGCTTTTTCCCTCTGCGCCATTCAATTTTCATTCTCCCTGCACTCGCGAGATTGAACGATCTTTTATGAAAATCTCATAATTTTATTTGATCGAATGGAAAATTAAAAGAAAAAAAAAAGGATTCCATCGGACGTTTGCGATAGCAAGGGAGAGCCAAAAGCTCAGGATCGGCGTGATTCAGTTGGCGAATGGACCCGTCAGTGCAAACAGCGCCGAGGCGAGCATAAATTACAGCCACGATCTTGATACGACTGTGTGTACACAGTGAATAGCGTCAAACGCGCGTAAACGTCTCTTATGGGGTGGTGAGGGGCTAGGCGGGCTCTGGTGCAGTACGACGGCTTAATGAGGCCCTCGCGTGATCTCGCCTCCTCTGCACCGAGAGGCTTCTTTATCGGAGCCTTTATTATTTAACGGCCCAGCTTCTCCAGGATTTCGTCTCTCTCGCGTGGGACGTCTGGGAAAACGATGTGGGTCCGTGCGCGAGCTTGGTGTATAATTAATCGAGGACCGATAAACGCTGCTTAGACTTTTTTCTGCTTCTCCAGCAAAAGCATCCATCGCTTTTAATTAGATCTGCGCTTTGCTAATGCACTTTAATTTAATTACGGACGAGATGCATTTCTGCCGAATCTAATCCAAAATTGGTGGAAGATCGGTATTCTATTTGAACTTTCACGTAACTCGATCGGCATGGACTTGGAGCTTTTATAAAAGCATAAAACGGTAATAGCACGTCGGAGCGAGCTGACGATTTGGATAATAAATTACGCCGCCAGTGGGGCTTAATGAAAAGGAGCGCGACGCGCTTTACGAGCGCACGTATTGACCTTCCTTTAATCCCGGGCGCAAAGTCCGTTGACCGTAAAAAAAAAGCTCAAAAGAGAAAGAAAGGGAGAGAGAGGAGCTCTTTGTCCCGGTCTCCATAGCGTCCTTTATCTCGCGGACTCCTCGCGCACGCAGCCGGCGCGGTGAGATTCATGTGAAAGGAATCAGTCGAATTTTTCGCCATGCATATTTCACACCCACGATCGGATTTTTCGCCGAGATTCTCGAACGGACTCTCTCGCATTGTCTCTCTCTCCCTCCACCTCTTTTTCTCTCATGGATATACACACGAGCGGGAGGGCCGGGGTATAAATTGTGCGGGCCGGTCGCGCGCGCGCGCGCGTGAGCGACAAGCCGCGGAGAGTTTTTATTGCCCCGTATATGAGAGGCGCGCGCGCTCGCTCTCTCGCGGCTTTACATAATGCGTAAAAATTGTCGCTCCGGCTTTTCTCGCTCTTTCTCTCTCCAAGACCGGCGCGAGTTTTTTCTTTCCGTTTCTCGACGTCTTTTCTTTTTTTTTGCCTTGTTTCTTCGCGTTTTTTTTTCTCCGTTTCGAGTCGAAAGAAGAAGAAGGAAAAAACAAAAATTGCCGAGGCCGAAACGGAAAGCAGTAACGTTCGGAGCCGATCATTAAGTGTCTTTCTCTCTTTGTGCCTCGACAAATTATGCTTCGATTTTTCTGTAAATTAGCCGCTGCTCTATAATAACACATTGGGAAATACTTACATAAAAGTATATACGTGTCGCCACGCTGCGCGCGCTCGCGAGAGTGAGAGAGAGAGAGAGAAAGATCCTCTCTGTGTGCCCGGAATAAACATGTATTTTTTTAATGACCGCCGCCCGAGATATATAAGTGCGTCAAAAAGGAAATAATTAGTTACGAACGTTATAATGACACTTGTAAGGGTGTGGGTCACCTCGATATACCTTGACCAAGCCGTAGACAATAATTATCGTTAAAGGCAAAGACAACGTTTTATTTTTGTCAATGCGCTCGAGAAGTAAAATAATACACGTAGATAGGTAAAATTAGACGAAGCACCTTCTTTAGAACACGCCGATTATTTTTAAGCCTTTCTGACTGTCAATTGCTGCTTCTTATTCGAAAAAAAATAAGACATAAATACACGACAAGGTAGTTTAGCTCACGTGAGCACAATTAACACGCTAGGCTGCCTCAAAATAAATAGATTCCTAATTAAATCACATTGAATAAAATCGCAATAAAGTTATCGTCTCTGTTAAAAAAAAAAAAAAGTTCGAAAATAACTCGTGCGTGACTCGTCTATCACAAATAGATCGGATCGGCGCAATGATTAATTATTAAGGGAGAGAAAAAAAACCGTATGGAAATTGAGATTCAATTAAGCTCTCTCTCTCTCTCTCGCGAGGTTCTATTGAAAAAGCGAAAGAAAAATTGAAAATGTAAATAGTACGCGCTTGTAATCGTCACGGAGACCGTTATAAGTCGTTACATAAGCACGAAAAAGCGGGAGTACGCGTCGAGCTCAAAATAAATAAAATTGACAAATCCCGTCATCCGCGAGCGCACACGGAAGATTAATGCACTTCGCCGTGAATAATTTGCATGCTAATTATCGGGAGACGCCTCGGCCGTATTAGTCGTAGCACTGTGATGTTTCTTTTTGTCATCGACACCGTCGACGCCGATCTCTTCTAGCTTATTTCTTTTCGGCCGTTTCAATTTTTGCGGTTTTGGGGAAAAAATTGACGAGATCGTTCTGAATTTGCTAAATACTAGACTTTTAGCTTGTTTAGCGAAAGAAGTTGTCGTTAATATCTGCTCTGACTTTGATCCAGATGACTTTTTGTGAAACTTTGTATAAATGTGTTTCACTCCGTTATACTCTAGTTATTTCCTTGATTAGTCGCAATAATTTAAGTTGTGTGTCTTTTTTTTAGTTCAATAACGAGTAATTATCATACATGATTTGCAAGTAAGTAGTTTTCCGTGATAAAATTGTGTAGTTTACGTCATTAGTATTTCTTAGAAAATACAATGATCAGTGAAAAAGTATCATTTAACAACCAAAAGCTATGTTACAATTTCTCTATATTTATATAAAAATAACCGTTATCAAATCTAATTTTTTAATTGAGGAAACAACACGTTATCATTACCTCTATACACACGTCAAACATCTCATATTTCCCACGCAAGGAAAAAACAATTTGGTAAAATAAGACAGATATATACCGACATACTTCCAGCAAGACCACAGACTTAAAACCCAATCTCCACTGCAATCCCTTACTCGCCACCGTTCAAGTCACAGTTTTAAGATCCTACGGATATCGAGGCTCCGGTCAATGCAAATGCTGCATCACAAAAACCAAAGAAAGAGAAAGAGTGAGAATATGAAAATCGCGTAACGGAACGGCTTTGTCTCTTATGCTGGGACATCGAGCTACCTCGGCACACGCGTGATTTTTACGGCTAATAAAAATATTAGTAGCCAAGCAATTCTCACATCCCGAAGATTGTGTCCCATGGGACACTATTCTGTCCCCTCGCTGCGCTCAATTTTGCCACTTTCCTCGAGTCTCTCCTTCGCAGATACGAGACGACCTGTGTGTATACAAGCTGATCTTACGGATTCGTTTATTTTCAATTCAGATTAAGGTGGTTTTACGGTTCGAGCAGCATGAGTCACTGATGGAAATCGCCTTTTTCGGTGCTCATCTCGTCGACTTTTTAATTAGCTTAAGTGACGATTTGATTAAAGCGCGAAAACGTTAATTTTTTCTCCATTTTTTTACGTACACATGTACCGTGAATTTTTGGGATATTCCCGAAAAAATGCCAGTGTCTCCGAATTACCGCAAGAATGACTCTTGAAAACTATAAATGAGTCTTAAGTATGGGTCTTGGCTATCGATAATAACGTCTTAATTCAATTTCAACTTTCACAGAGAGGTAGGGAGAAAGAGAAAGAGAAAAAGAGAGAGATCGGTGTGATGCATCATTTTGGGGAGGGCTATTTAAAATTCACACGTGTCGCCCAGGCCTTCGTAAATTCGCTTTACGATCGCAGGGAGAAATATCGAGTCTGCAGTCATTGTCGAGTATGTATATATGCGCATCGGATCATATAACACATCGAAGGGGCTCTGAGAAATAAAATTATTAATCTTCTTTGTCGCTCGTGCGCTTGCGACCATTCACTGCTAGCGGACACTCTCAGACACCCAAAGATGTGTATATTCACACACACGCGCATCAGTGCACAAAGCCCGATACTTCGCGCTTCTCTGTCGCTGGTCCCGGCCGCCAGCGACGTATTTCACGTTTCAGCAATTTGTGGAATGTTCCCGTTGACCAAAACAACCTTCTTTTTTCCCCTCCTCTTCTCTCTCGCTCTCCTGTCCCAAGAGGGCTCTCTCGCTCTCCCTCTAACCTCGTCGACGCGCTCGATGACGGCACACACGCCGCTTACCGATTGTCCGCCGATTTCTTTTTTTTTCTTCTTCCATTATTTTCACCTTTCCGTTTGCAAACTCTTCGGGATGACTAAGAAAATTAATAACCGCGAGAATTATAGCGTGAAATTTAAGAGAGACAGAGGAAGGGAGAAAAGTATAGTGAAAAGGAACCGTACATTGTAAGAGTTGTAATAATTTTTGAAGTTTCGTAAGAAGAGGGCCACGCGCGCTGTCCAGGTTTTCTTCTTATTTGCCTAAACTGGCTATAAAGTTTATTTTACATTCGCTTTCCGTTACGACGTCTGTATAGAGCCGCGTTGATCTACGTCATACCTTATTGACCGAGCACAGTACAGCAGACGGCATTGAAAAATAAAGCGTAAATCAAGCACATCCTGTGTATCTACGAACAAACAAAATTTTTGAAAAAAACATTGAAAATTTAATAGAGACGACGTGACGCGGCGGCAAACGATTATACACACACGTGCCATTATCTCGTTGGCCAAGAAAACAGGCAGGTTTCCTCTCCGGCTTTCAATTCAGTCCCGCAACGCCGAAATATCGTTTACCCCCATCAGCAGCGTGTGCGCCGGCAAGCTCGGGCTTAAAGCGGACCCGAGATGAAAAAGGAAAAAGACGGGCTTAATTAAAAAGTGCAGCATAGAGGCCCCCTTTCCCCCTCTGCCGGGTGTGCAATCAGGTATTAAAGAGTCTCGGGCGTGTATGAGGTAGGCGTGTCGCGATCCGCGATATTGCGCCGCGCGCGGACGCGCAAATTCGGAAAGCCCGGCTATTCTAAGCGACCCTTCCCCTTTGCATCCAAGCAAGAGAGAGAGAAAGAGAGAGAAGAGATAGAGGGGACGCCCAAAAATTACGAGCGCCGCACGCAACATATTCCCCGCGTGAGTGTACGCGTTCCCTCCCCCCTTTTTTCTTTCCTCTCGCGGGGGTTATACGAGCGCGCGCGCACGGCTCTCGCGTGAGAAATGCACGCGGGCTCTCGCGGCGGTGGAGGAGCGTAATTTACGGGCGTTTAGCGGAGCGTTAGCCAAGCAATGGGGGAGAGTGAACCCGAGAATATAAATGACATCACTGGGCTTACGTATAAATTAGTTGGGTCTCTCGAAGGGCTTAGGTTTTCGCGACGATTATTCTTCTCCGCTAACCGCGTCCCGGGGACCCGAAAAAACGATGATGCTCTCGCACGCAGCGTCATCCTCTGCTTTGTTGAAAGATTTTTATTAGTCCTCCTTAGACTCCGTTTGTCCTGGGACTCAATGCAAACTCATAAGTATTACGGGCTTCGATAGCAACCGATGGACGTCGAGCTTCAACTCTCAGTCGGTAGGTCGTAAAAGAGTGCCCTTTAATTATTCATAATAAAGCCAATACGTTATTGTAATAATCAATGGAAAAATGTAGTTTCAGCTGCACTACGGCAACCAGATTAAAACAAGGGCCAAACTAGCAGTAGATCGTGCAATTTCGTTGGAATGAGCTAGGGTGGGGAAAAAAATTCTAATCCCTTGACAACTGCGTCCTAATTTTCTGGGGGCGCACTCGCAAATGCCCGGCGATTTCGGGGCATCCCGAGCTTAAAAGACCCGGCAACAAGAATAAAAAGGAAGACGAGAGAGCAGAGGAGGTGCATAGCGAGAGTAGGAAGAGTAGGTGAGAAAGCGAGAAAAAGATAGGGCCGGCGCGTTGGCCAAGGGAAGAAGAAGAAGCGAGTGTAGCCGGGCGAGAGAGAGCGCGAAAACGAGACACGAGTAGTAGGGTGAGAAGGGAACACGTTCCCTACACGAGTATACATCCGTACAAGCGAGAGAGAGGGAGAGAGCGGCCAACGTCCAATTACACGACGCTCCTTCGATAATTATGCAGCGCCGGGGCTTAGATCGGGCGACGCTCTCTCGGGTATCGTGTAGGAGCTGGGGGCGCGAGGGCACACAACAACGCCAGCAGCGGGAGCAGCAAGGAGAGGATCGCGCGGGCAGCTCGTCGTCCCGGCGCAGTGCCGGCCTCTCTTTAATTTGGCCCAGAGCTCGAGTTATCGGGGGCCCCCGGTTCACTCTGCAGCCAAGCTACCTCGCATATACGTGTATCCCTACAGCGAGGGAGTGAGAAAGAGGGAAGAGAGAGACGTGCCCCGAGTTTTGCTAGAAATCACCGCCCGGGGCGCCGTACGTGGGAACGAGCCTGCACACACGTACACCCAGGCCGACTCAACTCGCACACAAATAGCCAGGGAGAGAGAGAGAGAGAGCGACGTACACGGATACGGGAGGAATCGGGCGCGCACGGGTGGCCTCTGATGTATATAGCCTACCGGAGATTTTCGTTCGCCCGGCGAACGAGCCTGCTGTCCTTGGCTCTGGGTCGAGAGAGCGCCCGCGCGCGCCGCTTGATCTAGGCCCCCCGATAGATCGGCCCCCGAGCCGCAGCTCTCTCGGGGCCAAGTGGTCTACTTTTATTTGCCCCGAGAAAGAGAGTGAGGATAGCTTCTAGATTTCGACGGCTGCGCTACGCTCGCCCGTAGGTGGACCTCGGCTTATTAAGATTTCGCTGGGTGATCGATCGTGTATAATTAGCTGCTAGTTACACGTCCACGGACTGACTCGCTCGCTCTTTCAGATTGTTCCAATGACAAAAGATCCTTTTCCAACAGACGCGAGCGCTCCGGTGTGCGTATAAAGATAGCTCGGCTCTCTCCTATCGCAGACCAATCCAACGGTATATCTAATCGGAATTAGCATAATTTCAATTTGAATCGCTGACGCCTAGAGCTTGTCTATCCAGTCTAGGACTATATCCACAGCGATCCCCTTCCGCTACAGGCTCGCGCTCTCTCTCTCTCTCAATCAGCCAGGGAGCTGCTCGTCCTTTTGCATATCGCCGCGACGTCGACTAGGCGCATTGGTCCCTTCCCCTCAGTGCTGATTTATCTCGAGTACGAGTAGCGCATAATTTGACAGCTGCGGATTCTCTCGGTCTACAAACGACGATTGACGATATGCGCATGAATAATCCGCGGATTCGCCGACGATCATATTCATTGTCAAGTCGCGCGCTTTCGCTCTTGATGATTAACTACGTCGAACGCGCGATGGGGATGATTGCGAGGGGAACAAATGGAGGAAGAGCGAAGGAGTGAAAGGTATGCGCGAAAAATTTTTGGGGTGGACCGCGAATTCTTTGGAATGTCTTTTAAACGGATATGTGGAGTAATTGAATATACTGAGGAGCCTGCCGATGACATCTGCTCTTAACCAGCGATCGATCTCTCTATGACCAATGTAAATAAAAGTCACGAGTTTGTGCTTATATTTCTATATACGCTTGTCTGGCTGTTTATTCGACACGGCATAAGCAGGCTTAATTTATGAAAGCCACGTGAAAGTCAATCAATCACTTTTTTATTCTTTGCTTATATACACTTCCCGTATTTAAGATTGTCTTTTATTGATTTTATTATTTGTTCAACGCGAGCTAATTAATGTTCGGCGCGAGCAATATCGTTAATCCGAGAATTTTTGAGTTTTCTCCACGGCTTTCAAGCGGATTTTAAGAAAACCGGAAAATTGTTCGTTCAAAATAAGACGTTCCTTATGGCAACACGTTATCGGCTAATAGGCTTTGCCAGATAAATAGATCGATATACGTGCATAGGTGGGTGGTAAAGAATGAAGGCAGGTCTAACGAAGATTGAAGGGTCCGGCTACTTGGTTTTGTCCCCTTGGCTCGCCCACGAGAGCCATCGAGGAATCCAGTTAACGATACTTGTTTATCAAAACGCGTGTAAAGGTTATCCACACATTAGCGCTGGCATGAGGCCTCGAGAAAATGACTGGAATGTAAACAGGAATAAATCGAACCTGATCAGACTGACCATTGAAGCGGGCGCGGATCAGGTTTTTTTTAATACCTTGTAAAAATGCTACGTGCCCTGGCTTACAATGCCGGTGTAATGCTAAGCCAAGAAAATACTGAGTCCACTCTCTTTGCCGTATGGACAGGAAAAACTTCAAAGTTTATTTCACGCTGTTGATTTGTGAGATCAGATGGGCAATTATTCGCAGGGACTTTGTGTTCTGACCTGGCATCGAGAGAAATGTCGTTTCGTGGCTCGTAAAATTTTATAATCAGAGCGTATACCTCCCCAGCGGGACATTGATTTTACCAAGTGTTGTCAATGTTTCAATAAATACGTGCTTTTGGTTTTGCAAAACCAAAATTTATACGCGTAAGCTCCGAAATATGTGGGATGTTTTTTTTTAATTGTAAATTACGATATCGTAAATTATTCGAGCAGATAAAAACAACGTGTGGCAAAAGAGGGTTACTCAGGGCACGTAAGCGCGTCAAACGATTTTGCGTTTATTGCCACGATAGACTTGGACTGTCAGTGAGTCCCTTACTCATTTTGGCATCGATTATTTACGAGGAGCTTGATTCTCGTCTTTTTTCCTCATTTACTCTGTTATGGAGCAAGCATCTGATAGCCCGTGCTCACGATATAGGAGGCAACGTATAATAGGCTGTAAAATTTGACAGGTTGACTGGCGTTCGCATGTTTTTTTATGCTAATCATTGGGCCCACCACCCCACCTCTCGAAACATGCGAAACGAAAAGCCAAGGTTACGCTAAGCAATACTGTTTAACTTGAAGTTTATAGAGTTTGTTCAAGGTCAAGCGAAACGTGCTAGTGTAAATCATGTATTCGTACTGCTCCAGATTTGAATGTTCAAAATATCCATCAGCTTTCACCGGCACTTTAACCAAAGACCCAATTCAAATCAATAATTATGCATACGCATAACTATATCCACTTGTCTTATTCTCCGTTATTTCATGCCCGCAGAGAAAGAGAGTACTATTCTCACAATCACGAGAATATCAACGGCCAGCATGCACATGCATACACATGATTCAGTAGTCCTTAATGGGACAAGTGACGACCCTGAACATCCATAGCGGACTCGGGCACTCCCGATGCTCCGCGGTAGACGGAGTCCCCCCTCCCTCCTGATCAAAACGATATTCAAATACGCTCGCTCGCGCGGAATGCAGGCGACGAAACCGAGGAGCTGCATCTCTTCGCTTCTTCTTCTACCACACCCCCACCACCTCGTCCTGCTTCACGGCGATAATGTATTCGACCACCTCGCAGCTGCATTCGCGACTCGCAAAACGCCAATGAGCTTTTTCTTTTGCTGCACACACACACACACACACACACACGCTTCCTCCCAGCCCTGCGGGGCTTTATATCTGCGCTACGCTTAATTTATCGCGATGCGAGTCCAGAGCGTCTCGCCGAGTCCGTCGCTCCAGTGGCGCAAAATTACAACTGCAGCTTCGAGCGCGCGCGAGCCTGTAATAGATTCGTTGGACGTTGAATTTCGAGAGAGAGAGTCTATTATCCGATCATCTAATATAAGCGCAGTTGTTACATTTAATTTAGAAGAGAGATGAATGTCTTTTCGTCTCTCCCTTCATTTTGCTTTGCAAACTATTTAACGTACAATCACGATATTATTAATCGCAAAATACTCGTTGGAGCGGCTCTGATGAAACAAAAATAATAAATCCGGCGAAATTAATATAAATAATGCCTTCTTTCACATGAAAAATTATCCGAGCTGTGATTCATCGCGATAGCGCTCGTATGATTTAAAATGATTATCTGACAAGTCTCAAGTTATGATTAAATATATATATATGTAAGTGAATTAAAATCCGACGATCGTATCTCATGAAATTTCCTTACATTACCGCTGAATAGAAATCTCTATCTAGTCAAAACAAAAATTGAATGAAAATTAAAGCTTTAGAATTGTTATGCTGAATTTCTTGCTGAGCTGTTGCAAAGGAGTAAGTGACGCGCAAAGCAGGTGGTTGGATGCTCGCGAAAAGATGAATCAGCTTAATAAAAGAGAGCTTTCGTACCCTTTTCTTTTTTTTAAAACAAAAAATGACGCTTCCAAGGATACATCGTTTATACATAGGATAATCATTTATTTTCAAAATTTCTCCTTTCTACTCGCGTGATAAGAAAATCATTTTTTACGGCGCGAAAAAGGTCTATAAAAGAGTCGTGGTGTTCGAACGTGTTTTTGTTCGTCTATTTAAAATCTCATAAATCTTAAATACAGAGAGACATGTTAATAACCTGAAGATAATCGGCTGGTTCATCCACCGTTTATCGGTCAAATCTCAAGTTATTGACCGATTCTCTTATGAATTTTGGGAGCTCTTTCTCGAGAGCGTCGCAGAAGAGAAAAAAGAAAAGTCCCAAGCGATGAATAATTTTTCTCGAGTTTTTAATACAAGAATTTCGATTAACCCAGCGGTCGATCTCTATCTTCAACGAATTTTCGTTCATGTCGAGTCTGATAATTAAAGTATATAAATTGATAAATCATAAACCCAATCAGTTGATGCCAAAATTTGCCAAGCCCAGCTTACACACAGACTTTGTATCCGCCAACATCGAAACCAATCAGTTGTAAAGTACCCATTAGCCACAGCGTTTTTACCTCCCTACCTCTCGTTTTTGCAGCTTTTCCAGCATCCGTAATAAAAATCCGTGAAAAATCGATTTAACGCTTGTCCGGCAAAAAACTACTTGTCGCAGAAGTTGTCATTCGCCGCGCGAAATAATAAACGCTCGGCAAAGTTTCACCAGTCCGTCCAACGCTCTAATTTATCAAAAGGAAGGAAGAAGAGAAAAAGAGCATAAAAGAATCAGCGGTGAGCCAAAACGGTGGGTGGGGGGACAAGATAGGGGCGGGAGGATAAGGACGGGGCAAAGGAAGCGGAGAAAGTAAAACGCGGCGGCAGCGCTGGCGTGTAATTATACAATCTACCGGCTGCAGGCTGCGAGGAGAAAGAAGGTGGCTCGTTACACTTGCCGGCGCTCTCCCTCCCACTACTTTGGCCATCACCGCCACCTCCTCCACCTCCTACACAACATCTAGCCACACGGCGTCGGCGGCGGCGGACCGACTTTAACGCGGTTTCCCGGAATCCCCTCCCCCCGTAGCGGGCCGCTGCTGCCCCTACTTTTTTGCGCCGCTCTTTACGCGCGTGCGCGCATCTCTATTTGTGCGGCCCGCTTCTTCCGCGCCTTTTTTATTCTCCTCCGCTCTCTCGGCGTGCCCCTCGTTTCTCGAGCTGCTGCTGCTGCTGCCTCCACCTCCTCTCTGCCCTGGTGGCAGTCCCCTCGGAAATGAGTGTCTCCGCGCGGATCGTCGTCCGACTCCCTCCACCTACCGCTGAGCTCTACCTCTCATTCTCTCTCTCTCTCTCTCTCTCTCTCTCTCTCTCTCTCTCTCGCTCGCTCGCTCGCGGTCGACTGAGACAGTTTTTAATGGCCGCGCGCGCTCGCGGCCATTCGACGAATCTAGGGCCAGAATCGGGACCGGGGGTATAATGAACCTGGCCCACAAGAGATGCTGCTGCTCCTGGGCTCTCTTGCTCGCTCTCTTCTCCTCGCTTCTCCCACCCCCCGGCCCCCGTTCTTCTCAACCTTTAGCGGCGGCTCTGCGTTGAATGGGCCGAGAGTTATTTCAAACGCTGCGCTCTCGACAAATTTTTGGCTTTTTGAAGCCAAGCTTGGAATGTCTTAATTTGTTGCGACGATTAAAAAGGATGCTCGATCTCCGCGCTTCGGTTCTCTCCCTCTCTCTCTTCAGCCTGATTTTACGATAAAAATAATAGCGCATCCGGTCAACGAAACAGAGGAGGAGTTTTCGCTGCGGAACCATTACCCGAGAGAGCCCGAAGTTTTGAGAGCGCCGCGTCCAGTGCAGATTTTTCGAGTCTCTATTAAAAATTCCTATAAAATAGTAGACGCGTACTCTCGTCCCGTAAAACGAGCGTGCACGCGCGTGTGAAAAAACTAGTAAACTGCGTCGTGAATGGCTATCCCATCTTTTTTTTTATGTTCTTGACTTTTGTAAAACGAGTATTACGCGGCTTGAAGATCATAAATAAAATTTCGAAAATGTGAATCACGTACAAATGGTCAAGTCATGTGTGTTGGCAACTTGACGTGCCGCGCTACTAACAAGCGCACAACAAGCGTTTTTTCGCCGGATGAGAGAGAGAGAGCCTGCAGAAAACGCAATTTTCTAAAGAGTCCGACGATGGCACACGACCACCTGCATCGCTGTTAAGATTCCCTCTCGGCAGTTTAGCGACTTGATGAGAGGCTTCTCTCCTCGGGGCTTGCGCGCAATTGATTTTTTGTCCAAGCCCCGAGAGCTCGAGAGATCCGCGAGCTTATGGGGCCGCTCGCTTGCGATGGAATTTCTAATCGGTCGACAAAACCGACACGGCTTTTATAAAGCCTCCTGCATACGCTGGCTCGACGCGACGACGATTCGGTGGTTTTCGATAATGAAAAACGGGCGCCTGACGAGTTTGAAAAAATTTGCATGCTTGATTTATGCTGTTTTTCGAGAAAATTGTTTCGGGAGATTCTGCTTCCATTGTTATACCGGCTTTTTGTTTAGCGATGTTGCAATTAATGACTTATGGTATACACATACGTGTCGCGCGCCTTGGAAAAAAATGAGAAATTGATCGGTTCGAATATTTCATTTCGACAGTTTTTGTTTTATTCTTCACTTTGTCAAGCGGACGACAACGGCATTTCAATAAAATACCACGCGATATTCTTCATCCGCATTATTATGCAAATGCAATTTAAAACAAAATTTCTCAGTCGCACGTAATGCAATCTCTTGGATTTTTCATCAAAATCAACAGAGCAAAAGTATATCTTCAGCCGCATACTTATTTCCTAGTTTACCCAAACATTTTAAGGTTTACTCGCAAGGAAAAAAGGGTGAAAGGAAGGGTAGAAGGGAAAGACGTACGCGAGTATAGGAATTCAGGATGGGCGGATTGTGTGCAGTCACGACTTAAAATGACGTCACGCCGCTTATGGTAGCAGCGTATCCCTGCGTCAAGGAGTGTCGGTATGGCGGATCGTCCCTCTCTCTCCCCCGCACTCGACCGAGGACCCTCTCGTAGCATCCTCAACCTCCGGAAGGTTCATCGGCGCTAACGAGCGAAAAATCGCTACTCCCTTCAAGCCCTCGATCTCTCGCGAGTCTTGGGCACACACAAGCGTACGCAGTGTTGTGAGGTGGGCTCAGCCGCGAATTTCGCAAGGCTTTGTCTCTACACGTGCTTTGTATACACACATAGCTCAGCGGACTCGCGGATGAATAAGCGTTTCTCGCAATGATTTGCCCTCGCGAATAAGCGGCGATCGTCGGGACGCCGGGGCAGAGTATTTAGAATGGGATAAGTTACGAGCTCTTTCCTTATACCATTTTGTCCCCTTGTCGTCCTTTTGTTCCTCACCTTGCCCCGTTCCTCTTTCTGCATTACCAGCTATCTTGGGACTTTTTCTTACAACTATGTACACACGCTTGAGCTGAGCTTTTTTCATTGACAACGTTAACTTACGGTTAGAACGTTCTACGATGCACACAAAAGATTCCCGCGCGTTATATTTATTAACATTATCGCTATATCCTTCTCAACATCTTTATTTCATGCTCGCAAAGATAGAGATAAGCCACGCGTACGCTTAAACTGCTCTTGAACATTTCACCGGCAGCGCGCTGATACTCGTTATATGGGAACATCCAGCGCTGTAACGGACTATCGCGTGGGGCAGTCAGTTGGAGGCGCACCTTACAATACCATAAATAAAAGTCAGCCATAAGGGAAAAAATATAAATCAGCCTATATGCCGACGACAGCGCGGATATCATTCTTACCTTGAAAAATCCAGCCGTTCCTTTTTTTCTATCCCAATGCCGTGCTCGCTAAATAAAAGATGCACATCGCACAACATCAATCTCAAGCCGCACGCAGAGCCCCATATTCCTCGGCTCTCTCGGTCGGCAAAATTTACGGGCGCTAGCTAGCGAATCCCCCCGCGAAATTCTTGGTGGCCAAGCTCTCTCTCTCGTCGCAAGCAGCAGAGCCGAGGAACGAAGGTGGAATGAGAAGAGGGCCAGGAGGGGAGAGAGGCAGGGATGAAAGGGAGGGAAAAAAGCCGAGGTTTAGACGAAAAAACGAAGACGAGATGCAGCAGCCGCAGCGGCCGATCGGAAATTCCTACTGTCGGACCATCAGTCATTACCGAAATTCCTGAAATCTCGCGAAAGAGGTAGAGGTAGAAAGGGGAGAAAGAGCGAGGGAGCTGCAGCCGGGAGAAAAAGTCACGGGGGCCTCCGACACCGCGCGCCGATATTAAGATGTTTGAAGAGCTCCACGGCAGAGACGAGCCGCGCGCTCAGCTGCGCGAGAGAGGACGAGGGAGGCCCGGGCCGCGCTCTGCACGCACACGCGCGAAACAGCACCGCCGGCGTTTTTCGTTCCTTACTTCCCCTCCAGCGCCCCGGCGCACAAAAAAAGGGGACCCCTAAATGCCCTGCGGCGGAAATTGCGAGCCTCCGCGCAGATTGAAGAGTTTGACGACGACGAGGAGAGAGTGACGATCATTTGGGCTTAATGCGCTCCACGGCTCATGGCTTAGCTTGTCCGCTTTTCCTTTGGCACGATTAAAGCGAGAGTGGGGAGGGAAAAAATAAAATTGCGGCTGGAAAAGTTTTCAAATACGTATACAAACTGAATGAGTGGGAGCGGGGAGGAGTACAGAGCAGTGCGTTGCCGTGTCTTTCTTGAGAGAGTCGCCGGAGAAGAGTCGTCAAGGCGGAAGGATGAGGAGGAATATGTGTACCGTATGTATTTTTCGAGGCGAAACATAAAAATTGCCGTTGAGAGTATGACACCGTTGTCGAGAGAAAGAAAGAGAGAGAGAGAGAGAGACACGCGCGAGCGCGGACAAGGTGTATAAGCTCTGTGTACACAATGAGCTCGTAGCTATATGTATGTGCGTATGTGTACTACACGTAGCTTGGGAACGAGCGCGAGATTTTCTTGCAGCTTCAAGTACGAGCTCTCGTGCGTATATAGGTACGAGAGAGCCGATGCCCAGGTATACGTGATTCGTCGTGAGTTGACACTGATTGTGAAAGAGCCTTATGTTCTACTATTTGTTCAAGAATTGTTTCATCGAGCACAGAGGAAATTCACGTTTCTCTTAATGTCAATACATTTAACTCCTTTTCACGCTGGAAAATATACTATTGCGCTATTTACATTCTCTCTCTCTCTCTTTCTTTCTTTTCTACTCCCTTTGCTTTGTCGTTTCTATTGCTTGATATATGTCTATATAAAAATTTAGTATTCTTAACGACCGTCATAAATTTTTTCAACAAATCAACGAAAATCGTTAATAAAACGGGTCGTTTATACGAGTTACAATAATCATCCCACTGATAAAAAAAATATATCAATTTACGAGGGATTCTAATTCAGAGCGGAACAAAGCTATATCAATGAACTACCAATCTAAGCTGAATTGAAAAAAAAGTAAAGCAAATATATCAGTAGCATTAAGAGCTAGCTCGCACATCCGGTAGATAAAGCGCAGTAAGCGCTAATCCATTACAAGTGCCAAGAAGTGCCGGACTAGCTGGTGCGCGCTAATCAATCCGTTGATGCAGCAGCACATGGTCGTCAAAACAAAGCGCGCATATCACCGCGATGCGAGGCCCCATTACGCACATGTACACCGCTGTAAACCGAGAAGATAAAGGGAGCTCTGCTCTCGCAGGTAGCTCAGCTAGTCGAGGCTCATTCTCGAAATGGCCTCTCTATCTCTACGCCGCGCGAGTCTCTCACTCGATGACACAATCGACTTGGCTATGGCCGAACACGACGTGCCTTGACAGCTTTGGGCCTGTGCATTGACGACTGGAAAATGCGCGCTCTCGCCGGCTAATTAGGATGGCTGCCCTTTTTTTACTCCTTATCGACCATGAAATTTCAACGGTCGAGCAAAAAAAGAAGAAGAAAAAAAAAGAGACTCTGGATGCTCGGATACCCCTATAACGAGAGATCGAGATCGTTAGTTTTGTACTACACGCGACGAGCAGTGTGCTTTTCAGAGATCTGAATCCACACTTTCAGAAATTAGTCCAACAAAATAGCGCCGTGAGCCAGCTGGAGAAGGATCGATCCTATAGGCGTACAAATTAGTGACGATCAACGAAGGCACTTTTCCGTTAATGATATTGGCCGCGCGCGGCCGGCTTGGCTGCTGCCAGCGCTGCAATTAATTTAGAAAGGCAGCTAGCCATCCGCCGAGAGATCGATCGCGGCCCCTGCTCTCGGCTTTTTGCCCGGACTCCGGAGCGTATACACTAGCGTCTCTGCGGCATTCCTCCGACTCTCCGCGGCCTTATCGTCCCTCTCTTTCTTTCGCTCAGCGGCTCAGCTGATCGATGGCGCAAGTCTCCAGCGATACTCGGTTTATGGAAAAATAGGACCTTAAGCGTCCTTAGTCTCGGGATAACGCGTCCTTAAGTTCGATTGGGATTCTGATGTGCTTATATTGCTATACACACACATGTTGGCTCACTTTTTTTGCGGCAAGATTGAGTTACTTACTCTGCTCTCAGCGAGCTATTAATCATCGATTTGTCCAGTTGCCTTCCAAGTGCGCGAATTAGCAGATAAGCGCAATTACTCGAGCGGCAAGCGAGTCTATCTAGCGTCAGTGAGTTTTTCATTTCCCAAGATACCCTGCACCGATTGCCATTAGATTTTAATTAAATATTTATGGTTCGTTAATATCGTTAATTTCCATTTCGGCTCTCGTAATTCCATGCGCCTGCAATTCGTTTTACTTTACAGAAGGAGAGAGAGAGAGAGAAAATAGATAAGAGCGTATGATCGATAATTCTTGCCGTTTACTTTCATAATTCTAATTAAAAGCGTTTACGTATCTCAAAGCAGCGAATTAAAAGGACAAAAACGAGTTTTATAATACACGCGCTGAAATTAGTGCCAGCTTCTTGTCAGCAGTTCCTTATACGTACCGAAATAAATATCTCCGATTTAGCAACAACAACAACACAACGACATCAGGCAAACTCACACGAGCACGGGTATACGTAAAAGGCTGCATTATCTCATCTCATACGTGGGCTTTATTATCGCGAGTAAGCAGCTACGAAGAGAAAGAGGCCGGAGATAACGGCTGCAGTAGCAAGATTAGACGCGCCTAGAAACCCGAGTCTCGCCCCCGGTGCGCAAGAAAGTCAAGCCGGCAGCGTGTCCGAGCTTCTTCTTCTGCTTCGATTGAGATGTAGATCGCCTTGGTAGATTCACGCGCGGGGCCCTCCACTTCAACGGACCCTCTAGATTCTTAACGCGCGGAAAGCACCGGGATTCCCATGGGCCAAGCTCTTGGGGACGAGTGTGTAAACGAGGTACACAGACACAATCCCGCTCAATGCGCCGCGCTAATTAATTGGCCGATCGCAATCTCGAAAGATTCTGGACGATTGAATTCTTTTTTTTTCGAGCTGCTCTTTTCGGCCTCTCTTTCTCCATTTGTCCCTTTCATTTATGAGACTCTCAAAGTTAGGCTTTATTTATCGCTGTAATATTCGCGTTTAGATGGCGGGGATGCATATTTAGATATGAAAACTGGTATGCGGAGGGAGCGACGTTGCAGCTTTTCGGCTTCTATACGCATGCGAGAGAGGCAATAATCAAGTTTTCACATCGTAGTCGGTTCGGGGGAGAGATGTCGACATGGGATGATATTGGCGATCATTAATTAGCGTTCGGAAATCGTATACAAGTTGTTCAAATTAATATACAGAGTCGTGTGATTAATTACGTAGAGAATCGATAATTATTCATGTGATACGTGTAGGTATCACAAGTTATTTGAAATGACAACAAAATGTTCTTTTTTTCTTCATTTGCGTATAGCAACTGCACTTTGGATTTTCAGGAATCCACGGGTGAAAAGCACAACGACTAATACTACGACTTAGTCGAATCGTCTTAATAAAATAATTGGTACTGCATTTGGCTTTCAGAGAAAAATCGAGTGGATCGCAAGACAGTCGTCTTTTTGGCTAAGTTTCATCAATTGTTGGCGGACCTGCTTGCACACTTCTGTATACGTAGAAAGAAAAGACAACAGCCGAAGCTGCAGTTAACATTTATTGGGTCTTCAACCTCTAAGAAAATTAAATACGACTTTAATGTTTGGAGAATAGCGCGGTAAGCGCGCGTGAACCAGTGGGATAAAATTAGCGCTGTTGGAAAATACGCCATGTTCAAGAGAAATTTGGAAAAGTCTATACCTGGACCTCTCGCGGCGGATCTATTTATAAGAAAGCACAGCGGAACGGAAGATGAAGGTGGGGGCGCACGTGAAAAGCTCCATCACGTTACCTCATCAGTGGTACCGCCGCAAGCCAAATATTTTCAACATTTCCAGACACATCCAAAGGCGGGATGGGGTGGGCCCGATAACGGATCTCGCGTCACTACATCGCAGGTAGTCGTGGGATTTGCTCCCTCCCCAAAAATAGTCGGGTTGCGGGTGTACGAAAAGAGAGAGGGAGGGAAGGGGACTTTGGGCTTTTCGGCCCATCTGACTCATCGGCGCGGATTCGGGCAGTGACCAAGGAGGCTCGCCACCACCAGCTCTTCTCTTCCGTGATTCAGGCGGGTATTGTTGGGATATGGCCGGCTACGTGCGCAGACGCCCCCCGCGGCGCTGAAAAGCTCCCCGCATCGACGCGCGCGTTATTCCAGCGTATAGTGCGACGACGATTCTTAGGTCAGGCTCTAATTTTACGGGGCGCCAAGCTAATTTTAAGCTCGCGTTTCGGCGCACGTGAGACCGGCGCGTCACGCTGGCGCTACTCGACGTATAGTGAGCCTGCTAAATCGGGATTAGGTTATTGCGGTCAGGTGCGTTCTGTCTTAATTGACGTTAATGACTCGAGACTCTGGCGTATACGCGAATCCCAGGGATTCGCGTATATTCCAGATTGTTTCACAGGGGATGACGAATAATTTCGTTAAGAGTAATAACGAATTGACGGAATATTTTTGCTGAGGAAATCCTTATGGATGGCTTGTTGGATTTAACCGACGACCCATAAATTGCCAAACCTATATACGCTGCAGCGTACTGAGCCACAACAGCAGGCCTTTGAATGCTCCAATCATTTGGCGAGTGAGAAAGAAAAACTTGCCTCTCCGTATGAGTTTTGCGGGGAAACAAGTTTCCATGTGTGGCATTAATGCAAGTCGTTGATTTGAATTTTTCAGTCAGCTCTAAATGAGCTGAAAACCAGGAGACAAGTGACTTATTTAACTCGGCCGATCAGTGCGCTCAAAGTAAAAGCCAGTAGTGCACAACATCTCGTAAGCTCGCACAATTTCACCATATACTCTACACAGCATACACGTACCACAGACTTGATCCATTAAAGCGTGTAATAAGCAACAAACTGGAAACTTAATAACAATAGCCCAATACGTTATCGTACAATCTCGCGGATTTGCCCACTTGTTACACACGGCTCGATGTGTGCATGTCGCACGGCGCGTCTATAAACGTATGGAACATTGTATGTGAAATTAGATCGCCTATATATAACACTAGTCGAAATTGTCCCACATGAATGTGAGATGTCGAAAAAGACTATTTGAAAGCACGCAAGAGACATAGAGCACACGATAAATCAGAAAAGCGGCGCCGTCGGCGTACGAACCCTGTGTGCCGCATATATAGCGCAGAGGGGGACAATCTTTCTCTCTCTCTCGCGAAAGCTACTTTTCAACGTCAGCGCGCGTATAGCCGGCACGTCAGCTCGAATCTTCACTTCCTCGAAGCGTGAAGTCACCCGGGCGGTCTTCCATATCAATATACTCTCTCCCTCCAGCGGTCCAATAATGCGCCGGCGCTGGATATATGCCCGTCCTTTTTCCCTCCTCCGTATAACCAGGCTACTCCCCTGTCGTTTATTACATTTTTGCAGGCCGCGGCATATCGCGATATCTATCGGCCGACCTAATGGACGTGCGATGTCCTGCAATCGGCCCCGAGAGCAGTCTCCCTCTCTCTCTCTCTTTCTCTCTCTCTCTCTCTCTCTTCTCTCGCAAACAAGATCGACGACCTGCGCTCGTGGAGAGATCGGCTCTTCTCTCGCTGTTATTGTCCTCACCAGCAGCTGTCGCGGCTGCTGATCCAGAATCGTTCGATGATCGCTCGGAGCCTCGCTGGGGATATAGAACGAGGAGTAGCTAAGCGACCCGAGAGCTTTATTAACATTGAATGTCCTTTATAACCGCTCTTGCGGTGGAGCCCTGGCTTCTTTATTTTTTTTTTTACAGCGTTGCATCAAGCTCGCCTATTTATCCGAAGCTACCAGATTGTATGCCAGGTAGAGAGGCGTGCAGGTCTCTTACATATTCATCAGCAGTGCGTGGCTTTCGTTATGCTGAATCTATTTTATTTTTACTCGACTGGCTCATACCCTCGCGTCTGTGTACCGGTGTAGCTAAATAAATGTCGTAATCGCCTCTGTATCATCGTCAGCGCGTGGAATACTGCTCTCCGTGGCTCAATCTTGATCCGCAAACTTGTAAGTGTATGTAAGCTCTTTAAAGTTATTATAATCAATTATTTAATTAATTAACTGAAAGCGTGTGGAACGTGCAGGGTCACGAGCCCAACGGTGCCCATTATTCGCGCGATAAATTTTAATAAAGCGAATATAAGTGCGTAGATGCTGACGCGGCGGAGGTGGCCGTAGTAAAGTGAAGGCGCAGGAGAGAAACTACGCCTTTTTAGGCGAGCATCAAGTCAGACGTTGAAAATGAAAAAGGAAGGCGTTCGCCATGGTAGCCGCGGGCTGTGTATGTCTGTGTGCCTGCGCAAGGGAGAGAGACCGTGTGCAAAATAAAGATTTCAACTTTTATGTATAACAGCCCGCTAACAAATTGCGCTTCGAGTCGAGCTGCCAATATCAATAAACATACACTACTTTTAGTCTTCGGCTCGTATTAATTTCGCGTCAGATAATTCGCTACGCGGTCATACGCGTGCGTATGTGCGAGCGAACGTGAGTAACCGAGAGAAAGAGAGGGAGTAGGACGATATCGCTCGCGGGGCTGCTTTGTAATTTAGCAAGTACCCACAGCTGACAGGTAGAGCAGATCGGCTGGGCGGATTTTCATTCATAACTCAACGTCAGCATCCTCCCGAGCTATTGCACAACCTAACCACCTTCTCTCCTCCCCCGCCCTTCCTCTCTTGCTCTCTTTCGCCTCTACGATTCTTACCGCTATTCCTTTATTTTCACTTTCGCGACCGATCTGGCACGCATACACGCACGTGCGTATCTGTCGCTGATAGCCTGGAAATCGTTGGTATTCTGAAATTATATAGATATATATCTGCGAGATTTTAGCGGCAACGCGAGGCGGTATTTGCCTTTGTTGAAAATATACCAAATTTCAATGGGTTTCAATGACTGCGTATTCTCTTCGTGTTTTTTTTTCAAGATTTTCATTGCCTTACACTGTATCGCTTACGATGTAAGGTAGTTTTTATGCTGCTATATATTCGGAAGTTTAAGCAAATTGTGCGTGTATTTGCGAATTTACATAAAGCAGTATCGTACGTTACTCTACAACGACCTCGATATGCGCAATGACATTTATTTAATTTTTTTTTCAATTAAAAAAACACACACATCGTTTTAAAGGTTACGTTACTTTAAAGAAAATAAAGGCAAAGGGAATTTAAATGTCGGCTCGAGGTGGACTCGGTCGAAACGTTATACGATTCTCGCGGTTTCTCGAAAAATCGAAATAGTTCAATCGAAGCCAGAATCGCGAAGCAAAAATGAAAAAGCCATTAATCCAAACAATGCCAAGCGCAACAATCACGAGGCTTAAAACGAAAAGCAAAGCCAGAAAGTTCGTTGGAGTCTCGCTTAGAGACGTCAGAAATTTTGACAAATGGCGCTTCGTTATTATCGCATTAGCCAGTATGCAAAGGCGCAAAGGAAACGTAAGAGAAAGAGAGAGAGAGAGAGAGAGAGAGAGAGAGAGAGAGAGAGAGAGAAAGGCGTGGTTTGCAGCTCCTTTTCTCGCTCGTCCGTAGATCGTTAGCGCATTATCCCGATAATCGAGCTTGCGATTCCCTTTTTACCTTGATAATCGTTCCTGACGCAAATATTCCCGTGCCGAATTACAAAAGCCCACACGTTTTTCCAAACTCGATAAAAAATAAAGTCGCACATCACGCGTTAACAGCCGGCAAGTTTGCGAAGCCGCGCAATTTATCAAAGTCAGAGTCATTCTCTGCGTTGAATTGCTACGATACAACAGAAAAAGATCATACGCACATTGTTATCGCCGATCAAAAGTCGGATTCGCGTCTATTTCCGTGAAAAGCAGATATAATCGAACAGGGGGGGGGGGATACTTTCACGCATCTAAAAATAGATCGGAGCGCAAGCTCCGTTTCGCAGGGGGTCGAGCTATTAATACAAAGAAGCCTCTATATTTCGCTAAGCGTTTGGAAGGAGGGGGCAGCAATCGTTTGCACACCTTAGCTGGAGCCTCGCGCTGCAGCGTCAGCCTGCTCTGACGTACGCTTACGCAATCGACCGTACACCGCAGAGTCTTCGCGATTTAGGCTCTTGGCGATCGATACAACACGAAAGGGTGGGGAGGAGAGGGGACAATCGACGTCGATCGACGCGTTCACGTGTACACGCGCGAGACTTTTGAGTCGCCTTGTGCTCTCTCGCACGCGCGTGGCGCAATATTGCCTCTAACGAGCCCTACACTGCTTGCATCTCTTCCTGTCAGTCTAATAATTCCAGGCTCGAGCGTGACAGACGAACGCGTTTCGCGCGATTTTCAAAATTTATTCAATTTCAATACTCTCCGATATTGCAATGCCATTATTGCTTTAAATTATTTTCCTTATTTTTATTTACAATATTAAATAGTACGGGAACAAGCTTATTTTATTATAACCTGTGGTATAAATTAATTATGTTTAAATAAAACAAGAGTCCGGAAAAAATTAGACCGACTGCGGAGAGGGGAAACAGGCGTACAATATCTCAGGCGACTTTAAAACTCGTACGAGTTTTTCGTACTGGAAATATAAAACAAGCAGGAGAATAGCGGCGGCAGCGGAAAGTTGCTCCTCTCATTTGTCGTTCGAAAGTGTTAATAACCCTCGGTAAAAACACGACGGCGAGCGTAGAGACAATGCTCTCTCTCCCTCTCTCGCGTGTTGTATATTTCTACCCGACGACGAGTGGGCGCTGCGGATATGGGCCAGTAAGAGTCCATTCGGGGGGGAAAAAGGAAGCAAGAGAGGCAAAGAAAAAGGTACAAGACTCGCCCTCCGACTGAGTACTCTCTCTCTCTCTCTCTCTCTCTCTCTCTCTCTCTCTCTCTTGAAGCTCTTTCAACCAGGAAGTACACCCGAGCCTCAAGGATACGCGCTCTCGTTCCGTGGAAAATTTGAGGAATACACACGCGTTTTAGCACAGGCGCGTGGTCATTTATATTTTCATCTCAATCCAAGCATAGACAAGATTTCGATTTATATCGCGGGTAATAAACTATCCCAGCGCTCTCGACACTTTACCTCGGCGGCGGCAATTAAAGCGATTCAAGTATGTGTATCTGTAATACAGCTCTAGGATAGCCATACAGACGTGCATATCCAGTAGGTGCTTTTACAATAGAGACCAGAGATCGACATATCACGGCGCGTATAGAGCGATACAAGCACTGCTTTTCGCTCTCCCTCTCTCTCGAGCCGTCGTTCATAAATCGAGGGCGTTGCGTCGTGCTTCGGCCGGCACCCGATGACTAATCCCGTGGCATGCGTATGCTAATGCGCGGCTGGAGAATATATAAGAAAGAGAAAAGGAGTCAGAGAGGGAGAGAGAAAAGGACGGGAAAGGTTTACACACAGCGCCGCCGCTATCATTCCGCAAATTTATGGAATTGCAGGGCAGCCCGATGGAAACTTGTCGCGCGGGTGGAACGGCCGCCCATAAAAATCCATCGCGACCTGCGCCGCGCCGATCGAAGTTGCTACGGGACAAGCCGCTGCTCTGTCCCGGCGTAATCGATCGCGCGCTTCCTATGTGTTTGAGCTTCGCGAACCAGCCGGCCAAATCTCCAGCCGAGCTACTCTTTCTCCCTTTACTTTCTTTTTTCTTTTTTTACTCTCTTTCTCTCTTCGTTCGTTCTCGATCGTCTACTTACGCGAGATACCCGCGCGTAACTCTTTAGCGAAATTCACGCGGAATCAAGTTCCGTCTTTTGCCTTTTCTTCTTCACTCGCGCATCTCGTGCGCGGACTGAAGTTTGGCCTTGTATTATACGGCCGTAAAGGTTTTCGAACGCTAAAAATTTCTTTTAAAGCCCAAAATTTTTGGATCTTTTATGATTATCATTTACGATTCTTTTCGCATGTCGAACGAACGCTTGTCAATAAACGTTTTAAATACGCGTATTATAACGATCGCTTACATTGAAAATAATGAAACAAATCGAGCCTGTGCAAGAAGGTAGTTACAGTTGTACCAAAACCACGGCAGACGAACAGCGCTGAAGGGAGGAGGGAGGTGGAGTCGATTTAACTTATAAATCAGGCCGGTAACGAGGATCGGGATCCCGCTGTCTAGGGGAAGGCTGAGTGGGAGTCAGAGCCAATTGACATCTTCATGGCGGCCTTGGCTCGGAGGAGGTGCGTCGTCGCTCGTGCCCGAGGACACCAACGACGCGTCGCTCACGAAGTATGATGCATCAGCGTCACGCGAGCCTACGTAGCTTAAACGGACGTGAAAGAAAGCATAAGGGAAGAAGCGTACAGGCGACGATGTAGTGTGATTTGGATAAGGCCACTAACGGTCGGTAATGAAGCTTCATTTTTCATTCGTCTACGATTTTAAAACGATCAAATGACTTACTACTCTGTTTATCCGACTAGTAGTTTAATACTCTTTCAATCGATACTTCATTAGTGTACGTTAGGATAGAACCACTTCCTCGTAATAGAGCGATCGCGAAAATAATAACACGCATGAATAAGCGAGAAAACAGAGAGGCCGAGAGAGGAGGTGGAAGATGAAAGGATCGAAAAACGTAATTATTTAGCTCTCGAGTCGCAACGGGCGCGATTTGCTGGAAAAGACGCCAAGGCGATGATGAAGCCTATAAAATTAGAAGTGCAGACAGAGTAGCGCTAGAGCGCCTCTGTGAGTTCGTAAATAAAAGGCCCGCGCGCAGCTCGATGAGTTTTATGAGTGGGCCGAGTGCTCTTTCTCTTTCTCTCTCTCTTACTCGCGGCATAGCACGCGTGGGAAAAGCTCATTAATCTCGCCGCGGAAATAACTCGCGAGACGTCGACTGCCTCGCGGGCGGAGAAAATTAATCGGTTTACGGAGGGAGTCACTTTCCTGCGAATTCCAGATCGGAAGGCCTATTGTTTTCTTATTCTTTTTTCTTATTTCCCGGGTGACTTTTCTTTTTCGCGTGTCTTGCTGGGCTAAGGTAATGTCTGTGTGTGTGTTTTTTTTATTGTCCATTGAAGTTGGACACTTTCAACGAAAAAAAAAAGATATCAAAGTCGAATCGTAAAATTTAGTTACACATTCATCGAGACTGCGACACGAGGCGGTCATAAGATTAAGGTCAGGTTTATAGTTCTTTTTTTTCGTGCGGGTTTTCAAGTAAACGAATTTTGTCCAAACTTTTTTTCATCCACGCACACATGCGCACACCACCGCTTCACCGGAATAAGCGTCGCGTATTTTTCACTCTTCGCCATTTTTTTTTCTTTTATCGCGTACCAACATTCACACTCAATTTGCATAAATTATTAAATTACACGGATCGGCCGAGATCGCGAGTCAGTGTCTTGAGGCCGTTAAAAAAGAAACAGACTTAATAAGCGGATACAATATCAATTGATCCGAATACGAATGCTAATAACAAAATTATACCCGTCGATGAAAAACCAAAACAAGCAGCTGCCGCGGTGTATCGGCTGTATGCGTACACGAGGAAAACGAAAAAACAATAATCCCAAGTAAAGATAAGGGAAAAAACGGCCTGGGGCTCCCAACAAAATAATAATAAACTTCAATCCGGTATGTACACACAGCGTCGCCTCTACGACAGTCTTAATTCCAACGGAATAACGTATCGTCATTACAAGCAAGCGCGAGCCTCGATAACACCGCCCTGAGAAAGAAAGAGAGAGAGAAAGAAGCAACGAGAAAAGGATAAATTAATATAAAAAAAGGAAAAAGGGCAGCGAGACAAAGGTGACGCCCGCCGTGAGCGGTGTATCGCACTCGCGATTAACGCGGCGGCCTCGTGGGAGAGTAGGCGGCAGATGGTCGCTGATACGCCGATCACGCGCTCGTTTCTCCGAATAATTTGCCAGGAACGTGCGATATGTGCGATATATCGCGGGGGAGGACGAGCCCAAGTGTTCTAATATGCCAATCGGCGTACCGGTCCCCTCTCCACGTAACCCTATGCTTTCGACATCCCAATCGTACCAGCAAGCGCCAAATTAAAAAGCCGCTTCTGCGTATTCCGATAATCGATCTGAATTGCAAACTTGTTGGTAAACCAAACGCGCCAACTAGGTCAAGTTGTTTCCAGGGATTAGCAATGAATTTCGATAATTGGAACGGAAAACGCACTTCTTTGGGTGCGGATCGGAAAATTTTCCGTCGAGGATATGAGCCTGCAGATGAAGAAGCGATATGCAGATGTAAGGTCAGACTCGTCGCGCGCGGCCTTGAACGTCCGCTGCCGAAGATGGAAAGCTGGCGCTGCGGGCCGGGAAGGGGAGACAGAAAGGAGATCGCTTGGAGTGTGTCTTTGTTGCCTCGGGCGATTAATCAAATTCTCTTCGCGGCGCACACGCTGCGTCCAGCTGTCATAAGTGCGTTTCCGGCTTGTGAGCTCCTCGGGCAGGCCCGTGCATATACGTATATATATGCTGGCAGGTCTAGACTCGCGACGTTATCCAAGAAAGAGGGAGAGAGGTACAATCTACAGAGCAGAGACGTGTATACGTCTGCGATTTAGCAAGAGCTTGCGACAAGCAACCAAGAGAAAGAGAGAAAGAGAGAGAAACAGGGAAAGAGAGAGAGAGAGAGAGAGAGAGAGAGAAAACGATTGTGAAATCGCGCAGGAGCTCGCGGCTACCGTAAAATTACGAGCTACTGCAGCTGCAGCTGGCACGACCTATCATTCGTATTCAATTAATGATTTCTATTTGTTTCTCTCGCCTTTTTTTCCCTTCTTCCGACCCCCGTGTCGCTCTCTTTCACCCCCCCCCCCCACTCCTCCCACCTTCGTATCTTCCGAGCCTACCATTACTCTAATTATATTTGTTTATCGTTTTCGAGTCCGACTGAGAAAGAGAGAAGCAGCGTAAAAAAAGAAGGTATAACGTCGCGCTAGCGTACAGCTAGCAGCGCACATAGGCGCGCGTCCGCAAGTCGGATTCTTTAAAAGCAAACGTCAATCACGGGCGTTATGAAATTAGCAGGATCCCGATGACAAAATTATACAATTACGCGCTGCAGTCGCGCTACGCAAAGCCACTAAACACGGTGATTAACTTGCGCTAACGAGCTTTTTCCGACGACGACGGCCGAGCGCGACAGGATACATATGCCTCGACGACGCGCGCGTAGTTCTATCTGGCTCCTATACATCTGCGCCGGGCATAAACGGCTTCTCTCGACTTTTCACCGATCCTTTCTCGTATCGCGCCGTTTCTAAACGACTGACACACTGGTGTGTCTATATGCTTTCTCGTGCAAAAGGGAATATAAAAGAACCGAGAAGCTTATATATTCCCTCAACTAAAACATTGAGAAAAACAGGAGGAGGTTAAAGTCCCGATGATATCGAATAAAAGAAAAAGCAGCGAAATGCGCGATTAATAACGGACCTGAGGGACTCCGACTCTTCCACCTTCTCCTTTACTCACTTTTTCTTATTCTTCGCCTTTTTTTTCTCTCGACGACGTCCCTGGTTTTTCAAGTCGCGCCTGAATGGAATGAACTACAGGGACGAGCCACAGAGAGAAAGAGGCATCGCTCTCGATGATTAGTGTTGCAACATATTTGCAGAAGCCGCTACAAATTGGTCACGTTCGAGCTTCTAATAACGTCCGGTGGGATATGTACATCCTGAACATGCGGCCGTTGTTGCGGCGCGTATCACACATTAAATGTATTAAAGCGACGTATACGTAAAAGCTCCGACATGTTGGTAAATATCGTTCAGCCCCTCAGTAAATAACGAGCTACCTCTTCCCCCCTCCCCTCGACTTCGAGGTATACGAGCAAAAAATTGAAAAGCGTAATATCGGCGCTGGAAAAAAGAATGTAAACGCTGTATCGCTTGTTGCGCGACAAAAGCAGAAAAATCAGCAAAAACAATGTACGGCAGCATCGGTGAAAGAGAGACGGAAACCTTTCTCGACACGCGTTCATGCCACGCGGATTCCCGAGTATTGCTCATTAGTCGGCCGTTGCTTTTCACCCGGCGCATGATATCTGACAAAAAGAGAGCATCTCTCGACACTTTTCCACGAGGGGGGCGCGCGCGCAGGCACGCGGAAATTCGAGGCGCGGCTGTGGATGCGCCAACGGAAGGAGCATAGGGAAAAAGCCGCGAGTTTCTCCGTTCGTCTTCCGGGCCGCGCGCTCGGCGTTTACGTCTGTTCGAAAGCCTCTCTCTCGGCAACTTCTTGCGATTGACACGCTAACGGTATTCGTGTACATATCGCCCCCCCCCTCCCCGCCCCGTCCATGAGAGATCGTTAGCGCTTCCTGGGCAAATAAAATCTAGGCGATTAGCTGCAGCAAGCGATGCCCTGACGTGCGCACACCTTTTTTCTCCCCATTGGGCGACTTTAGAGCGCGCGTATGACTAATGAGCAAGAAATCGGTCTGATTAGAGCCGAGTCATTTCGGCCGAGCTCGAATCAGCTCCGACACGTACATACAAAGTTCCTTAATGAAAATAAGTATATACATTGCAATAGGATATACGCAGCTGGCTTCTTACACATTTACACTATTTTACCGCGCACTACCGGTATTAAAAACAAAATCGAAAAAAGAGAGCCGGAACGCGAGCGAAGCATCTCGCGCGGACCGTGACTGCGAGCCCTAATTACACCCTTTCCTGTTCCTCTTTGTTACGCGAACAATTAGCGCGAGGTTGGTCCTCTTTTGTGTCACTAGCGTGACGACGTCGAGAAGAGGGAGAGAGGGCTGGGCAAAGCAGGAGATGGAGAAAAGGACTATGTGGAGCCGCGAAAAAAAAATGAAAGAGTGCTCGGTCCGAGGGAACAGAGGGAGGAGAACGACGAGGACGAAAGGAGCCGACGACGAAGAATATAAGGAGCGCGTTTCTCGGCCGCGCGCCTAGCGCTGCGCATGCTCATACAGAGAGAGAGAGAGACAGTCAGCGGAGAAAGAGGGCGAGGGAGAGGCGCAGCGAAATTAAAAAGAAAAGCAGCCATAAAGATGAATTATGGTGATGACGTGTGCCCTCGCGGTGCGGGAGGTGCATGCGCGCGGCAGCAAAACCAGAGCTAGACAGCAGAGTCGCGCGTGAACGGACGAGAGACGGAGCGGGAGATAATGCAGGGGAGGCTGACGGGAGACCTCCTCTGCCATGTGTGAGTGTCTGCCACTGCTGCGAGAAAGAGAGAGAGAGAAAAAGTGGCAGAGATGCGTGGGCGTAGGCGACACACGATGTAGCGGAGAGGGAACAGAGCGAGAGCCGCTGGCGACAAAACAACGCGCGCTCTTGCACTCCAGACTGCAGCTTATACTTCGGCTGTCGAACCCGCGAGGACCATATTTGCCCCCCCCCCCCCCGCTCTCTCGGTCGTGTACGAGCGGGCTGATTTCGTTATAAACTCGCGCTGTATTGTCTCGCGACGTCGGCTCTTGGGAAACGGACCAGTTTCGACGAACCGGGGGAAGAAAGGCTCGTTAATTACGAAATTTTTGGCGAGACAACGCCAGATGACGCGAATCCCGGCAGACTCGTCGCGATTCCGGCTCCTCTCACTCCCTCTCTCTCTCTCTCTCTCTTTACAGTCTGCGTTGCCGAGGTTCCTTCGTACACCTCGGAAAATTTGCGCGTAGGTTGACGATGTCGGTCGTTTTGCAATACCTGGAGATTCCGGCTGGGCCACGCTTTCATTCTCCGCTGGAGTATACATTTTTTAATTTTCTTAATATATACTAGTCTATTAAAAGTTAATTAACAAAAAACGAAGAAAAAACAGCTATTCCGCAAAAAAAGTCTACTATATGCAGATAATGAAAAGAAGGCGGATTTCACAGGTACACAAAAGTCCCGCTGCAGCCGAGAGAGGAGCAGCTGATCCTGGGAGCCCCGTAAATCAGCGGATCCTGCGCTTGCTCTGCGTCATCGCGCGCGTTCACCGTATAGCCGCTGGAGGAGTGGACGGATCGGAAAACAAGGAGCTCGCACGCGGTTGTTCCGGGCCCACCCTCGGCGCGTCACTCCCCTTCTTTTTTTTCTCTTCGTTCGGCTCTTTATTCTTCCCGTTGAACGTTGCCGTCGTCGGCAGTGGTGTGCGCGAGAGAGAGAGAGCAGCGCACGCGATTATTCCGCAAGCCGCGGCGGGACAACACACGTGGGCGCAGCGCATAGCCCAACTCTCTCGTCATCCGTTCTTTCATTTGCTGCTCTCGGGCTTTCTTTTCTTTTTCTTTATTATCTCTTCTTTTTCTTCTCAAGTTTACCGGAGAAAAATCTCAATGACCGATTATAGACTCCTTAGAGTTGTTTAGCGCGCAAGTATACTGTTGAACGCGCGAGGCCTGGCGACGGTATAATGTCACAAAATACGCGAGTGGTTCAGCAGGATCGCAGGTATAGCACGACTAATGATACTGATTTCGTAGCTTGGACAAGCTCTGTCCGGACAAGGAGAAAGAGCGCGAGAGAGAAAGAGGGAAGGGCGGGTGCGCGAACGCCCGAGAGAGAGAGAGAGAGAGAGACTTCGGTCGTTCGCCTTAATATGGTCATGTTCAATCCGGATTTCTGCTAAGTGTATATAAATGCGCCTGCACGTCTTCCGTACACTCTCCCCGTGTACTCACACACGCGCGCGCACCTACTCACCAGAACGCCAGACTTTATTATCCCGCGATCGTAGCTGTAATTTTTCACCCAGCGGTTCTTTAGCTCCTTAATACCGATTCCCCTTCTCCGCGGATTTTATTTTTCCGGGATGACCGTATAGCGCGAGAGAAACAACCGCAGCGCGTGTCCCCGGCCGGCCGGTTAAAACGCTCCCGCTGATTTAGTGCAATCGTCGAACTCTCCGCGGAAAAAGTTGCGGATCTTTTGTTTTTTCATCTGTGCGCATTTAATATCAACGTTTAAATCAACGCCATAATTATAGAGTACTTTTATTATCTCGGCATCTCCATCATTTTCAATGCAGCGAACGTTAGAAAATCGAAAGCTCGGATATTTGAATTAAGTCATTAGATAGATAAAGCTTCCAATTTTCCCGTAATACACCCACGTATATCGTTTTGAAACACATAACGACCTTGCAACCACGTGCAATAAAACGCGCCTGTGTATCGCTGAATCAAACAGAAGGTAAAATAATAATGGGAATCCAGCAAGGCGCATAGATTGATCTCTACGCTCTGCATCAAATTGATAAAACAATTAATTCCTACAACTCTGTTTTCTCTCTCCCACACGCACACACACACACACACAGACCGAACTTAGTACCAGGCGTCAGAGGGAAGGTTTGGTAGCGCGGTAGAATTATCACGAGAGGCCTAAGGTAAGCTCGGTATTATGCCACACATCGCCCCGAGGTCCGCGTAATAATGGCAAGCTCGTGGGCGCTCGGGTCTATACGCTCGCTCGCGCCCCTTTTTTCCCTTTCCATTTCAGCTGTTCGCTCGTAATTCTGCGAGTAATTCGTATCCTTGCGCCAGGCTGCTGCTAGCTCTCTTTCTCTCTCTCTCTCGTTCGCCGCCTCCTCCTCCGCGTCGGCGATCGTTGTGCGAGATAATGTTATCGTGGCACCAGATCGCGCGTGCGCTCTCCGAGGAAAATAGCCAGCGATGCCGGGGCGCTCAACTTATTTTTCCTTATTTTTTTAAAAGAAAAAGAATCCCCGCGCCGATAGGACGTATCATTTGCCGTAATAGCCGCTTCGTTTGCCTGAAGCCAGCTCAATTTGCCTGTGTATATCGCGCTCGACTAATTTGCTCGAGAGAGAAAGAGAGAGAGAGAGAGAGAGTTGCTGGAGAGCGCAGAGAGACGTTTGGCTTTACGATACGGCTTATACACAGCATCGTCCGAGGATATAGCTCTATCCGGATATCAATCGAAGACCCGCGGACGCGTGAACAGACCGCCCGAGACAGAGAGGGAGAGAGGCGCGAACCTGGACGAAAGCGTCGCGGTGCGTGGGTGGAAGAAAGGGAGAAGCCGCGTGCGCGCGCGCCCGGGCACCGAGAGCGTATGATTACGAAATTCAAAACGTACGGGCCGAGAAATGAGTTACGAGCGTATCTCACTGTCTCTTTCTCGCTGGCTTACTCTTTTTATTCGCCTTCGCCCGGGCGACCCGTGCCAAGCACAATGCTATCGTGATCGAGAGGGGAAGAGGCCCGCGAACCTCGCGCTATAAATATTGCGTCCTGTATGCAAATTCAATGATCGGCCCTCGGACTTCGAAGGGTCTTCATCTCTCTTCCTCTCCCTCGCGCCGCACGAGCTTACGTCATTCGCCGAGCTTTACCCCGCGCGTGTGAGAAGGAATTTCGAAAGTTCCCTCCGCCAGCATTTTATTCCGACATTTCGATGTAATTGTTATTATTTGCGACGATTTTGGCTGATTTTTCAAAAGATCGATCGGTTAGAATGGATCGCAGCGCCCCGTGGTTCGCAAAACCCTAACACCAGAGCGCCCGTAGATAAAGTTATTATTTGGCTGCAGTAAAAACTAATGGTATAATGCGAAATTGTGCCGGGGTGCCGGTAATAAATACGGCAATGTGTATCAACAACAGGCTTTTAATCTGATTACGCACGCCCACAGGTTTATATGTATAGATGTACATACACACCTCTATATACTTTCTGGCTTTCCTTAATAGTCTCTACCGACAAGGAAAATGTTTTGTTCCGCGGTTGTCGTAATCATCCAATTTCTTAATGTTTCAATTTTTTTCTACTGCCATAATACACGTATGATTTACTTATTAGCTTTATGTAATTTCGTGAAGCTTGCATAAGTTGTGGTGTTTACAATGAGTAATCAGAAAACGTTCGGAAAAGCAGCCTGTGTGTAATCATCATTGAAAATTACGTCAGTCTAATAATGTACGTGGTGCCACAGATAAGAATATAGCTTTACATCCATTTCTTATCGCCAAATTGATTTCTATAATATTATAAGCGGCTAAAAATGTTTCCTGCTGGTGAGAGGGAGGAGAGGGTAAGTGGATGAAAGTGAAAACGGAAGTAAACAAATCGAAAAGGCAATTTAATTTTTTTCAAATTTAAAGAGAAATTTAAAATAATAGACAATAGCGATAACAAAAAAACCATACTCATCTAAATTTCATTTAACATCAAACACATCAAAGTAACTGAAGTAAAACGTAGGCGATAAGGTAGTTAAAGAGCTTAAAAATTTGTTGAATACTTCAAGCCCGGCGAAATTACTTCGGTCAAAATAGCTGAACATCTGTGTGTATATGCCAGGGGAAGTACAAGAGATATTGGATTTGTATTTGCCACCAGGACTGACGTCAAATTGTCCAGCACGGTGTTTTACAATAACGATTTTAGAAAGACGTAGGTGGCGTGTGTTCGTTTTGTATTTGCTCGGGTACGTATGCGCTAACCACACGCCACTTGAGGGCCCGCTGAAATTTTGCCCAGGGCACTCTATCATTATCTTATTGTCTGCGTTAAATATCAAAAGGCATATACAAGTTTTACTTACAATTTTAAGTGCGTCAAATTATATGAGGAAATCGTATAATATGTTTAGATTGATTGTACGCCTGCGTTGTATGTTTGTTTAAATGAAATATTTATAAAAAATATGGTAATGCACTTTTCTCGCGTTAAAAAATGTGCCGGGATGACACAAAAAGGACCACATTAGCGTCAGTTTTAATAAAGGTATTCTTTTTAAAATGTATATTAAGCTCGATGATAAAGCGAGTATCTTTGTTTACACAAATTTGCTACTTTATGCTGGCTCATATGATATGATTACGTTCGGATTTCCTCTTGAATTCAGATTAGCGGAATGTAAATACAACCGTATACTTCCGATAATGAGCGCACACATTTATACATTTTCGTTCGCAATCGGCTCGATACTCCCACGTGTGAGGTTTCCGTACTTTTTTTTTTACATTACTTTGCACGCTTAATGGCGCGTAGCTGAAAACGGAAGATTCAAGTTTCGCTTAAATAATCTCGTTTTTCCCTCTACAAAAACAATTGCTATCGGAATAAAGTCATTTGTATAATTTATATCTATGTACTTTTATATTTTTTTAAGTCTCATTAATAAAATATCTTTCTGCAACTAAAATAAACTTTGAAATTTCCAACCTTTTAATCCGTGATTATGACTGACAAAAGTCTTTCAAAGCTGCATTACGATTGATGCATAAGTTTAAAAAAAAAATTATTCTTGACTCCTCCTACTCTGCGGGTGAAAAATTATGCACATCAAAGGCCGAGACAAAGACAAAGAAACAAAACTAAGGAGGCCAAGGATGCAAGGATAATAATATTATTGTTTATTAATCGTTTGACGCAAATCGATTTGAGATTGTTACTATGACAAAATTAATAATTCTATTAATTCTACGATGTTTTTACTTTCAAATTGAAAAAATTGATAAAAAATCAGTTTAAGTTGTCACACGAACGACACAAATAATCTCAGTATAAACATATTCGCTACAGTTACAATCGATCGTGACATCATTAGCTTCATCGCAGCTCTTCCCGTAAGCTTTTCAGTTGTAATCGGTGACGATTCCGCTATAACCGGAGAAACCATTGGAACTGCCTCTCGAGAAAGTAAAAATGCGAAGGCCGCGATGCTTTGCGCGAGACTCATCTCTACCCGACTCTTGACGTCAGAGTCTCCTTATTTTGGGCCGGCAAACTTTTGACCCCAAAAACGGAAAACGTCTGGATGAAGTTGTCGACCGCACAGCTCTCTCGGACGACCTTTCTCTTCTATAGGCGCAGTCTCCAAAATTTACAGTAACGAGGATTACGTGTTCGAAAGGAATAGGATTAATATAGGCTAAAACAACGCGTGACTCATGTGCGATCGAGAAAAATGTCGATGAAAGAGAAAAAAGACGAACTTGTGACGTCGGCCTGAACAGTAGATCAGGTCGTAAGCTGAGAGTTGGCGGATGGATCGACTCGTTGCGCAACGGACAGAGCAAGAATCTTAATTCATTTCGGTGGACTGTCTAGTGCGGACCGTTAGCCGGAATATGACTAATATTGTTTTGTTGCGATGCTTTTCGTTTTTATTAGTAATTTCCTAATCTCCTAATAGTAGGCAAGATACAAAAGCCACAGGATATGCGATAACAGCTTACAATTAATCTTGGGATATACTTGATAAAACGACTAAATGATTAATAACGCACACATAGAGAGACAGACAGACGCGAGCACAAACGCACACTATATCAAATCGATGAAAAATATCCAAATATTTGCTCTCTATCCCTCCTCCCCTGCCTCCCACCGCCGCCCTGCAAATTTTCCCCGCAGCTGGCATTTATATCGGCTGAAATTAATCTTTGCTTTTCGCGCGGGGACGTGTGTGTGCCGAGCTGAATTTATTTGAAATTGTTATTTCAGTGATGTAACGCAGCCTGCAATAAAACTCTCCAAGCGCCTCTCTCTTCACGTCGATCCGCGAATTCTTACCCCGGGCAGCCGGTGAAGTAAAAAGGTCCTTTACTCGCGGGAAATAATTTACCTCTTGGCGCGTCAACGCAAAAGGAAGCAGCACGTCTATATCTACAAAGAGAGAAAGAGAGCAAAGAGGCACGCGCGAACGGAAGTCCTCTGCGTCGTTTGGCAGCTGCAATCAGGGGAACCAGGCGAGATCCAGCTCGCCGATACGTATGTGTACCGCGCGCTGCTCTGCTTCTCCCCTCGGTAACCATAAACGTCTACGTCGCCATAGTCTCCGTCGACCTGTGTATCATTGTCTGCCGTGCATGCGCGCCTCCGCTAGTGTGCTGGTGGCATTCCAGCGTCGCGGCACGCTGATCGCGGATGAGTTTCGCGTGCTGCTTATCTCACCTACCGATCTCGCCTTATCCCCCTGCTCCTTGCCCCTCCTCACCTCTTTTTCGTTCGCGGCCAGGAAGACGTCTCTCGGCGACGTCGCAGCGTGGATCTCGAGCTTCGCGTAATAAAGCCCCGCGGTACCGAGGGTATGATTAATAGCTCGCAAATGGATCGGGGGCCGGGAATTTAATTGCGCAACGCGATACGCGCGCGCGCCCGGCTTCGTGCTCCCTCCTCTACCTCGCCCCCCTTCCTGAGAGAGATCGCCTCTTTTCTCTGGAGAAGAGCGTGAGATGGGGAAGGGGAGGGAGCTTTGTTACTTGCCGGTCCTAAATTACTTTTCGCAATTTATTTTGTCGTATAGCGTTAGTATAGCCCAGCGCCACTTATATTCCCGAGGTTTTCTACTTAATTTCCATGCCCATTGTTTACTCTCGGACTCCTTCTCTCGCGCGCGCGAAGCACGCACGCTTATTCGAAAACTTGTGTGTGTGTGTGTGTGTGTGTGTATAAATAGAATATATGGCCATTAGTCATTACGAGTGCAATTGTTAGAGCGTCTCTCTCTCCCCGTTGCTCGTTACTATCCGATTTTCGACAAATTTACGTTGCGACCGTGGCTAAGTTGCGCTCGCGCGGCGACGTGCACATAATTATGGAAAATGCTTTGCGCGAAGCCTAGGCGCTCTGGCAGCTCTCTTGGCAATTAGTTCTCAAATTGACATGTTAACAAGCGCGCACCGCGAGCGTTACGTTATGCGCGTACTCTGGAGATCGTTATATCACACATAATCTGTTTTTCTCATAGCCATCTCTCTCTTTATGTATACATTAATGAACGCCCTCTAAGTGCCGATTATTCAAGAGGGTGCGCTCGGATAGTCCGGCGAAAGCGCGATAATCGTTATATCGTCTAACCTCCTCTGTCGACGCCTGGCTGGCCCTCCGGACCCCCAAAAAGTAAAGACTTCGCGAGCTGCGATGCCTCGTTAGCAGATTTGCAACGTGATAATCTCGGCCGCCCGTCGGCTTTATTGTAAAGCCCGCGACGACAAGGGGGAATACTCTATCCGAACGCGACCCGATCTCCGCCCCCTCTCCTCAAAACGGGCTTTATTTAAATAATCCTTATTAATATTTAATACCAGGCGAAAAACCAAGAGCAAGAGAGTAAGAGAGTGTTTAAGTGGGAGGACCAGGGCACTCCGTTCCTCGGCTCTCTATACATGTATTTTCGCCTCGTATCGGGCGCGTGGTGCCGAGAGCCGCGGAGCGGCCTCTGTAATTACCGCGCGCAACCCACACTTGTCCGCGCGAGCGCCACGGAGATAGCACAAGGGCTTGAGCTAAGATGGGCTCGTAATCCCAAACGAGACTTGCCGCGAATACGCCACAAGAGTGTGAAAGGGAAGAAGAGAAGAGGGAAGAACTATATTAGTCTAAAGTGCCTGGCATAGGGGAAGCCTGGTTATCGGTTGTTTACTCAACAAACTAGGTATAACGTTAACTACCGATAGCAATCGATTTTTTTTAACGAACAATCCTTTTTTTTTAATTTACTTTTATTGCATATTCATCACACTCAAGTGCTATTCTGTCAGCTCTGCGGTGGCAATTCGTATGGAATAAACCTTAGCGAGAGCAATAGCGCATATACATAAGCGTCGCTCACGATTTTTCGCCAAGAAGCGCGCGGGAGCGTAATTTTTCAGCGCCTCGCGCGCTATCCATCACCCCGAAAGTTAATTCCTCGGCGTGCCGCGGCTATTTTTCAATATTAAACGAGAATTTAAATGCACCGCCGCTCTTTTTTTCCCTTTCCTCTTTTTCTTTCCCTCTCCTTTTTTTTGTTTACGAGCACTCGTACTCGCAATTAATTATGATTAATCGCTCTCTAAGATGAAACGAACAAAATAAAGTACAGCCAAGCTAAACATGTACAAACAAATGGTATGGTAAGGACGAACGAGCGTGTGTGACTGATGCGGAAAAATTAAAAATTGCGGGCAGAGTGTGTGGTGCAAGAGAAACGGGTGAATTACACTGTGCCATTCAGCCAACGGCCAGAGAGAGGCTGTGGGGGGATAAGAAGGAATAAGGTGCTCTCGTGAGGCGGGGCACGCTTACGGCGTGAAAACGAGCGCCAAAATTTTACGGAGCCAGAGCACGCACTCGCGCGTTCCAGTGCGGGGGTTTGCTCTCGTGATTACCCACATTACGAGTCGTACATTGTGTGCCGAAAATTGATATCGACCGAGGCGTATTTCTCTCTCCCTCTCCCTTCCTCTCGAAGTGGTGAGGTCCAAAGGGAGGGGACCGATTTCTCGAGAGTCAGCAATGACAGCGCGACCAGCCGGTCCCATGTGAGTCTCCGTAAGAGCATGAAGCTGGAGAAAGGGGCTAGGGGAAGACGGAGAGGCGTGGAAAGTCGTGAACGCATGCTCACATACACAGATGGTACGGACGGGCGTGCGCGGCGAAAAAGGCCCACGAACAGAGAACACGAGGAAAGAGAAAAAGACGAGAGAGAGAGAGAAAGAGAGTCGGTGCGCCGTATAATTTGGCGCGAGAGGCCCCCGGGCCATCATGTATCATTTGCGCCAAATTTTAAATTCATTATTTCACAATTATCATAATGCATTTGCGAAAATGCCGATGACCTGGCTCTCCCCCTCTGACAGAGAGGTCCATTAGCCGAGCTCAGATGGCTGTGTTCGTGCACCGAGTGAGCCCCCTCGTGCGTGGCCAGCACCTCTCAGCGCGCGGTGGTACTGCCACGTTTTCTGTGCGCTCCGCTGCTGCCTGAAATTCCACGTTTTCGCGGCGGCGAACCGGTTAAAATGTACGAGAAGCGAGAGCGAATGTAAAATGCCTCTACGGTGGAGGCAGGCCAGTTCTCTCTCTCTCTCTCTCTCTCTCTCTCTCTCTCTCTCTCTCTTTCTCTCTAGGTGTGCGAGCGAGCCAACCGAGAGAGAGAGAAAGGGAGATGAAAGAAAACTGGTATACACCTCGGGCGAACGGAATCGGTGAAACTTGCACGGAGATACATGCAATTCTTCGTTTTTTACTCTTTAATTTCGCGCATCACGAAAGCGCCGGTATGTTTGGCTTACTTTTGACTCTCTCTCCTCCCCTCTCTCGTGCGGGTTCGTTGTAGTAGCTGCACCGGTGGCAGCTCGCGCCACGGGGAGCATCTCAAAAATTGACGTTAATTATGTGGAATTACCATTTGTAAACAAAAGTATTTGAATTGACTTACTAAAGAATGACGCCGTCAGATCGGCCCTCCATGGTGAAATATCTAGAGTATTCGGCAGTAGCTTTACTCTCTGCACTTCTTTTCTTTCTACTGACAGTATAGTAATGACGAAGCATATCAAAGCAGTTTGTATCCTCCTTAATTTCATAGTAATGTTGGATAATAAGAACAGAAGTTGCACCGTTCAAAAATGATATAAGCATTAGTACTAGGATATAGGATCTCCTGCTCTTCCGCATTCTCCAACAATTCATCTTGGTCCGTACGAGTGCGCACCGCTATTGAAAATCTGAAACGAATAAAAAAAAAGTCTTTGAATCAGTCATCGTTTTGCTGGATTCTTAATTTTGTCTCATCACACAAATTTTTTATATAAAGACAAGAAGCGGATCTGACGCTCAAGGTAGGTATACCGGATGTTCATCGGGTACGTACGCGGCGTAACCGTAGGCGGAAGTGACAAAGAATGCACTGGTTACGTCAAGTATTTTATGAATGAAGCTCTGGCTGACGCAAAAGAGGGAGGCGATAGCGTTATCAGACATCATACGTGGCCGATGATGCAAGCGGTTATGAATCGACCTAAATACATCGCATCACCGAGGTCGCTCTCGTTTTTCCGATAAAAACGGCCGTAAATTATTCGGCCAATCGGTGAACAACGCCAGGTGTCTCCTCGCTTTTACAACGCTATGGAAATCAGCGGCTAACACGCCGTGGCACACTTCCCTCCCCCCCCCCCCATCTTTCTCTCTGTTTTGCGATCATCTCTCGTCAATTAGCACTTTCGTCTCGTAAACACGGGCGTCGAATCACTTTATAGACTACGAGAGCCGAGAGCTGCCTACCGTGTCGTCTGCAGATATGTATGCGCGCGTGCGGGAGGAGGAGAAGGAGATGAAGAGCATACGGCCGTTATACACGCGCATTTTACGAGGTGGTACGCGTTGTGAAGCCCCCGCGAGTGGTCTCGCGCACGCAAACGAGAGGCTGGGATTTTTATGAGGATTCCGCGGCAAGTCGCGCGAGCCTTGCGTGTAAAATAAATTAGCGCCTCCGCGCCACCCCTCCCCCCCCCCCTCTCTCTCTCTCTCTCTCTGTCTTTCGCACTCTCTTGGCGCTAACGAATTTTGGCTTAATATCAGCCCGAGACTATAGTCAGACCGGCGACATTAAAGGCAACACTTTACGAGGATAATAAACGCCGGTGGCAGGCTCGACACACGCGGAACCAATTAATTTTAATTTCTTTTTTGTTTCATTTACCTTTTTTTTCACGAAAAGGGAGAGTCAAAGTTTTTAAATGTTTGCGACTTTGGGATAGCTTGCCGCGTCTGGATGGGTTTCGTTTTAAACTTGTTTCGATTATGAATTGATTCGCGCGATATTCGTACGATGTGACAGTGAAAGGACTTTTTTCAACGTTTTTTTAGAACAACGTTTGGAGCGAGCATTGAGAAAAAAAACTGATTATCTTTGACGTCGAACGTTGACGTTGCTAAATAATATTTATTGGCCTGTAAAAATTATAATGTAAATTAAAAAGTTAATAAGACGTTTTAATATCAGCGTCGTTTTAAAATTAGGATGACTCATCACTACACGTTTCACCTAAAAATTAAAAAAAAACAAAATCGAAGAGACACGTGAAACGTGCATCAGTGTGTCGAGGTTCTTCGTTCGTCCTACTTTCTTGTTTATGTATTAAAACAAGAAAGTTTTGGGATTTTAATAAGCCTTTTAGAACTTCGTAAATCTTGTTTTTACATATAAAGCATCTTGTTGACTGACCGAATCCTTGTTAAGGAGATTGGGACGGCTTTTGTTTGAGATTAAGTCCGAAATAAGAGTATAAAATGCCTCTAGTTAGTCCACTCTACGATTAATAAAAAAAGAAAAAAAAATAAACTAAAAAAAGTATTCATAAATCCATGTATTTGAACATTCGTTCGGTTTTCCAAGCATTAGTAAAGTGTAAGCTAAAAATAAAGCGTTTTTCCAAACGACACACGTTAATCCCTTTTGTTTGCCGATCAGAAATATTGACCGAGGCTCGGGGGCCCGGTGAAAGAGAGGTTTCGTGATGTCACGTGCGTGCGCGTTGACGGCTAAATCCCGAGGAAAGTTCATTCACAAGAGACGGCCTCGTGCGAGCCATAGTGTCAATGTGCGCGTGTGTGCCCGCGTGTGGCAAGAACGAGAGATAAAGCCTTGTCGCGGAAGGTCGTTGACTACGACTTGTTTCCGTGAATTCTCGTTTGAGAATATCTGGGCGTGTCTGCGTCTACGCGATGCAGATCTAACACGTTTAAGCCTCTTTTTTTGGCCGCTCAAAGAGCGTTTGCGTTAAAAAGTATAAGGATGCACGTGGAATCCTTTACTTTTTAGAAATTGTTGAATCATTAAAATTGTTGGTTTCATTCTCGTTACGGTCTTTTTATTGCGTAATGGGAATATTAATCATCATTACGAATATTAATTATTATCGTTTTAGTTTAATTTTAATGAAATAAACGGTCTGGCTTGTGCCCGACTGTTACTACTGACGCCAAAAAGAAAAAGGCTCAAACGGTTACTGCAGAATTAAGAAAAGTCATAAATTAGGATGATAAAAGCCGGATTCCAAATATATGCACGAGGAAAATGCCTTTCACACAGTCGTCGTTGCATATATATCACCTCGCGCGAAGCAGCCGCGAGAGCGCCTAACTTTCCCCTCTATACTGCAATGGATTGCGCAACCGGAAGCACAGGAATCGGCGCCAAGTCCTACGTGGTGTGCCTCCAACGTGTCGGCGCTTGAAACCGCAAATGCCACACACGTGTCGACTGATCGTTCTAAAATCGGCGAGCTACGTCAAACTAAGCCAATGGCCCCCCCTCCCCTCCACCCTCGTCCCTTGTTGGTCATTCAAGATGACATCAGTTTGAGCAGCGCCGGGCCAGGGTCAGGGTCCCGCTCGGAATCTTCGGTGAAAAAGAATCGGCAGCAGCGGTGAAAGTGGGCCGGCGCCAAGAGTAGGCTCGGCGGGCGTTAGACGGCGCCCTCCACGGGACACCCACGAGAGAGCCAGCCGGCTGTGCAATTTGTCGCGCGAAACCAAATTTGTGCAGTGAAAATGCGGGGGAAAGAGAGAGGGGGGAGGGTGGGGGGAGACACAAGCGTGGGCGGAGATTGGAATCCGCTGGTATGAGGGGGGGGGGACTATTGCGGAGTTGTCGTGTGATGTAAAAGTGAAATAAAGAAGTCGGGTGTGACGACGACAACGCACTTCCTTTCGGCTTCATCATTCTCTCTTTCTCTCTAGGCCGCCCGGCCTTATTCGTCGGCACAATTAGCTGGCAGTTTTATTTTATGAATCATTTGTCTGAAAATTACGGTCGATTTGTCTGACATCGACCGAATGAACTTGCTCATAGGGTACCGTTTGGAGTCTAGAAACGATTTTGATGCGGTTAACGAGAAAATTTCGTTTGTAATTTCGTTTAGAAAAAAAGTAATATTTCGATAATTCTGGTTTGTTGTATCTTGACCCATATGTACGATAAAAAGAATTAACAAAGTTTAGTGCTTTTCTTTTTTTCGGTGGACAACAAGGAAGTGGAGACAATAAAGCGAGAGCATGTAATAAAAATACCCGCAGTCTCTGCAAATAAAAGTATCGAAATCTTCAAACTGGTTTCAATACGGTACCAGCTCGATTTGAATCATCGGGCTCTCTTGTCTTTAAATGCATTTTCATATAATCCCGCTGCCTAAAACGTTTTTTTCCCTTTCTCTTCGTCGAGCTGAATCAAGTTACGCCGGATCTTGGATGTTAAAACTTTAAACTGTTATGCTTGCTACACTTTACAGAAGCATAAAAATAAACAAACAAAAACTCTTGCAAAAACGTAATTTTTCCAACTTCGTTAAAAAAAAAGAAAATATTCAATCTAACATTCTCCGTCAAGGACGGAATTGACAAATCCATCCGAATATCCCAAAACCTGTCCGTTAAGTCTCCAACGGTTTAATTAAGCAGTCACTAATTAGCGATACTACTAATTATTCGAGTCAAAGCCGAGAAGCCCGCCTAGCTCGTACACACGTATATCCCACTTTGGTGCGAACCATCCAGACAGAGTCCATAAAGCACGTGTATACATACTCATTTTACGGTCCTCCCACTGTGGCTTTAAATTGTACAGAGGGAGCCGATCTTTCTGTCTTTCAGTCCAGCGGCTCGCGCGACTCATTGGGACTTACTGACGAACAATGGGGCATAGGTCTAGTAGGGGCGCATGTGGGCACCGGCGCGTGTCTCCATAGTCATCAAGAAAGAAAGAGAGTCAGACGGAGCCTGGCGTTGTATTCCAGGCGGCGCCATACTCGACAGTGCATGAAAGTTCACGGTAAGAAAGGTGAGAAAGAGATGCGGAGAGAGGAGTAAGTTGTGTATGTAAAAAAAGGAAGGCGTCCGATTGACGTCACTTTGCGCCGCTGTGTCTACGTCAAATCATCGAGCCTTAGATGGATTTTCAGGCGGCTAGAGGGTGGCAAGATAGGCAGCGCGCCGGCGCCTCTGTGGATTGCCCAAAGAGCGCCTGTACAGCCTGTAATCCTGACAAATTCCATACTTATTGTCTCGCGAGCGATCGGTATTTTTCATTTGCATCATATTGCATAAATCAATAAATCACACATCGTGTGTGTGCTTTGCAGACGCGTATAACAGGCACGCGTACGTACGCGGCCGAGTACTCGCTGTGGATAGTCGTAAATCTTTCGTGGTCGCGCGCGAGGGGAAGGAGGAGGCAGCTCGGTCGGCTGGCACAGGTTGGATTGGAATCGAAAAAATGCGGTGAATCTAGTTTGTACATCGTTAATAAGAGGAAGTACGCAGGTCGTGGGGACGAGGCACGATTACGAGGAGAGAAGACACGCGGTCTGAGAGTGGAGACAGCCAGAGAGACGCGTAGCTTAGGTATGAGAGATCCGTTGGCCGGTCTTTCTCTCTCTTTCTAGGCGTTGCGTAAAATTGCCTGTTTGCCCGACTAGAGCGGTCACGCTGTCGCGCGTCTATTCCACGCGTTTTTCCCTCCCTCTCGTATAGCTTCTCCCTCTCTCTCTCTCTCTCTCTCTCTCTCCCTCGGCAAAAACAGTACTACCGAGGGAGAGGGAGCTGTGCTGGTGTGTGTCCTTTAGCTCGCACGCGCCTACGTACACGTACTCGTCTCATTAGGGAGAGAGAACCGCAGGGACGTGGAAGCGTAATTGATACTTTCATAACCCGCGCCCCGCATTCCCACCTGCGTGGAATGGCGGGCTTTTTGCCAGCCGAGAGCCGGCTCGTTAGAGGTGACAATAAGTAGTTAGTCGTTTCCAGGTAGGTAAAAGACCTCACCCCCTCCTCCCTTTACTCACCAGCCATATAGGTTCTTTTACACACACGCACACACATACATCGCTTGGTGGATCTTTATTTTCGTTCTTCTCTTAACCCCTCCCCAAGATTTTCCCTGATTTTTTTCCTTACCTTTTCCAACTCCCGCTCGTTTTTGCTTCCGGATTCACGCGCGGAATTTTCAGTGTCTAACGAGCGAGATTTTCGCGCGCGCGCCAAGGGTTCGTTATGATTTTCTACGGATCTAAGCGCGCGGCTTTATCGGAAAAATCTTTTCGTTCCAAGAACAAGCGAATACTTGTTATGAACAAGCGTAATCTGTGTACACGCGTGTACACCATATTTTATAAACTCGCGCGCTAATGACCGATCGCTCGTTTCATGACAGTACGGATTTCGTTCTCACTCTTTATTTTTTACTACAGAGACTGTGTCCCGTATACAAATGTAAAACATAATAATTCGTCCACGGGGGTAATCTTAGCTCTGACTAATGATCGCCTGTTAAATTTTATGCGCATAACGAACGACGTTTGCCAGTACGTAGCGTTGAGCGATTCCTTCTCATTCTCATTCTTGGCCGGGTAGAAAAAAAAGAGAGGGAGACGAATCTCCTTGGGCAAACACGAGGGCATTCGGTTACAGTGAGGGAGAGCCGGGCGAGAAAGGTGGCAAGGGAGAAATGGGAGGGGAGAGGGGAACAAATGGGCCGCGTAATGAACATCTCGGGTCGCGCAGGGGCAATAACTCGCACGCGACGAGTGCGCCATTAGTATATAGAGAAGCTGCAGGAGTAGCGCGTACCAGTGTGGCTACCGTTCGGCCGCTGTGTATAGCGACGCCGAGAGGCGGCATCGACGGCGCGCGGCTATGGCAGCACGCACGCCGTCGCCACCGCCGCATTATCTCAATCATCAGGTGTAGCTCGAGCGGAGCATCTCCCCTCCTCTCCCCCTACCCTTGCCGGCGCGTACATACGCGCACGCCCACCTTATTACTATTAGCGTTGCAGGCAGTAGTCGCCCCGGTGCAGCACTGAGGAAGAGAGGAGAGCTCGCGGAAGAGCCGGCAAAAATGGGAGCTCATTATCGGACGAACCGAGCCAATGAGAGCCGAGACCACGCTCTGCCTATCTACAGCGAGCGCGCCTCTGCACAAAGCCTACCCCTCTCCGTTCTCTTTCTCTATCTGTCTCACTCGGTGTTTTTAGCACAAATTAGCAGGGCAGCGGCACACGCGCGCCGCGTAAGCTGGTTGCAAGCGCGACAGCCTTACCTCCCTGCTCTCGTTCTTTCTCTCTCGCTCCCTCTTTCTCTCTGTACGAAGCTAATAATGCGCCGGTAGATGATTGCAGGGGACGCAACGCCGGCGAGATAATGTACGCGTAATTGCTCCCCGCACCCCTGTCAACCTGTCTTCGGGCGTCTCTCTCTCGCTCTCTCTGTCTTCTTCTCTCTGTACCAACGATCAAGATCGATGAGAAGTTCTCAACGGAAACTTTGTACTCGATGCGACGTCTTAACCAGTGCCTCCTCATGACCATCATATTTACCTTTTTTTCGAAAAGGTTATTGGTAGAATCAAAGGGTTGTAAGGTTTTTTTTCGGGTGAGCGGGTTGTACAGTTTTTTCTCATTCTCCATTTCGAATGAAATATAAATATGATATTTTTTCGTCAATAAGAGACTTTCTCGTTTTTGACAGAAAGTTACACTTACGGAAAGTAGTGATTTACACTTTTTACGAGTTAATTTACGTTTCAGAGATACAACGTTGCCCGATATATGCGTGCGTAAAAGGATCGCGGATCATTACTTTGATTGCGCGCAATTTGAAAAGTATGACTGAAAAGTAGATACATACGATGCGAGTAGCTTGGAAAAAAAGGAATTTTCGGCTCAAATGATGAAAAAGTGTGGGCAACGGACGAATGTATTCCCGCGGAAAGCTCTGATTGAACTTATTTTACTGTCATTACGGTTGAAGAAACTGTTTTTTCCCCCCTCGATCACGCATGAACATCAAAGTACCTCGCACACGACCATAAAATAGCCAAAAAAGTTTCCAACAATTTAAAATAATTTCCTCTCTTCAATCAACATAGCAACTAATTAACTAACAAACTAACGAAAAACTAGCCGCCGCCGCCATTCGAATGGCAAAAAAGGAAAAAAATGATCAAACACCTCGAGTAGCAGGATAATCTAGAAAAGAAGCAGCCCAACGGTGGCCCGATCCTAGCACCACACTCCACGGTGGCTAATCCGCATGCCGTACGTAGTATCGCGATGCCGATTTTAATTGCCCGACTTTGCCGCGAATTACGGCGAATCGCCGCTGCGCCTCTTCACGCAAGCCATTTATCCCTCATTTGTTGAGAAAGAGAGAGAGAGGCCACCTAGCTCGGTCAATCTCGCCAAGCGAGGAGCATAGCGAGGGAAGGAGGGAGACAATCGAGCGTTCTCATTACCGCGAGACTGTTGGCCGCACACTCCGGAAGCGCAAAGAAGCAGAAGCACTTCAAAGCGGACGTGCGCCGCAAGAAATTCTTCTTGGAAGTGAAGACCGCCGCGGAGAAGAGCCGAGGAGGCGAAGTCGCGCCGCCGAGCTGCCCGAGTAGCAGCCGATACCCTCTTTCTTTGTGCCAGACCCGCGATTCCGGCTCTCGCGCTCTCAGCTGCGTGCGCGCAATCAGTCCTCTCGCGCGAGCGCGTTCCCACGGGAGCGTATGCCACATCGCTCTGCCGACACCGTCGCCGCTGATGCTCGATGGACGCCCGGGCTTGCCAACGAGGGATAGCTTTGCGGCCAAGACGCTGACCTCCGGAAGAAAGAGGGTGCTTTCGATATTGGGCTTTGGCTCGAGGAAAAAAAAGGACGAACAAACGCTAAAAGCTGGAAAAATGAGAAAGCCGACAGGAAGCGGCGCTTCAAACTGGAGAGAGAGAGCCAGTGGAAACGGAGCGCGCAGTTTGAGGAATCGATAAACGGATATCCCTTTTTCCACGACGATTTTCGATTAATAACCCGTAAAAAGCCGCTTAAACCCGACCACAATAGAGCCGGCAGGCTTCCGAGCACGGCAGATGAGAAGAGACGCTTTTTTTGCCCTCTCCGCTAAAATTATCACTTTGCGCTCGTTTCCGATTGGCCATTGTCTTATTTCGCTCGAACGAAAGCCGCACGATAATAAACGCGCCGAAGGCTATTGTACAATTGTAAATTTATCGGCTGGATCGACTATTCGACCCGTGGCGCAGCTAATTAAAAATAAATTAAATAAGTCTTATTCCGACTGAAGAAAATATAGTTGCCAAGTAGCGGTGACAGTTTTCTGTAAAGGTCCTACTTTTCAAAAACTCAGAAATTATAAAATTTCTGCCGAGATAGACAAGCCGAGGTGAAAAAAAAGATCTCACCTAGAAAAAAAGGAGAGCCGAGGGCAATGGCAAAACAGAGGAAAAAGAAAAAAAGGTCAGAAAGGGCACACAAAAGGGGAGAAGCGAAAATGGCTGAGAAAAGACAAACCCGTGGGCAGTGTAGGAATGCAGTGGCGAGTGTGGTAGACGAATAAGAAGACAAAAAAAAGAAGGGCCGCGTGAGAGAGCAAGAGGGCAGTGGAGGGGAGGGGGGACGTTAAGGGGAAAAAAAAGAAGGCAGAGTCGATCTCTTTTTTTGTATATCCACCTATTTCCTCGATTTTTGTCTTGGCCTTATTTTTTCTCAAGCGCCGCCGCGGAGAAAGAGCGAGCGGTACTTTCCTCCAAAAATATTAATAAGTTATAGCGGGCCGATAGTTTTCTGGGAACGTCGCGTTTGCGGCAAGAGAGTGAGAGAGGGGGCAGAGGGAGCGAGAGGTCTCGGAGGGCGGCGAAGCCGAAAGTCAGGGCGCAACAATAGCCAAGCTCGCGCCACGGGAGGCCAAGGGTAGGGCGGGGTGGGGGTTGAGATTTGCTCTTGGGATAGAGCGAGTTTGACAACGCGAGATCGCGCATATGCACGCACGAGCACAGGCCGCTGGTGGTCAGAGCTCGCTCGCCCGCTCTCTCTCTTTCTCTCTCGCGCCTGATCAGATAAGCTGTACGGGGCCTCCGTTTGAGGGCCTCCGCTGAATTCCGTTCTCCAGCCCTACTCTCTCACCCTCTCATTCTCTTTCTCTCGCACACGCATTTCCTACCCCGTCGACTTTGCTCTCTCTCTCTCTCTCTCTCTCTCTCTCTCTCGTTTGCTCCTCCTTTTTCTACGGCGCTGTGCATTTTTCTTCTTCTTTCGGGCCTTCTCTCTTCGTGGAGACCGTGCGCGAGGGGGTCTCTTTTTGGTACGAATGTGCGAGAGCGGGGTCGCCTGAAGTCTACCGCAGGTTGCAGCCGCGCATATGTAAATTGCCCCCCCTGAGAACCTCTCGCTCTCTCTGTTTCTCTCTCGCAGGGTCACCGGTTGCCGGCACTTTTCGGCTGCTTCTCTGAAGTCGACTTTCTAGGGAGGCTCTTCTAACCACTATTCTGACTTTGATGCCCTTGCCCCACGACCTGAAGCCCGAGACCGAGAAAGCACGAATTTCCTAATAAGCCGATTTCTCATGAACTTTGAAGATTTTTGGATAGCGCCGGTTGCTTCTCTTTCTTTTTTGCTTCTCGGCTGTGTTTTTTTTTCTTCTTTCCTTTTTAATATCTTCCATAAAATGAAACGTATATCGAGCCTGCAAAGGAATATCAGTAAAAGAACTGGTGCAAGAAATCACAGCAAATAATGTGGCTGCTGCTTAAACGCCACTGCTGCTGCTGCTCTCCACCCTGCTACATCGTATGATTTATCTCTGCCGGCATCCGAATAAAAAACGAGCGGAGCGCCGAGAGAAAACCAGAGACGCGCTTCCGAAGGGCCGAGAAAGAGAGAGAGAGAGAGAGAGAGAGAGAGAGAGATCGAACCCGCGCGCGACCTTCGGCGCCGCATTCAAGAGAGAAAGAGAGAGAATCAGTGGCGCAAGAGCCGGCGACTTTTTTGGTTATCCCTCCGGGCAGCGCCACAATGCACGCTTGTACCTCAACCCTCTACCCCCTTCATTCTTATCTCCGGAGCTTATGTTGTTGAGCACCATAATTTACGAAATTATTGTCTTTCCGAGGCTTGCCACACTGCCTGGATGCTTATCGCTTGAATTGATATTCCGACCTCATCAAGCGTGTGAACGCAAAATTTTGACTCTAAGGAATTCCATTGCAAGTTTGCCGCATCTATTGAATCATTTGTTTGTTTATATAGAAAAACAAAGGTAATATGATAAAAGTTTACGTCAATGTATAATATTTGTATTATTTCCTTGAAACTTAAGGTAAATCATACGATGTTTTTTTCTTTGATCAACCGGCGTGAATCACTACAATACTCCCAAATGCGTAATCAGTGTTAATAAGTTAATTGATTATCGAGACCAGATAGAGTACAACTGACACGCGACAGACCCATAAATTTCTCTACAATAACACGTCGTGCGTTATCAACAGCTACAATTAATATCTAGCATTACGTAATTCCTCTTATAGTAAGAGCGTCACATCGCTGACTTGGTTTTCAAGCTGTACGTATACTGATAGGACTGCATTTTTCGTCCGATCAAAGATTTCGCTACGAGCGACACCGTCATTTGCAACAGCTCAACAGTCTGTCCCGCGCCAAATGCTCTTTGATATCTTTTACAGATAAAGGTCATTAACTACGCAGTTTTTTAAGCGGCAACTAATGATTGAAAATTATTGCAATATCTATCAACAACGCGTGCGTATCAAAACGGGAAAAAATTTTTTTTTTCGAAACCTACATCTATTGTGGTTAAGGCAAACGTGTTTCTGAACGTCACATATACGTACTCGCGATCAAAACAATCCAGCGTGGAATAACAAATCATTACTTAACATTAGCCAGATTTTAACAGGAAATCTTTGAAGCCATAGAAAAAAGCTGGATGCTTTATCAAAGGTGAATAAGGGGAAAATCCCAGATCAACTGCGTAATATTTCTATTATTACAAACCACACGTGTTTGCCATGGATATGTGAACGGCGCAAAAGAGCTGGGACCCGATAACTCGGCATTTTTATAGTTCGCTCTAGTATACCAAGCCGGAGGACAGTGAGTAATGCCAGTGGCGCCACAGGATCTACGAAACGGAGGAGAAAATAAAAAGTCACAGTGTCAATAGAGCGAAATGGAGAAAAGTCATCGGTTGACCGTAGCGGCGCCAACTATGAATTTACACAGCGGCTAGCATCGAACTATAAAGTAGCGATCGACGCTCGAGAAACCGAGCGCGGTACATATACTTAATGCGCAGACTCGTGCTCGGAGAGAGGGGAGTAGCACACGCGTTAAGTAGGTCCGATCGCTTTACGGAACGACGACGAGTAGTAGCGGCCACATGAATCATCGAAGATTAGATCAATAGGTAAATAGCGAAATAAAACGGACAACCGTAGAGCGAGAGGGAGGGAGAGCCGAGGCGCGAAAGGCATCCCATCAATGCAGCACAAGGGAACACGAAGCTTGCGTCATGGAGATAAGCAAGACACCAGACCGCATTTTTCAACCAACTTCGTCTTCTGTTGGTCGTGTGCTTGTACACTCGTCGTTGTCATAGATTGCCTTCCTTTCCTCCCCGTTACTACTGCTCGTCGCTGCTTACTTATAGATTTCGTCAAAATACCTTATCGTTATAGCGCGACGCGAAGAGTACCAAGCTATTTATAGTTATAAAGTGCTCGATGATTGTCGTGATATAGCTAGAGCCACCTAGCTTGATGGATTTCATCGTATTAGACGCTTTTTCCTCCTACATCGAATTGATTCTAGAATAAATCTAATCTATACCTCGGCTAATAATACTTTTATCATACCCGCATTCTTCACAGTCACCGTTAATTATTAATCGCCTCGTGTACGTATGGGATTTTCAAAATAATCCCAACGGTCCTGATAAAAGCTGTAAAGCCAAAAGCTAGTCAACGCAAGTCATATGTAATCACTCAAACGCACTCGTTTCGTGCGGGTCCGATCGAGTAGTTGCCGCTTAGCGTCCATAGACGTTTAAAGGCCGTTATATATACAGGCGCTCGTAAAGCATTTGCCATTGTCTTGCTTTCTCACTCCTTTCACTGGGTCGTGGCAAAAAATATCGATCATTACGCCCAGGTCTATTAATAGATACTGACGACAACTGTCACGCGTCCGGGAAAGAGAGAGGAAGAAAGAGGAGGCAGTGAGAAAGAGCGAGAGAGGTCTAGGGGGAGGCAGGGGAAGAGGCAAGAAAGAAGCCATGGTCGTGAAATTGGGCAGGAAGTTGCGAGCGCTCGTATTTAAATGAGGTTCCACGGAACCGACGATTCATCGGCCGGAGTATCTTGTAACGATTTCTAGCCGATCGTCGCTCGGCCCCTCCTCGCCTTTCTGCCTCTGCCTTTATTTTAAACAGGTTCATTCGTTTTCACTTGTGCCGAAAACGAGCGACACCGGCTAATTCAATAAGCATGATTAAGATCTCGTATGGATGATGGCAAGAATCGCGGCGCAAGAGAACACGATTTTCGCCGAAGCCGCGAGAACAAGCGATTTCTCCACTAAAGGATCCCTTGCAATTGTCCAGCGTGTCTCCACCCACGCCATTAGAATGAACGTTACGCAAGGTCTATGAGAATGGCGATCGAGTCATCAGCGGTTAACGACAGCAGTGTCGCGCACACACGTATACAGAGAGAGGGAGAGAGAGAGAGAGAGAGAGAGAGAGAGAGAGAGAGAGAGAGAGAGAGAGAGAGAGAGAGAGAGAGAGAGCTGCGCTGGACAGCAGCAGCCAGCACATATCGGCAGAAGTAATCCGTCGTCGCGTCACGTTGACGCATGTGAGCAGCGCGGATTGGCCGAGGAGGGCTGCCGCCTGAGTACGCCCACAAGTCGAGCTCCGTCTAGCCTGCCGGGGCTACTCCTCGAGACGAGGAAAGAGAGAGAGAGAGAGAGAGAGAGAGAGAGCAACGGAGCGCAGACAGAGTTCATTCATATTTCTCTTCGAATCTTTCACCGCGCCGCCGGCGTCTATACTGCTCCCTACCCCCGGCGCTCCCTCTTCGTTCATTCAAAAGCTAAGCGCACCACGACCTCCTGTCCGTATCGTGAGCCGACGCATGCGGCGCGTGGGCCTCTCTCTCTCTCTCTCTCACTCTCTCTCTTTCTCTCTACTTTTTGCAAGTCCTCTCTGCTCCGACTGCTGTTGCAAGACACGCGACTATTGTGACGAATATACCTAGTGTCTCTAAGCTAATGCTATTTTCGAGAACTTCACCGTGTGTGCATGTTTGTGTGTGAACCGACGTTTGTGTGGACTACTGCTGCAGGTAACAGCAACCGCACCGGCTCCGAATACCTTGGCCGGGATATCCTGAATACACAGTTAATGAAGAATGAGCATTGGTAAGTGTTTGTATTTTGCTCTTATTTCTATTTATTTATATTTACGAGCTTTAGATTGAAAAAAATCAAAGTTAATCAATTGCGTACCTGACTTTATTAAGAGACAATTTATCATTATGTGACAAATGAAATTACGAGATATCTATTTTCACTCAACGAATTAATCATAACAGTTAGTGATAAGAATTGAAATGATTCATATACACTTAAAGAAAAATTTTCAATTCGATAGATACTCTCATTTCTTGAAATTTATAAATTTATTACTTGGACAAAACCAATACACAAATATGATGAATCACTTTGAAATTAATAATGAAGGTAAATGTAAAAATAATAAACCTTTTTAACAAAAAATTTGAAGTGGTAGAATAGTTTCAACAAAACGCTTGATTTTCTCTTTTCTATACGAAAACTTAATATTCCACGGAAATATCAAACAGTTTTGTTTTCCCGTATTCGAACCCCAAGAAAAGTGCGTTTCTCTACGTGGTCAGTGCGTTGTGTATTTCTAACGAAGATCAAACACGCGATAGCGAGCTGGGACAAATGTCGCCGAAGTGTCTAAGAAAATCTCTCCGAAGTGCCAGAAGGATCAAGAGTCCTTTGTCGCCGCCGGTAGTCTGCATAGGTATATACCTCGAGTCACCCAAGCGACGTGATTTTCTTGCTTGCGCATGCGCACTTTCCTAAAGTCGTTTGTATTCTCTCACTTCCAAGCTCAAGTGTTTTCAAGGGCAAGGCAAGAATAACAAGCAAAGGATGGGGAAAAATATGACGGCATACTTAAAAGAGCACCTCAAATAACTTTTATTTCTATTTTTTCTATGTCCCTCTGCTCGAGCACATTATCGTCGACCATAATTTTTATTAAAAAAAAAGAAGGAATGAAAAATAAAAGAAAATCAGTAATAAAATCATAATAGATCGTGGTTGAGAAAATAGTTTGTCAAGAAAAAAGGAACGAAAAGGGAATAATCTATCTGTCGAGCAAATGGCTTACAAGGTAGTACTAATAACGTGGCGATACTTCAACCCCTTGCTCCCACGCGCCACAAGATCTCTATCTGATTTTCGGCATTCCGGTAAAAAGCAAGCTAAATTACAGGCCCGAACAAACCCAAACACGTCCGCAGGACCAGCAAAAATAGACGATCGTCATGCACGACTGAGACCTGGGAGTGGCGGCGGGGGTAGGAGGGACGGGGAGGATGGCAAGGAGGAGGAGAGAAAGATCCAACAAGAAGTCAAAAGAAACAAGGCCCCCCGTTGACAGATATCCCCCGGGGCCCTTACCGTCGGCTGCATGCGCTTAGGGGACCAATCGATTTCACAGCTCCTTTCCCTCCCGCCCCGAGCTGCGCGCGGATTTTCGAACGCTCCTGCAGCCTCCGTCGCCGCAGCGTGAGCGCAATTTCTCTTTCTCACCTTGAGCAGAAGAAGATGCCTGGAGGAAGGAGGGAGGAGCGAGAGGGACCTGTGCGGAGACAATGGCTTAGTCCGAAAATTCCTGCGCGTTTAGGACCTCGATGATTTAAAATTACCCGGAGCCTTACGAGCTAGAGCAGAAAGTGTGGCTCACCGGGATTTCCCAAGCTATTTTCCCTCGTGACGAGCAGGCTGTACGCGGTTTCGCCTTTGTCGTCCCGCCAGCATTGACGTTTTCATTATGAATATATTTTTCGGCTATACACAAGCTCGAGAAGCCTCGGGTTAAACCTGCGTGCGATTGGAAATGCAAAGTCGATAGAGACACGTTTTCTCGACTAATTTACTTTGGTTTATTCGTTTCCGATGAAGATGTAAGTTTCATGATGTAATGAGAAATAATTCAACTTTGCAGAAGATTTCTAATTTTACTTTTAATGATTTCGTGGAATGTAGGAAACTGTGTCACAATGTGTCTAGGGGACAAACAGATTTGCGGTAGAAATGTTTCTATGTAGTCGAACGTTTACGCTATTTTCTTACTATCGAATTCAGATAAGATAGCGATCACAAGGCAGCTAATAATAAAAATTATTCAATAAACATTTCACAAATAATATCACATAAGTTTACAGAAGTATATGAATCATAAATCAGCATGCCTCAATAAAGCAGCCAATTAAAAGCAATAAAATTTAACAATCTCGCTATAATACAAAATACTTCGCAGAAAAATGTATATAAACTCTCCGCGTACGCACGCTTATATACATAAGCATCAAAATACAAGGATTTGCATTTTAACCCTGTCTCCTATCTCAGCGAGACACTTAAAAAATTAAGGCGCTCGAATATAACAACAAACTAATCCAAGCCTTCCTTCTTTTTTTTGTCCTCTCTCATCCAGTATACATGCATCTCTCCAGCCTCCTGAGGCTCCTGTGAGTCCAGCAAAGAAAGAGAGAGAGAGAGAGAGAGAGAGAGAGAGAGAGATGGAAAAAAACGAGCGCATCTCGCGCTATCAAATTTCGCCGGACATTAACATATTACGAGCGAAAGCGAGAGTGCCCAGGTGAAACTCTACACCTGTGCCAAGCTAACACGGAGCGAAAAAAGGGCGGGGGGGGGGCTGGCGATTGCTCCTCCAGCTCGACATAGTCCTTATCACTCGCTGCACTGACTCAGCCCGATGCCGCATTAATGCACTATACCCGCGGAATTGAGCTGCGGATTATGTATCCCTCTCTTGCCAATGACGATAAAATTCCAAGCACCTCGCACTTCCGATCGCTATAGCTGATGAGCCGGATGTCATTCTTGGGATCAGGTGTACCGTCGGCCTGCAGCAGATCGGCCTTTCGCTCGCGGTACCGCCGGCTGTTTTACAAGCTGGAAAATTTTCGCGGGTACATATCGGCCGAGAGGCGGAGGCCAGATAAAAGCCAGCGTTTATAAGAGGTTCCGTAGGTAAATAGAATGTTTCAAATTGTCTTTCAAAACAGACGTCAGAACGTTTAATTACAGGCGTTAAATTAGCTACCGATTCCGCGAAAAAGTCACTTGTATTAGGCGTGTGTATCGTTGATGAAACTTGATTTAATTTATTTGCATAAATTTCCAACATACTTGTTATTCTTTATTTTTTTTTTGGACACGGGTTAATTACACTCCTTTCAAAATCCACCGTTCTCTTACACTTTTTATCGAGGACCGTAAATCTTTATCTATCCGGCTTTAACGTAATCTTACAAATTTCGTGGTTATATATTTAGCATTGCGCGCGAGAGCGCGCTTTAATTCTAGCGAAAAACCGTATGTTTTCCATAATAGCATGGTAATGAGGACCACTTAAAAACATCCCAGCCCCCCGCTTTGGTTACACTCGTCAACATCAAGTTTATTTCCGAAGTGATGTATTTAATAACTTCTCGCAACTACAATCCGATAGGTAATAAGCTTCCTAATATAGTGCTCATCCCAAGCAAACAAGCCTGTCACTCTATTACCCAACGGCGAATTAATCTCTAATGCCAAATTTGGCAGTGCCGATAACCATCTGATCGCGCGTATCTCGACAATTAGACCCGGTACACGCTCCACGTGAAATTTGGCGATCTCGACGAGGTGCTTTAGGTTAACATCAGACCCGGCGTGATAAACCAACGCGTTACTTCGCACCGACTTATCTTCGTCGTCTTATCGGCTCGTGACGCGCTCCTCTTTCTTAACCACGCGGTAGGTGTATACTCGCACATGTGTAGCTCGGTGAAATTCGAGAGCCAAGCCGAGCGCGACTTATTTAATATTTGGCCCTTGATAATAACTTTGACCGGCTCGCTTTCTTTATGTCCCTTATCTTCTCAGCCTCGCACACTTTGCTCCCTTATGCGTGGTCTATGCGCCCGCCGGCCTCGTGGCAATACGCTGAGAATCGCCGAGTAATCCGAAGACGCGATGTGATATGCTGCTGCTCGGCTTTGACGGGGATAATATTTTATTTATACCTTTTTTTCTTCTTTTATTTTCATCCTTTGTCATTTCGATCGGCAATTTGATTTTTATAGACGTTCATAATGAGAGCGCATTGTATTTTTCCAATTCGTACTTTAGTAAACATCGCAGCGATGCCGTAACGTACAACTTACTAATTTCATACTCCAGATTCAGCTGTTACCGATTGTTCATAGCAATAGCAATAAATAATTCTTATCAATATCGTTAACAGGAAGATAACGATTTCCACTGAAAAAAAGACTAGGTAGGTAACCGGTTTTAAAAAAGCCAAAACTTTGGTGAAAATCATCCGAAGAACAAGAGAGTGAGAGAAAGAGATAAGCAGTCGGATGGTCAATTTTTTGTGGCGCTCCCTTCTCCGTATATGCAAAACTTGTAACAGAAAATAAAACACGTTAATTATCGTTGGAATAGCTGTATCCAGGATTGTACCTTCCAAGGAAACAAGCTTGTCATCGCACAAAGCCGAGCGAGTCCCCTGACTTCTTGACTTGCTGTCTCTCCCTCTCGCACGTGAAGTCCTAAAACTGCAGAAGGTCGTTTCGGACGGGATAGATGGGCCGATAGTCGGCAGGTCAAATGATACGCTGCTGAAAGAGAAACGGTGTCGCCCGAGGCGCTACACAAACGCACACACGGTCGGCCATAAGAGAGACAGAGAGAAAGAACGAGTCTTCACGCCTTCCCCATATCTTTGCTTATGAATATACCAAAGCTTTTCGAAGCACTCTTGACTCACATTCGAGAAGATTATGCGATTGGATCGATGAACCGTGCCGATATCCTTATCAGCCAACATATTTAGCGTATTTGTCGTCGTGATGATGCTTTAAATGCCCCATGTTTGCAATTATTTTTCCATTCAAACCGTATAACACAAGAGTCCTCTGGTTATTCAAATTTCGCATTTCTTCCGTCCACCCAAACCAACAGCAGCTGGTTTCCTGTAGTACACCCTCGCCCCTAAAAAACAAGAAACTTAGAAATAAAGACCCAGCAAAACACAAAAGGTCAGTGAGGTAAGCCGAGCTGAAGATATCGTCTCGAGCGTATAAGTCGGCTACTAATGAAGCCTGCTGTCCCTTCGCGGCAACTTCTAATCGATCTCTTGTACTTCGGCTCGTTCACACGTGTAACCCAATCTACTCGTGCGGTAAGCCCGCGCGAAGCTCACCCGCAGAATCCACGCGAACTCCGGCAAGTGCAAGCGTTGCGTGTGTATATGTACGGCACCGCGCGAGCCTGTATGTATACACTCGAAAATCATCGTGGGCCCACGGTGTCGAAGAAGAAGAAGAAGAAGCAGCGGCAACAGAAGAATAAGAAAAGGGTGGGAGAGGGGGGGTAGGCGGCTGAAGGCGGGGGGAGGCTAGTACCTGCAGCTTCCCCACTATCTTTCGCAGAGCGCGCGCGCGCGAGGGTGTAGCCCCGGATAAGGGGCCCGCGGGGAAGGGGGGGGCGACACACGGCGCGGAGAGAGGGACGGAGGGATAGAGCGAGGAAGAGGGAGCGAGAGAGAGAGAGAGTGAGTGAGTGCGGTGGAAGGGATCGCGGAGGTGGGACCGAGACTGCCGGTGAGCGAGCAAGAAAGAGAGAGAGAGAGTGAGCGCGCACGAGCGCCGCGTGAGTATAGGAGTGAGTCCCCCGAGAAGAGTGAGTAACTGCGAGCGAGTCGCAGGCCCGATCCTCAGTCACCTCGAGATCGGCAAGCCGAATGGTCAAGCTCTCTCTCTCTCCCTCTTTCCCTGTCTCTCTTTCTTACTCTCTCTCAGCTTCCTCGGTCGTCGAGGTAGCGAAACGCAGCCACCTCGCAGCAGTCGCGTCTCCCCCGCCGTGTGCAGTGTGACTTTGCTCTACTCTCCACGGCTGCTCTGCTCCCAAAGCTTTGCTCCGTTGTAAACTCCTGAGAGCCTAGCTAAGCTAATAGTCGGCTGGTGTTACGCTCGCGAGCGTAATACACATAATATTGTGCAAGTCGGATAGACATATCGTCAAAGTGTGATACATCGGTTTCGTCCCGGTCGCGCCTCAGGAGCGGGCTTTTTGCATATCCCCGGCACTGGCTCGTTTCGCCCTCCAAAATTAAGAGGCGCAAGAAAAAGTCGGCCTGAGGGGGAGGAGGCCGAGCGCGCGCGCGGCTTGCTGGAGAGAAGGAGCCGCGGCGCCTTTGGACTCGCTCGAATGGTTCGCCGGTCAAAGGGCTCGGTTAGCGAGGATGCGGGAAGGATCGGGGCTGCCGGTGCCGCGCTCCGTCTGTTGCTGCGCCTGCCCGACGGCACCTAATGCCGATTGACGAGGAGCAACGCCACACAGCTGAGACCGGACTTAAGACACATCGTCGACATCATCATCGTCATCGGCCGGCTGCTGTGCACACCGCTACTGGCCGCCGTTGAAGCAGCCTGGCAGCTCGCTCGCTCTCTCATCCACCCACACTCTCTCACTCTCCAGCGCCGGAGGGCTGTGCGGCGAGAGGCGAGAGATGGTCCTCGAGCTCCTGGTGGCTGGAGCTTTTGCCCTCGCCACACTAAGGCGGTGTGTGTACATTATTTATTATCTATGTTTTTACAGTTTTACTCTTAGTTTTTATTTATTTATTTATTTTTTTTTAAATTATTCGACGTTAATTTTAAACCCGAGGTACACCGTAAAGAAATGACACACGCTGGATTGTTTGGCGGTTCTTTTTTTAATGATGATTTGACGAATTAAATGTACCAGTGATTGATAAGATTTCGTATTACGGGACGTGACGTTTCTTACTGGCTTTATTTTTACTGATTAGCAAGTTATTTGTTATTTAAAGAAGTACAGGTTAATCATTGATTAAGCCTTGACGAATTTTATCAATTCTTTATTGTGTACCAAGCGGTTAGCGTAGAATACGTATACAACAAGTAATAACTCTGACATTGTTGCAATTTTCTTTTTTAATTTTTTTATTATTAAATACTTTGCACGTGCTTTGACGTCCAGTATTTTAAATTAATGTCTCGTTAGTAAATTTGAATATTTAGTTTCGTTGAATAACTTATAATATTGCTATAAACATTTGAATTTCCATTAGTATTGTTTTATAAACTACATTCTATGCTTGGTTTTACGATGTGCATTCCCTTCGTATAAAAGAAACGATGAAACTATTCAACGAAACATAATATTATGTAGATAGCACTTTAGCGACATTTTCAATTACCATTACACTTTTAAGAAAAAATCATTAAGAATACTTATTTAAAGAGACCTAACGTGTATTTCTTGTCGTTTCACACGTAATTTCAAGTATACAACTAAAATTTTAAAATATCGTTGAATAATTATTCCTCAATCCTAATCTAAATAAAACGATAAAAGATATTACGTTAGCATTATTAAATAATTGCCGTTATAATTGCACAATATCGTTGTAATCATATTATGATAAAGGCTAATAAAATAAAGAGCACGTAGAGTATAAACGCGGGTATATATCGGTAAGCCGTGATTTATGCTACAAATTAATTAACATTTTCCACCTCATTCAATTTACAAGCTGCGTTACTAAATTTCTTCTCGGCAAGGAAATTTCTATTCTTGTAAATAACCGTTTTGCAATGCATCGGATCTTACGTGTCCCGATGAAAAATAGACGCGCGTAATCGCTGTATTAATTGTTGGCCGGCGATTGTGACGCGCCAACGTCTACAGGGACTTCGATGAAAAATTACCCGCTATCGTCCTCCCAATATCGCCAACGACACGTCGTGGCGAATTTCCCGTAATTTCTGCACAAAATTTTCTGCAAATTTTCACGATAGCCTATCGTGATGTAACGCTGCAGTTATCATTTGAATCAAGGAAAAAAAAGGAAATAACGCGGACGGAAAAATTCAAGCGATTATGCTCGGGAAATTCACACTTCGTTTTCGCTGAAAGGGTTGCAGCAGTGTATTCCTATTCAGCTTATTCGAAATTTCTTAATAAACGGAATTGACTCGTATACCGAATAAGCGTCATCAACTGCATTATCTCCAGTGTCATTTCCATAGGCAACACGTGACCAAATTATGTAAATCCAATACGACCAAAATCGTTCGCCACGCGACAAGCGAAATCGGATGAAAAGAATAAACTTCCTCTCCCGCTAATCGAGGAGTAAGGAATGCCATGAGACAATACCGCCCGAATCACCAGATGATCGGGCGATGATTCACTTCGATTATCTCGCTCACAATCGGTCAGAGCGACACTTATTGCGCCATCGTTTTGCCACGACGCGGGAGTTACACCTTAGAGACGCGTCGACCTATAGTCAAAAGCCAAAAGAAAAAAAACATTCGAAAAATTAAAGAATCACACTGCTTTGTTTCACGTTAAATTTCTAATTTAACATGTCGGCGCTTGTAATTTGTCTGGTATATAATGTAGCCGGGTAAATGTTTGAACTGGCGGTTCAATATTTGCCAAGTCTTTTTTTAACAATCGGCATCTCTCTTTTTTTCCGAAATTCCTCGGCTCGGCTTATTACGAGCCTCATAAAAATCGTAATCGAGCCTCGACCTCTCTCTCTCTCTCTCCCCTCGTTTTATCACTTGTACCACACCAAAAAGTTCCTCGTTACTAGTAATACATCCGTGTGACATTAAACGCATATAACAATAATTCCCTTAAGAAGATCGATAAAAATTAAAAGAAAAAAACACGGGCATCTTATCAGCCGACCGCACACGCGAGGTCAGAAGAATCTCGAATTTCAATTAAACAAATGGAAGAAAGAAAGCCCGGCTAGGCCACTCGATACCCCAGCATTAGCCTCCCCCAAATTCGAGACACGAAAACTTCGGGCTTTGTGCAGGCGCTCGAGCTCGGTAATATCTTTGATGACAATATCCCGAGACTGAAGCCAAATAAACACCCAAGTACGAAAGAGAGAAAGAGAGAGAGAGAGAGAGAGAGAGAGAGAGAGAGAGAGAGAGAGATAGCGGTCTCGCTGTCTCGCCACCGGCGAGGATCGGTGGTGGCCTGTATCGGTTATATCGGCACTTAGTCACCACACGCGCCCGCGAAACGATATTCTAATGTAATACCTCTTCTCGCTTGTATTCATGCGAGAGTCTGGCGCTCTATATCAACACCTTAGCGATACCTCACGCCGAAACTTTTACTTTCGCTGCTGTTCCAATTACCAATCTCCAAACGATCCAAGACCAACAAAAATTCACAACAGATCGCTCATCGAAATCATCATAAGCAGGTATAATCATACCGATCACAAACCGATCCTGGCCGACGATAGCCTCTCCACCACAGTAACTCGTCATTCTCGCTTCAAGCAATATCGCGTCACGGAGATTTGGGCTGGTTTATGTTGGTCCCGAGCACACACGCGCGCCGCTCGGCCGTCTATTTGCTCCGAGGCGTTGTTCGGACCATTTTTCTCGTCGCGCGCGCTATACGGCAAAGGCTCAAAGTCAAACAGATCTCGCCGCTCGCGCGCGCCTTAACCAGTTTATCAAACAGCGAGGAGACTCGTGTGTGTGTGTGCGAGAGTGTCTACAGCAACGAGCTCGGGGATATGCTCAGCAAATAGACCCGAGAATGGACCCGCTCCACCTCAACCTGACCCCCCTGCCTCTCTTCGACGATATCAGCGTCTCTCACTTGTCCGTTCGCTTTCCACGCACTGCAGGTGGAATTTCTATTTTAAGGGCCCCCGGCAAAATACACTTACCATCTCGTCGCGCTTATGAAAACATTGCTGTGTTTTCACTTTTGGATATCGAAATAAAAGATCCGATTTACAGGCATAATGCCGTTTGTTATTTCAGGAATAGATCCGTGCGCATTCCCTCAAAGACTCGCGACTTCGTCGGCTCTTCACCCTCGCGCGGGACAATAATAACAATAAGCTCGACGTTTATCCGCAGATCAAAGAGATACCTGCGCTGTTCGTTCGACAGCAGACGAACCCTTTTATCAATAGAAGAGGCTAACTCCCCGAACGACAAGTGCTCTCGGAGACGTAGAAATGGGCGTCGGGTATATAAACGGATAAGGTGCGAGAGAGAGAGAGAGAGAGAGAGCGAGGGAAGTGAGAAAGGAGGAGTCGACGGGTGCTCTTTGTGCCTACGTGCGTCCCGCGGTTGGCTGTTTGAGCGCGCCGGCGCGCTGCCCGCCGGGGCTTTTCCTGCCTGCATTGGCCCCCGGCTCGTCACGTACCGCTGCCCCCGTGCGGATTATTCGCCGCCGCAGGTGTCGGCAGCGCACCCGGTACCTCCCCCTCTCCTCGCGCGCCTGCGCTTCTCTCCGCCTGCGAGTCGCCAAAGGCACCTGTTAGCCCGCCGCTCATCTCTATTGTCCTCTGAAATTTACGCTTGCTGCAGAGCTTAGACCATCTCTCCTCGACGCTTCATTGAACTTTAGAGGAAAAAACTTTAAATCCGGGAGGGGGGTACCGCTAATCGGGAGACTGAATTTTCCCATCGACTGATTTTCCTGTGATTTCAAAATGATTGCCTCGCAGACTAATTGGTCTCCTAAAAGTATGTACGTTTACAAATTACGTAAACGTTGACGAATCTCGCTTACGGGGGGGGCTCCGATATTCCCAAGGCAGAGTCAAAAGTGCGGGCGGGCTGGCGCGAAAGGTCGTCGCGTCGGTCTCTCGCTCGCTCTGTTATACCCGGGCTCTGTCTCTCTTGGTCCAGGCGCATAAAAATTAATTTCAGCATGCCGGGCGTGCGCGCCTCGTTTATTATTCCTTCGCGCGCGAGTCCTCCCGTCTTAAATTTCTCCAGTGGTCCAAGAGGCATCACAAGCCACTGCTGCTGACTCCCATATGAGCGTATACACGCGAAGATAAAAAGCCTCTCTCACTCTGGCTCGTTCCCTCACTCTCGGCTGAAAAAAGCAGCGGGAACGCGCGTCTGCGGTTTCGGACGTTCATCGGGGGCCTACTCTCTCTTTCTCCCTGCATCCACCCCTTCCTCTTGGTGCGGAATGAAAATATTACGTTGGACATCGGGGGAGAGGATTCGCTTTCGCGGCCTATGCCAGAATGGCCCGTACCTCGTAAAAAATGCCCTCCTTCCCTTTCGCACCTGGCTATCGGCTGAAAAATGAAAATTCCAATTGGCTCGACGACGATGGCAAGCGCAGTTTTTTCTTGCCTCGTGTCGGGAGTTGGTTTTGACCTGCGGGATTTAGCGTTATTACGAGCCCGACGAATAAAAGTGATAAATCTCGCTGAACAAGCTGAGGGGAAAAGAGCTTAGCTGCGGGAACGGTACTTTTGTATCTGCATTAGCATTTTTCATTTATTTCAGTTCAGTAAATTTCGTGGGCATGGTAAAAGGAGGAATATAACCAAGTTAGTAGGGGGAGGGGGCTGGCTTGACCGATTGTAAAACTTAATCGTTTATTAAATTGTTTTCACGGCGCGTTAAAGGTTCTCTCGAGTTTTAAGGAGCTTTTGGCAATATTGCGAATTAATGACGCACTGTCTTTTATGCTTTTCTTTCAAACATTTAGCAGATAAAAAATGAGTAGTCCCCAGCAAGCAGGGACGCGTAAATTTTAATGCAAAAACCATGTAACACATATAAGTTGACGTTACTAATCGCAACAGCAGCACATAATATTTCATCCTATTTTTTCGAAAAAATCTATCGTTGATTCAGTATAGGTGACACTTCATCACGTGAAATAGCACATTCTCCGCCATTCGTCATAAATAAGTGCTGATTTTGCAAAAAGAAAAAGAAAAGAAAAAAAATCCATGCGGCTCTCTGCGCGTGGTAAACAAGAAAGACGAGCGAGAAATCAACGTCGGCGTGCCGCGGTACACGGCTATATTTAAATTTCAATTATCGATCTGGTAAATCACAGCTTGTACAAGACATAATGCGACATAATCTTCAGCAGACCTCGTATTATTTCCCCCCAGACTGTCGAAGGCAAAAAATAATCGGAGAGAGAAAAAACGCCGCGAGGAAGGAGCAACGGGGTGGCGAGAGCAATAAGGCACGAGAGAGGAAACTACGACCTGATTTTCGCGCGTCTCCCCCTCGCGATTCATCCTCGCGAGTCGTCGGTCCCGCGTGTGTCGCGCCAAATAAAAATTCCCGGGGCTCGCGCGCGTGGGCTGTTCCGTGAGAGGGGTGGGGTCGGCTGAACACGTCGCGCCGCGACAATCGCATTATTTCCGGCCGACGGGCCCGATGGCCGGGCTCCCCCGTGCTTGCGCTTTTATTCGATAATCGAGCCCGATACGCGTGCACATAGGCGCGCTGTAAGTAGCGCAGGTGCGCCGGGCGCGGCAATTCATCGATTTAACCCAGCTGGCTGGACGAGCGCGCCTTGACATCGAGCTCCGGGGCTTGGTTCGTACGTACATGACGTGCGAGAGTGATTTTGAAAAATTTCTCGATCGAAATGAAGAAGTAAGAAAATGAAGATTGGCCGGGGAGGAATTTTTAATCGCGTTAGTCACGATAATTAATGGGCCGCGGGGTAGCCGGTGTATAACGTCTGTGTCGCTACACGCGAGAGCTAGCCGTTTTTTTTTTAATAGAATATAATCGACATTTTTACGATGCAGTTATGAACTCATGCTTGTTTATGCAGCCGATACATAACGTCCTGCCTTCATAACAATTCATTTTCTTTAACGCGATGACAAAAAAATAAATAAATAAATAAGGCCTACTGCTGCGTGGCCTCCAAAATGCCATGCCCAGGATTTTTCTTCTTCTCTCGGTCTAAGGCGCAGCCGATTAAAAATGTCTCAAACTCGGGTGCAGCATGGAATCCGACGTTGGCTGAACAATCGCGCGGAGTAGGCTTTCAGCTTAAACTTGACCCTATTCGTAATCGGTGCGCATAAAAAAAAAACGCCGAGAGACGTCGCGCGATTATCTGGCTGGCGTTTAAAACGCAGCGAATCCATCGGTAATACCCCGGCTTGCTCAACGACTGCCAGGCGAATTCAAGCTTCGCCGGCGGTAATGATCCTCTAATTGCTCGGATTTACGAGCGCATTAAAAAAAAAAAGAACTAGAGGCATCGCAGCGGAGTAGTTTCTACCAGACTAGCTAAAGAAAAAATAACGAAAAGAACGAGATGCTTGGATAGGATATTTTTTTGTTGTTCAAGGAGACCCTTTGGTTTTTTCTATGAGCGCAGAACTACACTTTTTACGGCCTAATCATTAGGCTCTAAACATTCCTGAGGATCTTTGTCATAACGAGTTGCGTCGGCAGCAAAGTGAAGGCGCGTTTTTAATAGGTTCACGCGCGCGCTCGAGCAGGGATGTGGAACAAACTCGAAGAATTTTCGTTATCCCGCTTTGTTTGCCATGTCCATTATGGGATAGCTTGTTTTCTTTCGAAAAATCGACGTAACTCGATACAGCTGTCGCGCATGCATAATGCACGCATTTTGCAAGAATAAATGGAGAAGGGGAAAAAAAGACGCGAGACGCGGAGAGCTGTTATCCGGCGCTTTTTCGCAAAATCTGAAATCTGAACTGTGGTAATAATTCATAATTTATTCGCCGGCCTATCGCCAGAGTTCGTAAATAACCAAGTTAGGAGTTTTGACGTATAGTTTGTCAAATACGAACTTTCACTTTTCAGAAAATTAACAAGCGTGACACGATTTCCATCGAGCCGATTGATTTGACAAGCGTAAAACTCGAGTAAGCTGAAACTCCGACACGAGTTAACAATCTTGCAAAAATAAAATAAAAACCATGTTTTTAAATATCAAGATCAAAATTAACTTTTCGGATAACGTGCGTAAAAATATGAACATTGTATAAAAAAAAGGGTTTCATCAGGGGTTAAGTAAAAAAGAAAGAGCCAAGAAAGGGGGGGGGGCACAAAAGGAAAATCAACAAAGAATCAAGTTAAGCTCGGAGCTTAAGAGGCCTCGGAAGATTTAAAGAGTGTGGCTCCGGACTGCCAAATTGAAATATTACACGGCGGCCAGGAGCGCGAGAGCGTTAATGTAATAACGCACATAAATCTGCATAATGACCGACGTTTTAATACGGCCGCGGAATTTATACCCGTACGCGAGCGCACGTGTGTACGTACAAGAGCGGGTGTGCTCGGAGGCGCGCTGTGCTTCTCTCTGGCTCGACAAGACAGACCAACCGCCGGCTGCAGACTGGTAGCGCGTTTTCATCGGGCCGAGATATTCTAACGAGGCTCGATTAAAAGCTCTCAGGTGCTCGAAAATGATACGGAGCTCTCGGCTATCGAAAGGTGGGTATAAACGCCGAGCGGGAGTTGGATAGTCAAGCCGCAAGGCTTTAAGCTTCGCTTGCTTGCATTGTCGTTTTCTAAATGGGTCACGGTGTACGCGTGTGCGCTCCTTTGTTAATGATGCATAATACGCCTGTGCAAATGCTCCCGCGCGCGATTTATCGCCCGCTCGCGCGCGCGCGTAAGCTTTAAAGAGAAGAAAGGGATTCCTGCTCTTGGCGCGAGGAGAGCCTGGCTTCGCGCTTTATGAAAAATCGACACGCGTTAATTAGGCGAGAAAGAGAGAGAGAGAGAGAGACTCCTCTGCCTCCGGCTCTCGCGAGAGGCAAATCGTCAATAAATTATGCTGATTTTATTGCTCCTCTTCGTGATTATAGCGGATTTTCTATTACTGCCGATCGAAAGGTGCGCGCTTTTTTGAAATGACTCATAAACATGAGCACACTCGATTTTCAATATTCAATCAGGCTGAAAGCTCGATTGGATTTTTAATTAAAACACATCATTATCATCTCTCAAGTACGCATTGACGATAATTTTTCATACGAACCAAGCTTTTTTTTTATTCTCCAGTGCTATATTTCATTTTTACGTTTGTTACGCGTATCGCGTAATAGACGTATCAAATCGAGTAGGCGCATTTATCCATAAATAAACGACAACCAAAGTAGCGAATGAGAGTATAAATATAGCCGTCGTTATATTCTTCGATTTTCGACATTAAAATAATCAGAGCCAAATTAATTTCCGCAGTCCTAATGCTGCTGAGTCTATAGCGAATAATTGAGAAATTACATAATGATGAATGGGGGAATAGGCAGGGGGCAGAGAGAGAGGGAGGGCGGGAGTAGATCGATCGGCGATAATACAAGAAGAAAAAAAGATCGGCATACGATGATAATAATTGAGACATTTCCAACGTTTGATTTGACTCGTCAAATATATCGAGTGCCCTACAGTTTGCTAACGGCGCAAGCAGCCTACTACTGCAGAGCCATGCCACAAAATAGAGCCGACGGCTGTGTAATTAATACGCGAAGGGGAAAAATGAAAAAAAAAAACGACAGCGGTTATAGGATCGCGCGCGGGGGCTGGGGGAGGAAAAGAAATGGCGCGTATCACGCGATTCGCACGAGGGCGTGTCCGCATAGCTGCAAACGGCTTAGTACGGCATCGGGCATCAACGGACGCATTGCTCATTCACCCCTTCCTTTCTTTCGTTCTTTCCCTCCTCCTCCTTCTTCTCTTGTTTGCCTTGAGGGCGGCTGCTGGTAATCGCTGCGAGGATGTACGAGCTCCGATCAGGTGGGAGCCGGAGAAATTTCTCCCTCCCTCTTGTTCTCTCTCTCTCTCTCCCTACCGATATCTTTAGCGGTATATAAGGTATGAGATACACCGGCCGAGCTGCTATACAACGCGTATCCTAACGGTTGCTCTCGGACGCACTCGCATTGCAAGCCAATAGGTATCGAATGACGTCGTATTGTTAATTTAATAATTACGATGAGTTATCGTCTGGCTCTCGGTGGCCGGCATCATTATTGTATATTTGCCTTTTGAAATTTATCCGCTATTGTTCGATCCGCAAGCTTTTATTTATTATTATATCGGAGCGACCACGGCACAGAGATGTGTGTGTATGTGTGCGTACGTTGTGATTGTATAAGATCTCTCGAAATGAAAAAAGTGATTTAACGTATTAGTCAAAGCTTCGACAATAGAAAAGCACTAAAGTTAAATACTCTATTAATAGCAGTATACCAGAATCGAGAAAACATATCATAACTTTCGATGATATGACTACCGATCTCCAGCAAAGCTACGAAAATTATCAATACCACGACAGATTACATCTATTTAAGAAAAAAAGAACGGGAAAGAGAGAATTAAACTCTTACCCACGACAGGTATATCTCAATCGCGAAAAATTATAGTTATCGCATCGGTTAAAAAATCAACGCTAAGCGTGTATGCGTGTATCTGACAGAGGGCAATCCATTAAAAGCGTAATAAATCAAAGAGAAAGATCTAGTAGGGTGGGGGGAGGTCCATGGTAGCAGGCTTCCCGGCCGTAATCTCTCTTAAGAAGCCCGCCGTAGGCACACCCTTATCTTTGGCTATTTTTTCGCAGCGCAGGGCCCCGGTACACGGCGGCGTATGCGAGCAGTGAAGTCGGACGTCGGTTGGCGTACGAGTGTTAGCCCGAGCGAGATAAGGGGCTTCGCAATTCTAATCCGTTAGCTTGTCGCCTGCCATCCGCTCCTACGGACAATGGGCCTCACCTACGTACGACACCCATACTGCCCCCGCGCGCCGCTAATGACCCTCTGACATAATGGGAAGGAGCCGGACGACCGTGTCTCTATGTCTGTGTGTAGTATGTGCGTTGAACGAGAGCTCGGGGGTGTAATATTTAAATCCAGCTCGACTTTTGAACGAACGCGTGTCTTGCCATTGGAACACGTTCTCAATGGATTTTTGTTATCAACCAAAAAAAATAAACCGGGAATGAGTAATTGGTTGCGTTCTAAAATCTCTTAATTAGCGCGTTGGATTTTTTCATTTCGAATTTCGATTTCGCAGCTGTTTGGCATATTGAAATTCAATTAAAATAGTGGTCCTTTGGCGAGAGCTAACGAATGCGACAGGCATAGCCGATCAATATTACCACCTCCCACTCGGTTCTCGACTATTCAGGTTGAAAAAACGCACGAAAGCTCGCCGCACCGACACTTTATGCCGCTCAGCTGTTCTAAGCAGCGACCAAGTTTTCCAGGGCGTTAGCGAGGCTTTTTCCCGCGAACGGCGCTTGTCGGAACACAGAAAGTCAATTATTAGAGATCGATCGTAGAGCCAGCCGATTAACACGGCCCGATAAGCCAGTCCGCGCCAGATTAGCACGAGCTCTTTCCCCCCTCCCTTTCCTTCCTGCTAGGGCATTGTGAATTTGTCTATAGCATGGGACCCCCCTTCTTTCTCTGCTCTCCACCTCTGCGTGTAAATCGCGAACGCGCGCGCAGGCTTTTATTATAAAGGATAATGCGCGCACGCATCGACGCTGGCGCATAATGCGCGAGAGAGCTTGGGCTCTATCGTCTCGGGGACTGGAATATAACACGAGCATTGTTGCCGTGTGCAAACGCTTTTCTCTCTCTCCCTCCCTCTCTTTTTGCACATTGACATTGTCTCGTGTTCCGTAAGACGACCGTGCCTTACTCGATTTTTATGAGCCCTGACAGAATCGTGTCTGACTGATGGAACGACTATCCCTTCCCTTCTCCAACCCATCTATATCGCTCTTTCTTTTTCTCTCCGCTGCCTTTCTTTTTCCTCCGTTAAACTTATCGTATTATCCACAGCGGACGTCTTATGTACCAACTGTCTCGTGACACGCGTATTGTGTATATTATGACGTCGTGTGTTGTCCACATTCATTTTTCTCTCGAGCATTTTTCAATTTCCTTGCTCTTTTATTCTTTCCTTGAAATTAACGTTATTAACGAGAGCCAAGAGTTATAAGCGAATAAAAACTAAAGACGAATGGTATTACGTGGGGTATCGTGCGTTCACTAGTCCAAGCGTTAGTATGCCCCTGGTCGTCGCGCCACGCGTATAATTGTCGTCGTCCCCACGGACACATCCCTGTCTTCGCGCGGAAAAGGGAAAAGCCAGGGCGGGCTAGGGAGGGGAGGGGGGGGGGGTGAGCGGATAGCGCGTTAGCTCCAATTAACAGGCTCCCAGGGGAGATTCGGCGCGGAGCGCAAACACTTCAAACGCTCGTGCCTCCGGAGCGGCGATTGTGTGATAAACGAGCCAATTAAACGGCCGCTGATCGATGATCGACAAATCGCGCGCGCGCGCGGCCGATTAATCAGCCCGCGTAAACTCGCGAGAGCGTGGCTTGTCAACCGAGCCGCACTGGCGGAACACACCGATCTCCGCGCCCCAGAAATGGCTCAGTAGCCCCGGCGCTCCGCAAACCTGTTGCGCTTTTCTTCCCTGCTCCCAGCAGCTATCGCTCTTGGACGCCAAGTCTATCGAGCCGGCGACGACAAATGAAAGTGATTTGCGGGTCCGAGTTCGGCAATAACAGCGAATAGACACTGGGCGCAACGCCGTGGGTGAACAGGACTCGAGCAATTCTACGCGGTTCGTGTTATTTTTGTCAAAATTTACGGTTTTTCGAAATTTTAGACTGCCGTTGTAGGAAGTTGTATTATCGCGAATATTTCGATGTGGGATAGGCGAGAGTTTGAACGAGGCTACCCCCGGCTTGATCGTTTGAGGTTCGCGGCTGTGGGAGATCGGAAAAGTTTAAACGAGAGGCTGATTTACATGAGCCAATGGTGAAACGGCGCGAGCATTTACTCGGAGGTGACGATGAAATTTTGAAAGAAAAAAAAAACACGCCTGTGAGAAAAAGCGCAGAGGAAACGTTTGGGCGCGAGTCGCCAAGGTGAGGCAAGGCGTTGACAGGCTTTGGGCTTCTTTACGGCCTATAATAAGTTGTCGGCTTCTCCCGTTATCACTCTCGCTCTTGCGTTTGCGCCAAAGAACCACGGCAATGAGAAGAAAATCGTTAAAGTCCCGGGGTGTATCTTTAATAAGAAAAGGAGACACACGCGTGCCTCTGCACGAAAGTGACGAAATTAACATTTAAACAAGGAACCGCTCGCCCCTCTTTGTTGGACATTTTCAACGATGCAGAATTTTAGTGCCAGTTATTACTGTATTTATATATACGCAGCTTTTTTTTAATTTATTTATTCGTCAATTCCAAACTGTGCTTAATATAAATGGAAAAATCAATGTTGGATTGAGGATTGTTTTGAAACATAATACATATTCGTCAATAAATTTAATTGATAAAGTCCGAATTATAAATTTTTCAACACTTGCAAACCTCGTAAACTTTCCACTCAACGAAAACGCTCAAAATTAAAAAAAATCTCGCGCGCGAAATTCCATATCAAAGCAACAAAAAAGAAACCAGAAGCAGTAAAAATAAAAGGAAACGGGCCGATTCAAAAGCTCGGTCCTCTTCATAAAATCCTCTTTACCCGTCACCGTTAATTTTTAACGATCCCTCACCTTTCCCCCAACTCTCTGGCCAAGCGCAGTCGGATTAATATCAATCACCGAGGATGATGGCTCGATGCGTAATCGTTAAACGAATCGCCGGTGGCGGCGGCGGCGCTCGTTAATAAATTCACGTGGGTGGCAGTGGCGGCAGCCACACGGAATGCATCGCGAGTGAGCGCGCACGCGCGCCTACGACGTTTCATTTGATATGTCCGAGGACAGATATGGGAGTCGCGCGAGCAACGGCAGGAGAAGAAAAACAAAAGAGATATTTCGTGAAAGGATCCGGCTATGGCAGGCAGCGACGATGAAAGCAAACCACTTGACGGAATTCATGGCTCTTTGCTGCTGCGGCAGGCAACTTTGAGAGAACCCGAGCTCCCTTAAGTATTGCTCTCTTCTCGAGCTTGTGGCCTATGGTTCGAAAAAATCTCGTGATTATTTTGAGACTCTCTGCTATTTGAAATTCAATCTTGCTAGATACTTTGTCTTGTTTCATACCAAACGATCTACTCAATTACGGCAAAATTATAATCGATCTAAAATTATGCCGACCCGATCCCAAAATTGTCTGGCGAAACAAAGCGTTAAAGGGAACGGTCTCGGCCCTAGAAAGTATACGCAAGAGAATAGAGAAGTTTGAGGGAAGAGGGCAGAAGGACTACCGAAGCAAGGTAGAAAGAAAAAGTATGGGCGGTGATTTATTTAACGATCTTGAAGAGAGAAAAAAAATGCGCGTGCGCCGACGAAGCAAGCCCGGTGACACGGACAAGAGAGAAGAGAGTAGCAGGCGCATCTTTGACCTGCTCGCGGAGCCCCCATCCCTCTTTCTCAAAAAGGAAACCGTGCGCGGGGCTCGGTTAAAAAAATTGATAAAGCCCAATTTCCTAGCCCGGGCCCGCTGGCGCGCCTTCGACGGCACTGCATTTTAGGATCCAATAAATAATTTATGATTTGTTTACGGCCACCTTTTGAACCTTTTATTCCATCGACACTACGGCGACTAGAATGCCGTAAATTATTCATCACGAGAGAGAGAGAGAGAGAGAGAGAGAGAGCAGGCTTAGGCTTTTGATGCGAGGGAAAATAAATGCGAATAACAGCCGCGGGAATGATACACGTGTGATATATCGATTTGCGAAGCCGATAATATGAGATATTATGGAGCCGATGAATAAATAAACATGTTCTAGCGCGGCTAAAGATAATTGAAAAATCAATTGCATCTTGTGAGCGTAGATTTCGGTCCGCGTTTACGTTTTAATAAAGCGCCCGAGTGTGTGTTGCAGCTAGTGATATTATTCAAATGACTATTAAGATACGATGTAACGCCGAGCGTAAAAATATAAATAATCAATACAGTGTACTTTCAATTTCTCGACTGTCGTCTTACCAAACGTAACGGCCGTTTTAGTACTCGCTTGCGGTGGGAGCCGGTAATACACGATATAAACGAAAGTGTGTCTTCTTTGCGCCTTCTCTTTTAGTAGCAGATAAAACGCGAATGATTCGAGAATAAAAGAAAAACCGTCCCTTCATTAAGATCCGACGACCAACGTCGTCGTCGTCGTTGTCGTCGGGACTTTACGGCACCTCGTAAAATTCGAATATACTTATGTCCGTGTGCATTTAAATTATTGTTTTTCGTAGCGATCTTTGCATTCAAAAAAATATATACGTACATATATAGACATGTGATACATATGATCTTGAAACCAATAATTATACTTTTTCTTTTTTATAAAACTGTAACATGCAGAAATAATCACGTGTTCAACTACTTCATTCCAAGCTTACTCATGCGGAAATGGTTGGTTATTTTAGCAAGAATTTGTTTTTATACGTATACACCACAGATCCGCAATCATACCAGCTTTACAAATAATGCAATTTAAGGAGGAAAACCGAACGATTTAAATAAAAATAAAAGCAAAAGCCAAGGATTACAATCCAAACAAAAAACGCGTTCGGAAACATTCAATAAATAAACAGCACACTTAAGGACCAAGTATAGAAAGAAAAAAACCATCATCAAAATCGGTGAATAAAAGTGCTATGCTTATAAACTCATATCATCCGTGGTCATCCTTTTGTTATAGAAAGTTATAGGCGGACAATGATCTTCTGGTTATATCTCGATTTTTCCAAAAATCCGATATCCCCGCGTCATACAAGCCGAGATAAACGCGCACAGGACGTAAGAGCATGAGAAGAAGAGGGAGAAGTCCAAGGATTATCAGGCTTGTCTATTCTGCAGAGCGGTCTCTGCTTCGTAGCAAGCATATCGCGTTACGGAATGCCGGACGCTATTCTCTCGTGTGATACTCTCGTGTGATACTCTCCCTATACATGCGTTGCCGATCTTGAGAAAATCGCGGTGTAGACCGAGCAAGGGGTCCGGCCGATAATACGAGCTCATCCTGAATATCGGCAAATACTGGACGGGGGCTTGCGTACTTTACTCGCGGAAAAACGTGGCCACGCATCATCCTCTATACCGACGCGGCCGGAGCTCTCGAGGTCAAACGAGCGCGAGTATACATGCTGCCTGCATTCCTCGATCGACCGGACAGCGAGCCGTCGGCTTCGATCATATAGCTGGCCGATCGGGCGCGCGCCCTGTCACGTCTCGTATATAAGCAACGGCTGACGTCAGTGCGAGAGAGCACTCGCACTCTCTCCCTCGCCTGTGCGATGTATACGCGACACACCGGTCGCCCCGGACGTTACCCTAATGATCTTGGTGCTGAGGTTACGCTGGACACGCTAGCCGTCTATTCTGTATAACTTTACCTTTTCGCATTATTTCAAACTCAATGCAGAGTGCTTTCAAGTACTCAACGATTTACCAGAACGCGAAAGTGCCGAAAAAGAAACGCAGCGAACCCGTCGCCGACACACTCTTCGAATTATCGAACACCTTCTAAAATATCAAGCAGCTAATTTTCCCTCCTTTTTAACCGCAAATCCCGAGAGTCCTCATTTAAATCGCCGCTCTTTAAGATTCCACAAGCGCCGGCTAAAAGGCAAAAATAAAGCGGCCAAGCCGGCTTTATGCAGCCTTAAATCTGGGTCGGTGGCGCACAGCCAAAAAAAGAATAAAGAAGTGTAAACAAGCGAGCATAAGTAAACCGATAAAAAACGAGTATAATGAGAAGGAGTGCGGGGGGGAGGACTGTAGACGATAATAGCGACGAGAGCGAAGAGTGGGGAGGGAGGAGAAAAAGTAAAGAAAGGAAGAAAAAAAAGAAATACCGCGCCTAAGCGCAGAAGAAAAAGTTGGAGGACACGGGTGAGTGTATATGTACGGCCGAAAAGGCCCCACTTAACATGCGCGCGCTCGAGTTAAGCACCTCCCTTCCCCCTGCTTTCTCCCCGCCCCTCTCTCAGGCAAAGAAGAAGCCCTTTCCCCAAATGGACGCGCTTTAGCCTCAACTAAACACTTACTCCTCCCGCGTTCTCGTCTCTCTCAGTCTTTCTTACTTGAGCCACGCACGTATGCTTGTCGTGCTAAGCTCCTCACGATTATCGTCCCATAACCCGCATTATCATCCTCTACCCTCATCCGCCTCTAAATCTCTTTTTCCGCAATTAACCCAATCCAGCGCTCTCCGATCCAAATTTATGCCGCGCGCAAACTCGGCGTTCAATCAAATTTTTACCCCGTGACATAATTCACTCGAAACCGCGTCTGCGCCAATGCTTGTATCAATGCTTCGAGTAAAAGCTGCACGCCGGTATACGCTTATCGACGTGCGTGCTCCGCGGATATTAATTTCCAGATCGGCGCAGCCACCCCACCCTGCCCTTCTTCATATGCATACATACGTTCGTTCCCAGCGCCAACACGTCGCCCGTACACAAAAGATAGTCTGCAGATCTCCGATCGGCCAGCCCCTGCCTCTCTCTCTCTCGCGAAATGCAAATACAGGCGGGCGCGCTAATCTGTCCAGCGCATCCGTTGACGGGCTCTCGAGCCGGCTCGTAGGGCCCGATTTGACCTCGCCGATAACCCGATCTTCTTCTTCTTCTTCTTTTCCATCGCCGCAAAGCCAGTCCAAACAATAGAGCCATTTTTTGACCGGGGCCGTAGCCATTGTGTATCTCTGCGACGCTGAAATGCCAAGCTGGCTTGCTCTTTTAACTTTGTCGCGCCGCTTGATTAATAGATTTCACAACGAGTGGGCTCTTATTCAATATATCGGAAATAGATAGGAGCGAAATCACGCGAGACAGGGGGCGCCAGTTCGACTGATAGATATTGATGAATAACGTCTGCGAAATGTTAGACGTACACACACGTACAGCCTGTCTGGATATATTCATAAATAACGCAATTTTAAATCGCGGGACGAGCAACCGATCTCCCTAGCTGGATAATCTAGATTAGTCCTTAGCAAAAGAAGCCATATCATCTGGATGGGGGGGCTCTTTAAAAATTCAGTGGCGCCGAATGCAAGCTTACGAAACGCCAACGGCTCTCGTTGTACGTGTGCATACACACGTATACACATCTGGCTGTGGGTTCGCGTGAGCGAGAAACCACGCGCGCCTGGTGAAAGCCGCTACGCCTCTGCGCGCGAGAGAAGCCTGCATCTCGCGCATTCAAATTAATAACGCCCGAGAGAGGCTCAGTCTCTCTCTTTTTCTCTCTCCGTGTCTCGTGAGATTCATTTCGAACAAATTGAGTGAGAGAGCCTCGAATTTCATGCCCAGCAACGATCAATTGTTTCCCGTTTGAAATTAAAATCTCGAATCGATTGATATTATCCGCACCTATGGAGGATTTAACGTCGTGGATTTGATTGTAGTGGGACTGTGGTATCGAGTCGCTGACACACGCTCTCGCACACACATGCACAATCCATGTTAAATTGCAAGAAAACGAGAGTAAGATTAAGCCGGCGAATTATTGGCAAAAAAATTGGAATACGAACCGAGAGCGAAACATTAATCGTCGGACGCGCGGCGGAGCGATCGGCGCGCACGTCCTACTTTCGAGGAACGCACGAGACGCTGCGCGAATCGTTCTCGGAAGGTCTGGTACGGCAAGTCGCCGCGGCACATCCCTCAGGGCGTAAAGCCAACAATCTTCGTCCCCTCTGCCGCGAGAGGCTTGCGCGAGAACGAGAGCGGCGGCGAGGTGGACGGGGGAGGGGAAGGAGCAAAGAAAGACAGGCTTCTTGCACGCGCGCAGGTGTTGCTGTTCTATACCCCGATCGCGCCTCTAATTGCGTCCCTTTTTCTCGATCGCTCTCGGATCGAGAAAGACACCGAGGGGAGCTTTTCCCCTCGACCTTAGCCGATTTCATCGGAAACTCACCTCAAAAAATTCACTGGCCATTTTCGAGGAATCCAAAATGCTCGGCGTTTATACGCGTACGCGAGGCTTCTCCTAATTAATGGAAAAGCCGGTATGTCACTGGCGATCGAGGTGTGCCGAGTAATTGCAGCAGTCGTATGTGCAGTCGAAGGAGAGAGAGATAGAGCATCTCCTGTTGGATGATGGACTTTTCTTACGCTCTAGTTGCGGCTGGTAATGACACACGTACGGCTCGCTGTGCAGAAAGAGAAAGAGACGCGGGACTAACGTCGTGAGAATCAACCTGATCGCGGCGGCAAATAATTCCTTATCCTCCGGCTGACTTTTGACGAGCTTGATTATCAATTTTTTCGATTTTAAATTTAATGTATATCTTTAACATAAAAATGGTAGCTACTGAGTTTTGAGAATAATTGTAAACAACAAATCTTGAGAGACTATTGACGCGCATAAACGGCCAATAGTACGCAATAGCACGGTGTGTTTTTAATCGTTCCGTCGCAAGTTTAAAGTACACGCGTGCAAGGACTGCATTAAATTCCGTAAATGAATGTTTCCTGGCAGGCTCGCACGAATAGGCCATAAGTTCGGAAAAACAGATCGCAGCGCTCGCGTACGTACTTGCACGCCTGCGACTGCCAGAGAGAAAGAGCCGTATACGCCCACGCGTAGCGGGCGAACGTGAGAAAGGTCTTCGGGCGCATCGCTTCCAGCAAAGTTCTGCCGCAATAATTCCGACGATATTGAACCGAAGCCGGGTGCTGCCTTTATTTCTCCGGTACTAATCAATACGGTTTATTGCATTATTAGCAGCCCAGCCAATGCCTTCTGTCTCTGCGTTTGGTGTTTTATTACGTTCGCGTTACGCCGACGTGCCATTATTACATCGATTATCATTTGTAGCTTACAACGAACTGCAAGCTCTGGGGCGCGAGCTCGCCATGAAATAAGGCAACATTGACACTAATAACTTATCGCGGCTTATACTCGGAAGAAAAAATTATATATGGTCATTAGGAATACTAATTCTCATGTCGTGCCACAACTCGTCGATCATTAAAATGGGAGAGAGAAACGTCAACGTCCCGTTGGAAAATCAAAGTGATATATACGAGTGTCGATAAACAGCCGCGTAGGAGACGTCCTATCTTATCCGCTCGAAGAGCGCGTCACTTTTTCTGCAAAATCAACGACTCCAACCGTATACATATACGATTGCACCGGGGGGAATAAATAATGTCTCCCTGACGTTAAATCAAAAAGCATGGACTACCGACGCAATAATGTAGCTTGACCAAGTACACGAGGGTAATGTAAGGGCGTCATTTTGTGGAGATCCCTAAAAGTGGCAATTTAACGCGAGGTCCAATCGTATCGGCTTTGAATCGCACAGCCGCGCGTAAACAACGGAAGTGATATTACTCGAGAAAGAGAGAGAGAGAGGAACAGTGGGTTTCCAGAAAGGACTTGTCCAACATTGGCAAATCAATCGAATTAGCTCAGAGTTTCCAATTGACTGCTCCCCGTAAGAGAGAGAGAGAGAGAGAGAGAGGGGGGGAAGAGAGGAACTCGAACTCGTGGACCAATATTCCGACAAGGACATCGAGCGATCTTCGTTAACACTTGAGCGCGCGCAGTCTGAGTTTGAACCATCAGGGGGGACAGCAGGCGACCGCCGTTATATGCTTATCTCGGTTTCGTCTCTCTGCCTAAAGTGCGCAGCTGCTAATTTGCTACGACCTGGTCACTGAAGAATGGCGAAGTCCCTGAGGTTGACGGGCAGAAGGAAGGAAGGGAGGGCTTCAATTGAGAAATTCAGTCGAATCAAACGGGGAGAGGGGCGTTGCGCGCGGAAACATGTAGCGTACCAGCCGAGCGGGAACAACAGAGCGGAGAGCTTATACCGCTCGTAAAGCGCGCATAATACACAACGGAGAACAGCACCGGTGGACGACTCGGGCGAAAGCAAGTCGTATAAGCGGTGTGTAGACGCTCGTGAGAGGGTGGGGGGGGGGAGAGAGGGGCGCTCTTTGAATTGCGCAATAAATCCTGATATTCTCCGATTCGCAACCTATTTCCTCCTTCGCGGGGGTGGACGACCATCTCTCTCTCTCTCCACCTCTTAGACCACGAGCGCTCAAATTGGCGCGTAGGTGCGAGCACCTACAGCCTCCTCTCGTGCACGTACACTCGCGCGAGTGTGAAAGTCGGAAGAGCTTCCTTTTTTTCTCTCGCTCTTTCGATCTCTCTTTCTCTTTCAATCGCTTGTGCTCGCGTTTTACGACTGGATACAGCCATTTTTTTTCACCGCGCTCTTAGCTCTCTTTTTCCTCCAGCCCCGGGGAGATTTTTATACGCGGCGCCGCGATGGCCGGCGGGCGTTTATGGGCCTCAATACTTTTTTTCAGAATTTAGGGCTGCACCCTCGTTAAAACGTCGATATATACGCTCGAGCGTGCCGTGATTTATATTTCGGTAGGAAAATACGAGGCGAATAGCGGACCCCTCGCTTGTGTTGAGAGTATGTCGCGTGTGTATGCACTGGGATTTCGCGGGTCCGCGCGTGCAAAACGCGGAAGCACGCACGATACGTCTCTACTGATTTGTCGCGAGAAATTCGCAAGCCGAGGAGTTTCGTTAATTCGCGATTGGGTAACTCTCCTGGCGTTTGGTCTCACTCGAAGCTGAATCGAGCTATTTTATTATGCGCCACGCAGAGTAATCATAAAAATCGCTAGAGATAAGGATCGGTAGTATTACAGGCGCGGATCGATACTTCAATAAACTTAACGGAAAAGCGGCTTATTTATTGGTTAACCGACTCCTAATGATAATATAATACATGCCATAAATTTATGTTTAATAGGTATTTATGTTACTACGCTACAATAATAAACAATTTAATCCTCGTGCTCATTGGGATTTTGCGCGCAAAAATATATGTGTATGGCTCGGGGGAAGAGGGAGTTATAAGCGCGAGTTACATGCTCGAACAGTTGTTTTCGCGTAATTCTTTATGCGCCACCGATAATGTCGACAATCAAGTGATTTAATGCCCTGAGATATGGACATTGTTAAATTATTCGTTTTATCTATTTGACTGTAAAGCCTTAAAAAAAAAAGAATGTTGAGCCTCATTAATTGCGCGAAAATAACGCGCGTTAAACTTTCTCTCTGGCAAACAGAAAGTTGTACAAGAGACACGCGTTAATTATTCAAACGCAATTTTTAATAACACTTGACTACCAAGTTACTTTAAATACTATTAAGTTTAAATCAAAAAACAATCCGAAATTGTCAAAGAGCGAGTTAGTAACAATTTGGTTATTCTTCTGGTTGCAGGTTCAGTGGCACAGACGGCTACCTTGACGAGCCTCGCGTTCTTCCTGAGCTCGGGCCTAGGCCCCATAAGCAGCGTTTCCGGCTTGCCGTCTTACGGCATGCACGCGAGCCACTCGGTAAGCTACATGGAGCCGTGGCTTCAGCCATGCGGCAAGGAGGTCGCCACGACTCTTTCCACGGAGTCTACCCGACGACGGCACAGTGTCCATCGGACCCTAAAACTTGTCCAAACACAGCTGCGCTACGCCCGTAACCACTTTCGCAAGTACCTCGAGGACACTCACAAAATCTACTCCAAGGTAAGGCCCACGCTGGCGGCTAGTTAGCACAATAAGCTCTCGCTGGAATCGGTCTATTTTTATGCAAAGTGCAACGCTCAAAATCACAAGGCCCGTTAAGCTTATCGCAGGGATAGCACTCTGTACGTACGTGTGTATGGAGAGGGAAGGGGCATCTCCTATTTCGCCGCTTGTCTTTCTCACCTACGCGCCGTTTGCCACCTCTCTTTCTCTCTTGGCTCACAGACGAAACAATCGTATCGGCTGTCATCTATAGTTTCCAAGACCATAGAGCACATGTCCGTGTGTGTGTGAGCGCGTGCTTCCGACCCGGCGCCGCCGATGTTTTGCCTGAGCGAGAGATCCGTGCGGCTTATCTCGACGACACAAACGACGACGGTGAAGCTCCCGCTCATCCTCAGATTCGCTGATGCACGTATGGGAACGCGACCGAAGGAGTTGTTTGATATACTACCGGCAATAGTTATGTCATCGTTATGCTTAAAGGACCGGGACCGATTGCGTCAACTACATATAGTTACGATCGCTGCTTTTATAATCGCAAGCTCTGACTTTTTAAGAAAATTTAAATGTTTTTTTTTTAAATTGGAATATTTTTGAAGCAGATATCTTCCTGACTTGCACGAATAGATAGCCCACCAAAGATCAACCATTTTTCAACTCGTTCATTTTTCAAATACGTGCGAATTATCGGGCGTGATATATTCGCGACAAGACTATCATCAAAACAATATTTCTCAAAAGTAAAGACTGGATCTGCTGGACAATTAACGTAGTCTCCCATCTATATATACATCTGCATAAATCTTTCGGAGAACTGTAGGGACTTTTGAAAAATCGGCAAAATTGCGGAGCCTGCAACAGAAGAGTACAGCTGTATGTGTACGTGGTGTAACAAGCGCGCTCACTGATGAATCGCTGCGAGTAGGCGCACATGTTATGTAGAAGCAAAGCTTGCCCGGTTACAGCTAGCGGTGGTGGTGGCCGCTTTAGAGCGGCCTATATTTACAAAAGGATTCGATTCCGCGAGATGATTCATGCATCGCGCACTCGCGTCCGCAACGTCAGGCTGGTATCCACTTGAAATTCGCGGGAATACAGGGTAGAGAGCAGCCGCGGCAAGTCTCGTGTCAGGTTTTCCGATGACGCGACGCTGCTGCGAAGTTAAAATATAGAAACAACTCTCTCTCTCTGTAGTTGGACGGGGGAAGTGTGGAGAGCGAGTGATGAGCAGTAGCAATAGCAGCAACGACTGACCCTGCTCGTTTTGCAGGTGCACAAAGTGCTGAACACGCAGTACCAGCTGAGCTGGCTCCCCGAGGATGAGTATACCTGGTACGCAAGCGAGATCGGGTGCCTCGAGAAGGGCAAGAAGGCTGAACGAGCCCTGCCACGACTACACGACTCTCTACAGAGGTTCGCCATCACCTTTCATCATCTACGCGCGTTTAGGCTTAAGTCGAATATCAATGAAGATAAGACGATAAACAGGAGGAACGAGATCATTGATGGAATGAATAAGGAAATACTAAGGGTGAGTTGACTTTTAACAACTTGACAACAATAGCGTTGTTGCTTATATACTAATTTCTAGATTCTATCACTAAATCCCGTATTGTTTCAACGTTATTTTTTTATTTCTTATCATAATCTGACGGTGCTGAAATAACATGACTCTTATTTCCAATAGTAATAATGAATTGTACATTGTCATTGATAAAAACGAAAAGCTAAAATTTCAATTCCATATATTTTATAGATGCTGTGCGAGGTAGAAACGGCTATTCAGAACCTGGGACTCCAGCGGCCCCTCACTCACAGATCGACCTTGGTGACGGACAGCTCGAACTGGGCAAGCGAGGGCGACCTCACGCTCATGATAATCCAGGACTCAGGAGTATTACGGCTCTACCGGTCCTTCCTTAACAACTGGACCCGGGCGTTGCGTAACGCCACTGCCACGGGACCCGGAACCTGCGACTCTACGACGTTACCACCCCTCACCGTCTACTTTAAGCCGAAGACGCAGCGACAGAAAAATCCTGCCAAGAAGCATCCCGCCAAGTCACCTCAGGCCGGTAAACGGCCCAAGGCCAGACTTGCCAAAGTGAGAAAACAGCAGCAACGCCCGAACCAGTCCTATCGGCTGCTCGCACAGAAAGCCAGGAGGTTAGCAAAAAAGAAGATGCTAAGAAAGAAGCAGAGGAAAATGACTTAAGGCTGCGATGTAAGCTTAATTTTTCGGTCGCTCAGGCTGTACGTTGACATTCGTTTATTATATATCGAGCTATTCAAATTGCAAATTGTATGTCACTTATATGCCGATAGCGCAGTAGAATTGAGCATTGGGCTTGCTGTTTTGTCGATCGAACTGATACAAGATAATGATTAGTGAGTTGCCGTTGATTATTTTGAAATAACATTGCGTTTCATTACACATTCTTTCATTGTTTGTATCGGTAGAATTCGAACTTTAACTTCAAACTTCACTTTCGAAGCAGCAATCGTCAAATGATCAAGGTAGTTAAAAATAAGGATTTTACTTGTCTACAAAATCATTATGTAATAAAGAAGTAGAAATGAAAAAAAGCTTTATTGTACACCGGTTTTAATGAAAAAAAATTAAATTATTTTATGAAAATTTTATACTATCTTTGATCGAATTGACTTTTAAGGATCTTATTTATTGTACGGTGTTTTCGCTACAAAATTAAAATTTTTTGTGTAGTTGTAAAGATATGAAATTATATAAAAACCTTAATGGTTTTTGTCTATGCGTAACCTAGCGTTTCTCGTTGAGCGAAAAAAATTTAAATGATAGTACTATTACGTAGACTTTGATATATGCAGTATTAAGAGATCTACTTTAACGCGATCAAGCAGTATTATTCGTAACTTCGAGTAATTAATTTAATAAAGAATACTACTTCTGTGCGCAACTTGTATACTTGATTGTTGTCGCTAGACTGCTGAAACAGACTCGATCGACGGTTTCATCGATTTTCGACGACATTTTGTTGTAACGTTTAATTATATGAGAATTTAGCCTCCTATTAGACAAATTATTCTTGTACCAAAAATTAATGCCAATTGTATATAAACAAGTTGCGTAATATCATTCGAGTAATTAAAGTTTAACGAAAATCTAGTTAATTTAAAGAAAATCAGTGAAACCGAACTAACAGTACTTACACCTATGCATTCAATTTAATTTGGAATCGAAAAGTTTCTTAATTCGTCGCAATTTGTAGATATTCAATTGATTACTGTTTTTTTCTTCTACTGTTGCTTTGATTAGAAGAAGACAATTGTTAATTAAATTTCTACGAATTGTGGAGATTAAGAAAAAACTTTTCGTTTATCTCAATTAATACGAGTATTTATTACTGAATTGTATACGATGTAATAATTTTCCAACCGTAGAAAATGCACCACGGTCACCTTATTTCAAATTTGTATTTTCATAAGGTGGAAAGGTATTACTTATATTTTTTAAGAAACTTTGAAATTCATAAAAATTTAATATTTATTGTAGCTTAATCGCGGTCTGTGGCATCGCGAGAGCTTCGGATTTTTTAGCTGTGATATAAAAAAAAATGAACGTGTGGACGTTATTAAGTTCCTACGTTTTCTTTGTACGTCTTTTTCTTACTTTTTTTTAGAATTTTCCTTACGATAGGTTCTAGCTCAATATCATTTTTTCTCTATTTCAATATACATAGTAACACAGGCAATAATCCGTGAAAGCAAATTCTGTGTAATCGTTGATTAAACCCATTTAAAAACCGCGTTTGTTATACATATTGATCATCGCTACGAAATTGCAAATCTAATGCGTCTCAGTTATTGAGACATTTGAATGAAGAAAAAATGTAACAAAGGACTTATAGTATATAAGGGCAACATGTGAATCTCTAAGGGCGTACATGACATTCCTTTGTAAAGAAAAGAATTTTACTGTAATATTTATTATTTTTATACGTATTAAATAAAATTTAATAATTCCAAGATTTTAATCAATTGACATCTTTGAATATATTCAAGTGGCTATTACTGTTTAAGGATTATAAACGACATGTATTGTAAGAAAACCTCAATATTTCTTTGTAAAAAATGAAAAATTTTTGATTTGCGATCATCGCCAAATCAGTGTATTATTTTTGCACTTTGTTTAGCATTTAAGTTACGTACTTTTTGTCTCTACTGATTTAACTTCTATTATCAACTATATCATTATCGCATAAATGTAGTGCATATATTTATTGGGCATACACACGCATTATTTACGTAGTATTCTTACAATTTATTATTTATTATGTCACGTTACCATCCACTATGTTATATAAGCGTACAAATATATTACTTGTTATCTTTCTCCACTTAATATCTACTTTTTGGTCCTCTTTAACGTTTAAGTAAAATCCAGGTGCTCAAAGTACCACCCACATTTTTTGTACATGTTTTTCTCTATTTTTTTTTTTTTTTTGGAAAAATTAAATTATTTCTGCGTAATAAAATTATATTTCAAAATACATACAGGTCTTTTAATTTACATAATTTTATTTTAATTATTCATTCAGATTTAAAGAACAGTAAAACTGATTGTAGATATAAAAAGAAAAAAAAGCCGAAAGCAGTCGTTATTTCTTTGCCACAGATATGATTCTGATTCCAGAAATAACTAAAAGATTCGAGTCAAGCTGCAGGTGGTATATTTACTGACTCTGTTTGCTTATCTGGCAGCATTGCGCGTGGGCAACAAGCTCCTAAAACCGTTTAATTTTGGAACTTGTCAGCTAACTGACTTACAATTATAACTCAATTCATTATCTGACTGATTCACTTGGACTTCACGAAACTAGATATTTTGGAAAGTGATATTCTAAATATTTACATTAAAATTTAATATTTAAATTCGCGTTAGATGAGTCGAAATTAAAAGATAATTATAAGTCACTTGCAAAATCCGATAATAGCACTAATAAAATGAAAGCACTACGGAGAATAGTGCGTTAATCCAGAATGAATATTTTAAAAATGTCAGTAAACAGGCTTAAAATTCCTCTGCAAATATCAGGCTTGTATGAGCTGGTCGAATGCAAAGTATCTGCCACTTTCCACCTATCGGCCTGAAATCTCATCGATAATACAGCGAGTACAGCCGAGCATGCGCGTACGTAAACGTGACGTCACAGCGCGGCCGTTCTTCTCCCTCGCCTCTTCGCCCACACTCCTACTCTTCCTCCTCTTAACTTTTCTTTGCTTTCGCGAATAATGACCTACTGACGATACGTAAAGAAATGGAATTATTTAGCTACATTGCATAACTCGGCCCGATTAATAATCTCGATAAAAGTGATCAATCAAAATATGAAATTGTCTACTCAAGCCTCAACTTGAACTCGTGACTGGGGTCGCTTACACGTAAGCACTGTTATAAATTATCAGCGCGCAGTCAAGGCGCCGTTTTCTGGGGACAGGGGGCGTCAAACAGACCCTTATCGACTCGAAGGTCGCCAAAACGGGATGTGCGACTATCAGGAGCGCAGACTAGCTGCGAAGGTTCGACCTACAGGTGTACGGTGGCGTGGCCGTGCAATCGATATTTACGAACCCTTGCTCCCACTCGCTCTTTTCCAGCGTCGCTGTCCTCCCCCAATGACCTACCATCACCTACGGCTGTATCTGGCAACAGTAGCGCATTGCGATCTGGATGATGATTTGCTGATAACTTAGCTTTTCAATGGATTTTTAAACAAATTTACTCGAGCGATGCAAATTAACTTTCATCATATTAGTTGAAAGCTGAATTCACGTATTTTAAACCAAGGTAATATCATTACAAACATCAAATAATTGGAGACTATTTACACGTCAATAAGAATTTTATCACCAAAATTAATGAATTGTCAGAATTTTATGAAGATCTGCCGATACCTTGATATAATGACATTTCATAATTATCAATGTAAATTAGAAATCTTTGCAAATTATTTATCTACAGCTATTCAATTATCGAATACGTGAGTAGACGATCTTGAAAGTTTTCACTTGAAACGTCGTTTATCTGTCAAATACGTATATATTTTGATACATTACTTTGCAAGATACATAATTTTATTGGTTAACTTTAGAGACCATCAATTAACCTATTCACATAGATATATCCGTTTCTCATTGATAAAACGACAAGTGTATACAAATACCAATAAATACAAATGATAAATAGTTACATCATTCAAGATTCTGATAGCACAAATCATTCAATCTAAATTTTTTTGCTTGTAATACTTCGAAGAAACGACCTATAGACACAAGCAGCAGTTGATATCCGCAAGTGGGAGTTTCGACTATTTCTCATCCAGCGAAAAATACGATTGTTTAGAATAGTAAAACAAGTCGGTGGATAGCGTGAGAAGATTCGCGTTTGTTGTTAAATGGGATACTTTCTTGGATTTTGCTGTCTAATTTTAGCATCGCCTAATACGGCCAGGCTTGCAAGCTCCTTTTAAACACGTGCTCTCAGTGCATAGAAGTTTTCGTGCATCACCAGAGACGTACAAAATCAATCGACTCATTAGGTTGTGAAGCGAAATAATTTTTACCGGATGTCAGTACGCGCTCTAAAATAAACGAGACTACGATTATCTACGTGACTCGCTCACCATTACTGGCTAAACTTTAATCAACAACAATTGGCCGGTCGATATCAAAAATAGATCGGGGATCGATTAAAAATAGTAGTTAGCAAGCGTAGACTCTAAAAGTGGCGCGTAAAAAAAGTACCGGTCCGAAGAGGAGTTGATAAGAAGAGTGGAAGTGAGAGAGCGAGAGCTTTGCGGCGCGTGTATGCCTACGTCATAACCAGCGGGATGCCGTTTGTTCGAGCCGGTGTCCGAGGCTTTCTCATTTGAATCACACGGCAAACACAGTGGTCGAGATCTCCTGACTCGCCGTTGTGCCCGCAGCGTGTCTGGAGGGCTGCCGGATACCTGTTTTTATTTATATAGATTATACCAAGCTCTCTGCAATGTCACGCCAATCATTCAAAATTGACGCAAGACTAGAGCATCTAATTAGTTTTGTCAAAGCGTGATAAAATTTTTTTAAAAAAGCACAATCACGCGGCGAACCATCGAGTGCGTCGCGCGATCGTTTCTTTTTTATTCAACCTTGATGCTTCTGTTGGTTTTCCACGTGCTAATAAGCGATAGGGATCGCCGATAGCGACAAAGATAAGCAAATTTCGTCATAACTGGAGACAGGAATGATGGCGCTATGGAAATTGGCGTGGAAAATGACGTGGTCATACCCCAATGTCCAATAACAAGTAGCCCTAATAATCAGCGCAGCGGATGACGGACATTATTGCTGATAACGCAAGCTCGTAGCTCGCGAGTTAAGGAATCCTGCGCTCGTGTCCATTATTGGTAAGCGTAGGGGAGGAAGGGGGCGAGGGAAGCTATCGTGAATCAGCGAGTGGAAAATCAGTGAGCAGACACGGCTGCGTGCCGATAATTCGAACGGGAAGGCGAAAAGCGCGCGATGACGGGCCGCGCTTCGGAGAAAGCCTATTGATCTTCCAGATTACGCGTAAAAAGCGCAGACCTACAGACTGCGATTCTGGAAGACGCGTCAGCGCAACGAATCTGGTCGCTCGATCATGCCTGCGATGAGCGTAATCCCCAAGACCGTAAAGCCGTGCCTGCTACTTCTTTGGCGCGCGCTCCCTCTTTGACGCGAACTACCGACAAGTGCCAATTCCGCTGAAGATACGTTACTTTCTTAAATAAGGAATGTTGGCTGTCGGAGGAACGTGGGATTTACCTCCTGAAGTTATGAAACCATTCGCGTCATGATGCGATAAATCTGTTTTATACTTTGTCGTTTTGTTCGTTTATGTTAATCATAATGACCAATCAATTAAAACCGTTGTTTTTTCTATAAATGCGTTTTTTGAAAATTTAACGAAATAATATTTTTATCTGTGAGCGCAGCTGAGGAAAATTCTCTTGCGCGTTAGGTTTGCTCAATTTGAATGGGAAGGTAATAAAAGTCGACCAGTAAAAGTAAATTAAGCGCATCCGTCATACGTCTTTGTAACTTCAGTGGGTAATCCTTAGAAATGTGACGAAAACGATTAAAATGTAGGCGATGTGTAAAAAAAATAACAAATCCCGTCGATGGTTGCTGACGTACTAAACGATGACAAGTGGTTTTACAGAAGTTTGACATTCCTTTCGATTTGTATTCTCTATTTTCTTTTCACATTCCCTTGTAGCTTATCAGCAAAGTGGTTTCGCGAGTGACGTAGATCGCGTGGACGTTACACGTGCTTTTTCCAAATGCTCATCTGTATTTGCCGTTTGGATATCTGAATTCTTGATTGCTCCTTACCGCATCATGAGAATCTTTTTCGCTATGGTGTGAATTTAAATTGTTATCAACATTACTCGTTGTTTTTTTCTTAAAAAAATTTTTACGTCATAATGAAAATCTAATCAAACATCTGTTAATCGATGCTTAATCTTGGATCCCTACCAATGAGTACTGCATTGTAATCAGAATTTATAAGTGGTATTTAATAAAAACCGCAAATCGTTCGATTGCTGTGCAGTTTATGACAAGGTACCGCGATATTTTAATTGAGGTACTGACCAGGCTCCAAGGTATAAAAAAAAATAAAGCACGTGTCTTATCGCATCTACTATCAGATCTTGAGACAAGCTAATTTCAAGTGTCTTCAGTCTTATAAAAAACGGCAAAATTTACATCGAATCCAGTAAACATTTCGGTGGTTGGCATAGTAGAGCCAGCGTAGTGATCGCGAGTCAAGTGCGCGAAAGCGTGTACACGACCACGTAGCGGGCGCGAGCTCTCTCGCACGAGGGAGAGGGAAAACGGACGTATAGATATCCAGAGATACACACTCGGAGAGAGAGAGATATATATATACATACGTCGAACTTAGCCGCGCCGCAACGATTGTTTACACTATCAGCACATATAAAGGGGCGAGCTGCGGGGTTTGACAAACGCAGTTCTCGAGCTCGCAGCCGACCGTTAACACGGCCAATCCTTATCTTCGCACTTACTCTTGCGAGTATCCGTGTCCTGCGCTCTTAAGCACTGCATAATACTGTGCGTAAACTCAAGCTCTTGAACTTGACTCATCGCTCCTGAAGCCTGCGTTGGATCAGCCAGTGCCCAAAGTCTTTACTACCTGGTCAAGTGCAAGTGATCAAACCCTTAAAAGCTTTAAGCTACCAATTTAGCTAAATTAAAATGGCTCAGTCGAGGTGTGTTATTGTCGTGGCCGCGGTGCTCCTTGTGTCGTGTGCATCAAGCGCGCCGACAAGCTCGACGGTCAAGTTGGCACCGATTAAAACGGTTGTGCCCTACTGGCACGTGCCCTGCGGTGGCAACGAGGACATAGCGATCGCTGACCCGCGCAACGTCGACGAGGAAGTGCGTACTAGTCTCAGGAGTCTACGCATTCAGCACGAGCTCATGATGAACGACTACCTCAGTAGGGACTATGAGTTCCTCTATGAACGCGTCAGGATCGGTGTGCACGAGCATCAGTACATACCCAACTGGCTGCCTGGCAAAAAGGACGTGCACACGGTCAAACGGCTTAAACACTCCAAACCCCAGATGGTGAGTAATGCACACCCCTTTCTTTACGATTGCTTTAAGCGGGTCAGTTATAAGTGACCGGTATTTCACTTTGGCATTACTTTCGGATATACCGGTCGGTTATTGTCATCGTGTCATTGACCGCGACGGTAATGCGAGCATTAAATGGAATTTGTTATTGAGAGAATGACGATTACTGCTCTGCAAGTCTTGGAACATCAAATTTTTGGCATTACGAAATAACGAAGTGTTGATCGATTTTTTTTGTGATAATATTTTTAGGATAGTACTCGTATCCTTAATTTCATTTCGCAATGGAATCGAATATTTTAATTTATAGTTTTTGTTGAAGCAACGATAACAAAAATATGCAGATAATAATCGATATTCATTTTTTACATGTATTTGACATACTCGAGCGATTAAATAAGATAAAATGAATAATTTGCAGCTATCAATAAGATTAATGAATTAACTTTAGCAAGGCAATTTCCACATCTCGTATTTTAAAAAAATTCTTAGCTGACTTAATAATAAAACATCTTAATTCCTTAAGCATCAATGTTGTTGCATTTCTTTTTTTTCATGCCAACATGTATGTACAGGTATTAGTGTGTTATCACTTTCATCAACCTTTTGCTGAACAATTTAAAAATACTCGAATAATGGTCTGATTATAGGACAGAATCTTAAATAGCCAATGGGTCTATTAAAAACTCCGTGAGTTGCTTCTCAAAGTATTGTTTTAAAAGTAGAACACTTAAAGAAGGATAGTCTGCGCTCTCTATTTGCTTTGATTCGACTAACAGAGTAAAGGATGGTACGTTTGGGATTCGCGTGTGCTTTCTGACGTCGATTATATACTTGTTGAGCATTCAGCTTGAAGTGCTCCTTAATTGACTCGCAGGCATTTTTAAAACGTTTTACCGTAATCCTTATTTTTAGCCTATTGTTCAAGTTTTTTTTTACTTATCTTTACTTCACGACAACACAGTATTATTCGCCTTCTAAATACGTATCATCTAATTTTGGCTTGAAATTAGACAGAGCGCATTTTACGTTCGTTTGAGTGATTGTTATAACTTAATTAATTGAAATTAAATTTATCAATTGCAAGTTAAAATTTTTGTTTTTAATTTTCGTAAGTATCCTTATCATTAATAATTTCCGGTGTTGAATAAATTTTTTAAAGATTGCCCTAACAAACAATTCAGTACTTCCCTAGTCTGACGCACTTTGATATCAATGCAATATTTGTTAGACGTGTGACATAGCTGATAACACGGCGGTCGACATTTCATCTTAGGACGAAATAGACGACCACGCAGGTTACACGAGACATGCCACACGTGCTTAGATCCCAGTCCATTGCGCAATATTATCTAGCGTCTTCTAGGCCTTAGGAGCTTACTATGTATTTAGTTTGATTCATCCAATCGAGAAGTAATAAAAACTTTGACGGATACGTACAGTCGTTATTATATTTCAAAAAGCTATTAATAAATAGCAATCGATGCTTTATCAAATTGCAAATAATCATCCGATAGTAAGAACCAAGCTTTCGTCGATATTTTTGGCCGCTTATCAATTAAGGTGACGATGGGAAATTTTTTCGGGCAAATGAGTAGTCGGGTAGTTCTTAAAAGTCGGTGAAAAGTGCGGTCAACTTTATCGTAAGCAAAAAAACAAAATTCGCTTCTCAAATAATCTCAATAAATCTGCATCTCTGCCGGGGAGAGAGGAGAGAGCGCATTCCAGAGGAGTGCAGCTAAAACATCAGCGGCTCTTCTTGCCGCGGAAAAAAAATCGAAATTAGAAATTTCTCGCGAGGGAGAAAGAGTCAAAGACACGAAAATCGCCGGCTATTCGTTCAAATAAACCGAGCATCAAGGCCAAACAAGCTCGCCGGGAATGCCATCGCTCTCCCACGCTTCTTATAGCCTTTTATCCTCTTGCATCGCAGCATCCTCGAGAACGCGTCGAGTTTAAGTAGCGGCAAGCCGCGGTAACGGTGCGTTTAGTAATTAGCCTAGCGCGGCCTCATTAATATTCCCCCTCCCGCCCTCGTCGTTGGCATTGTACGTCCAGTCGGGGTGAGCGCACAATAGGGTCGCGCGCCGTCGCGGGCGCTCTCTCGCCGGTATAAAAGCTAGGCGATATCGCGGAAATTCGCGGCCCCCTGCCCCGGGCTTGTTTTTGCGCAGCGGCACGAGAGGGAAAGGGCAATTGATTAACGTTAAATAACAAATTTTAATGAGACGGTAATTATTATAAAGTACTAGGCGAGCAGGAGCGAGGTGGTCGGTGTGCGCGCGCGCGTGAGAGAGGAGCAGCGGTAGAAGCAGCAGCAGAGCGCGGCCCGGGCAGCGTTGCACGCCGACGAGGGAGGGGGCGGCTCGGAGGGAAAGAGGAGGAGGAGGAGAGAGAGAAAGTGTATGATGCGCCGGGCGGGCGTGCGCGCGATTTACACTTGCTCATGCTAGCCGGGTCGCGCGGCTCTGTAATCACAGCGACGACTGCAAGCTCTCCCCCACCCACCTCCACCTGCGCACCCCCACCCGCCCACCTGCTTTGCCTGATAAAAGACCGATGGACTTGTTGTCGACGCGCCCGGACCCTGGTTTTTTCCGCCTGACTTTCACCTTATTGCGCGCCTCTTCGTTCGCTTTCCACACCTTGTCCCGTCATCCTCTGTCAAATTGAGTTCGCAAAGTTACCCTCGGTCTGAGAATGATTTAGTGGACTACGTTTAAGCTCTCTCTTACTCTCCCCTTTTCGCTTCTATCCTTCGCGAAACTCGTTCTTCCCCCCCCACACTTGATGGTAATTGCATTCGGAGATGAAAAGTTTCAAATTCCAAGACTTGCTAATGCCATTGTAATCTACAAATTGTGGAAAAATTTTCGATAATACTTTGGAGTTGTTATAAATATCTGCCTTCAGGCTGTCTTAAAGAAAATAAAAAAGAAAATACAGTAAAATTGCGAAATACGTTAAAGCCTTAATACTGGCCGCTTAAAAAGCAACAGCCCGCTAACATATAGCAAACCGAGTAAAGACACGAAAATCTCATAATCCGCTCGTTTTCTCGTTACAGATAGCCAGCCATCTGCCAAAGCTGCACTCGGACTTGCAAAAATTCGCGGTCGCCTTGGAAGAGATGGTCGAGGACGAGATGATGACCCTAAAAATCCAGGATGCATTGAAGACTACCCAGTCCTACTTGAAAATGATGCTTTGCGAGGTAGAAAGCAGCATAATCTCGCTGCCTACGCTTAGCTTGCCCGGACGCATTGAGCGCAGCATCATGAGCGAGAGCGAGCGCGAGCCTATTGACGACACGAGGCGACTTGTGCGCGACTGGGGTGTGCTGCTCAAGTACAAGGACTATTTGCACGCCTGGAGGCACGTCTTTGACTACTAATTAACTGTTATCGCTGCTTGTCCAACGCATAAGTAAGCGTTGGATACGAGGCTAATTGGTTAAATTTTAGTGCTAGTTAGATCATGAGAAATTTATAATCGTAAAATTATTGCATTAATTAAGAATCATTTTACAATTCCCCATTATTTCATTAGCGCGATAATGCAGTTATTTTACGTTTTAGTAAATTGATTAAAATTTGTAAATATTACGATTTATTTTTGTAAATAATTTATTTTTTTGTAAAAATGTACAGGTGGGAAAGGTGCAATTTTTCGTGAAATCTTTTGTAAAATTTTACAAGGATTATTAGCGAAAGTCTATGCGTTAAAGGGCCTCCATTTCGTAGTACTTGGTAATAACATTATGTCAATAGTAATTAGGTTACTATTAATACTGAAGAAGAACGAAAAATGTAAACAAAAAATGTCTAGTAATAAAAATCAATGGCGATGCGATAGTTACGGAAGTGATGACTTGCAGTTGTATTACAAAACTGTCGGAAATGCAGTCAGACGTGATGTCACCGTAGTGAACTTGACGTAGGCTAGGTGTCAATAGTTTGACTAAACAAGCAGCGATAAAGCCGACGACGTCGTCTGTGACGCGTCATAGCATTATCTAAAATCATTATCTGTGTAATCAACAGGGGAAGTACCCGATGCAGATATACAAAAGATAGTAAGACTAGGCAAAACAATTTTTTAGAACTTTTTTTAGAGAAAAATTTTTGCCTTCATGGCAGAAAGCGTAATGTTTTTTGAAACAAGGTGCTAGAATTTTTTAACGATAAATTTTATTTATTACCAATAGATACACTTTTAGTTTTTCTTTCTGCTTAAAATTTTTCGCAACTTGTTTCAAAAAAATAATAAAGTATGCTGTAGATTCAAGGAATTTGAAACTAGTGCGATTTGTTCCCTAGTTATATTTATTGCCCGATGATCTCGGGTGTACGTTTGTGATTACTGAATTTCTCTTTTTTAGCAAAAGTATTTATTTATACAATAAAAGTATAGAAGCGTAGTATTTATTAAATACCTTAGTATTTTTACAGAATAAATTTAGATGTAAATTTTTTAACTACTCATGTTATTCGTAACAAATACTGCTGATGTTTACAAAATATTTATATACTCTACTAGGCCTATTACTTTGTCTTTAGAGATACATTTCAGAGTGGCTAATTAAACAATTTCACGATTTCAATTTTAAGAAACATCAGCTTTATTCTTATTTCATTACGTTTGACAAATAAAATGTGTGCGCTATTGCATTGCTGGCAACGCAATGCACAGTATTGTACGTTAATTAAAATGCATTTGTTCCTGTCTTATAAATGTAAATTATTTATTTAATAGTACTTAAGTAAATTGTTAAGTTTTATACAAGATTGAAAAAATATAAAAATACTTTGAATATAAAAAATGTGTTTAGTTTTTGGTATCCATTAACCATATTTACTACTAGATAATTGATAAGCTAGCGTGCTTTACACACCATAATTTTATTAAAATAATACCTCTTACCTGAACTTCCCACTTCAAGAACTATCCATTGATTGACATTCTTCTTCTGATCATGCTTGTTGATGAAAAATCTGAAATAAAAGAAAATTTTGATTAAAAAAGATGTTCAGTTATATCACAATATACAAGAAATTAGTATCTACAATGTATAAAATTTTATAAAATTAGTATATTTTGAAGTCAAATTTTTCAAATCGCTTCAATTATCCATCAATGTCTACTTTTAATTCAAGAGTATTCCATAGGTTGCAGCACTGTATAGTTTCGAATGCATACACATTTAAAATTTCCTACCTGACCGATTTCTGTTTTACCCTAGCATTCTGTGAAGTAATTGCTATAGTCGCCGTAGATTGCAGCACCGACCAATATCGCCGAGCGAAATGCAAGTCTTTTGCGATGTATATTGATATAATATCACACCTTATTATTTAGTTACAAAAGAGTAAGATTTGCCGGATCGTTTTGCAAGTTTAACATTTTTTTTAATAATTCAAATAACATAGTAACATATTATAACAATTCTCGTTGAAAAATTTTTTTTTTAATTTATGCTCATTATTTTCTACGATGCAAAATTATCGAAGTTTTAAATTGAAGAATAAAAAAGATTAACTTTCACGATTTCTGCTATTATAATGATTATCGACATCTCATTCATAACAAGTATCTTTTCAAAGTGTCACTTATCAACTTGACATGTAAAGGTATGCCGATGTATTATTATCTGCTAGTCAATCTTGTGACAGTATGGCATTGTGTACATCCATTAACAAGAAGAAATTTTTTATTCGTACGCCGTTTGGTACGGATGAGAAAGTCGAACTTCTCTTCTACAATGTAAGAATTGCGAGAAGAACTTTACAGCTATGATTTTTGCTGTGTCAAAGGTCAATACTTTTCTCGTGTTGGCGAACGGGGAATACCTTTTTAGTGAACCTCAAAGAAAAATTAAGAAATAATTTTTTCGACAAGCCAAAGATGTGCGGGGTTTTTTGACTCGGCCTTAATACTGATTCATCCATTGTATTGTACATCAATCTTTTGATGCCTAAAATAAATATCTCGCCAATCACCCGACCCTTGCAAATGAATCGTTGCCCTGGCATAATAACGTTTATTTAACAAAGCACTTTTTTGCACAGTCTCACGATTAAAAGAATCCGAACAATTAAATATACCCCATCGCGCAAAATATATTTAGCGATTCGGAACGGAAACTAGCTGCTGGATTATTTTCGACCATGCGAGCTCGAAAGCGCTACAAAATAATCCAAAGCCTTTCTTTCGCGAGACACGTCACAGCGGTGGAGCTAAATCGTTGTTATTCAGCTCTCGCCGGCTGTTCCGAGCAGTCAAGCCTCGCAAGAAACATTCAGCAGGCCAAGCTGTCGCGGCTATCTCTGGAATCCAGAAATCAAGGAAAGCACTTCTGCAAATGGCAGCAGAGCCAGTAACTGGCGCGCCACGAAAGAATATACATAGAGTAAACGCGTTTCTTTTCTCCCGATGACGAAAACCTCCGCGGAAATTTGAGGGGTACGCGAGAGCACGAGAGAATTCACTTTTAAACTGTCTTGGTTTTTTTTTAAACAAAAAAGCAGCTATGATTATACCACGCACATTTTAACACTTCTAAAATTCAAAGTTTGTCCCCTACTGGAAATAAAAAAAAATGAAAGGTCACACGAGATATTTGTTTTTAACTTGAAAACACGTACATTTCTGCGTAAATTGACAGAATATTTTCCTTAAAATTTCATCAAGCTATTGAAGCAAAAATTTATTATCTTGTCACGACGTTTTGTCACTTGAACTGCACCATCTGTTCCAAAAACACACCGTCGTTCTTAATATTGTGTGATATAACCAACCGGCGGGCTGAGTATGCATTTTTTTATTAAGCATCTACATGTTTTCCAATCACATGCGATACCATAAGAAACTCTGTGTTAAATACGTGACTCACATGCCGATTTTTATTTTATGCAACTTCTTGTCTTTTGAACCAAATAAAAAGATATAAATGGTTAATAATTTTATAATATATTATTTACAATGATTATTGTATATCTTTTTCATTATTGTAAATTTGACGTTCGTCGTTTTGAAATATAATATTCGCAGCAGTACAAAAACACTTGTTTTTACGGAGATCTAAGTTTCCCACTAGTTACGTATACGTTTAATACGTCTATGAAGTTCAATAATGATTAGATATATTTTGTTTAAAAAGCACTGCAGTGGAATAAAATGCATTATACTACCTTATACCATTCTTTTTTTTATCAGTATAATGATAAATTAATCAAATCGTGCAGTGAACGCATAATGATGAAACTTTTTTGAGCAGCCGAAATATTGTTTCGTAAGGTGATTTAATCCTTTTATATCAGCAAATTTTTAATCTAAATGGCAAATCATTTGATATGATAAGAAAGATGATTATATTAATGGTAGTATCAGTTGCATTTTAGCAGAGAATCCACGCACCTGAAGCGCAAAGCAAAGAAAAGTTTTTTTTCATTTGTTACGACCGAAACGTTACTCAGTTATAAAAAGAATTGAATCAAAATGGATATTAAAAATAAAGTTGCTATAATAACTGGAGGTCTTGGTGGAATTGGATTCAAAACTGTTCAGTTGTTTTTAAAAAACGAAATAGGGGTATGTAATTTAATCCTTATGCTCATAAACATGATTTCAAAAGATTTATATAACATGTCATTACGTTTATATACAGTACATAGCCGTATTTGATTTGCCAAAAAGTGACAGTGAAAAAACATTAGAAAGCTTACAAATACTGGAAAAAGAATACGACAAAAATAAATTTGGTTATTTTTCATGTGACGTTACAAATGAACTAGAATTTAAAGGTAAGCATGAAAACCTTAGAGAGAATACGTTTTAAACAGATAATTGCAAAATTATATTTTCTATTCAAATATTTCTTTTTCTAGCTTCATTTAATAAAGTAGTGGAATTGAAAAAGTACATCGATATATTTATTAATAATGCTGGAGTGATAAATGACGTTAATATCGATTTGAATATCGACTTGAATTATGTAAGTGTTGAGGAAATAAAATTGATAAATATTTGAGCTTAATCATTAAATGATTATAATTATTCGATATTAATAAATTGGCGTTTATAATTAAATTTTAGTAATTAATTGATTTGAACATTTTCAGAAAGCTGTAGTAAAAGGCACATTCTTAGCTTTCGAGCACATGCGAACGGATAAAGGTGGAAAAGGTGGTGTTATTCTAAATATTGGTTCCACTGCAGGATTACAGAATCTTCCAGCAACTCCAGTTTACAATGCTTCCAAACATGCAGTAGTTTCTTTCGTTAGGTCATTCAAGGTAATGACAATTATTTTTATTCAGGTTGTTAAAAACAAATTTTTATATATTTATTTAGTGTAATCTAATCATTTTGAATTAGGATTTTGATGACATGCTGGGCGTTCGAATAGTATGTTTATGCCCAGACTTTACAAATACATCTTTGATTAGTCTCGAAGTTTTGAAACAAAATTTAATCGATATTGTTGATCGCGATGCATTGAGTGCTCTGATAAAAAAGCAGTACGTGCAAAAGTAAGTCTGCGATGAAAAAAAAAACGTGATAAAACAATGAGGTAATTAAATAATTTTTCAGACCAGAAAACGTGGCAGCAGGTATGTTAGAAATTGTGAAGAAAGGAGAAAACGGCGCTGTTTGGATAGTTGACAAGGACCAATATCCCGACGGAATCAGCGAAATAAACGAAGCCATACAGCTGCGTTACAAACTTGCGTAAGAATTCTTGTATTCTTAGATTTCCAAATTCCCTGTACAATATCAATAAAATCAATGTCGAGTCAAGCTTTCACCACAAATAATTATTAAACATGCCATACTAAATGTTCTTAAGAGCCTGCTTTTACAATATTCCGCGAAACGTCGGATGGCCTGGGAGATTGAGTCAACGATTCTCGAGATCCCGTAAAAATAGAGCCGTTCTCCTCTCCACTGCTACGTGACACTGAACGCAGCATCAACCCAGCTCGGGGATCTATACCAACCAGGAAATTAAGCCCCGGCGCGAAAGATCCTCGAGACGATACTCCAGAATTAGGATTGTGCAATTGGTAGGTGTGCACGTAACTGGCTGGCACACACACACACACACACAGCCGAGCGCAATTCGCCTTAGAGCTCTGTGCACAAGCGGGCGTGCATAGCGAAGGAAAGGGATTTCACTTTTCCTTCAAGCGCGCGCATTATATTGTTTATCGCGTGGATATCGGAGCGTGGCCGGTAGCCCGCGCGCTAAACATTAATTCCGCCGGCCCAGGCGATGCCTCGGCGATGATAGAGCTCGACCGCTCGTGATGAAGAGATTCCGCGGGGGCTTTCGTGTAAATTGGACGAGAGCGGGTGCAGTCGTTGCGCCTATAGTGGGGGAGCTAAAAAGTAAGAGGGAGTGAGAGCGGCCGAGGCTGTTGGCTTGGAAAGAATTGCTTCTTAATCGAATTCAAAAGGTTACGTAAAAGCAATAAGCGGGACGAAGAGCGCAGGGCTGGCACGTCTGTATGTATGCCATACATATACAGCGTATGTATAGCTCGTTAGAGGCGCGGCGGCTCTCTTATAGGCACTGATAGGCCGGCGCTTTTCTATACAGCCGCGCACGTATCGCACTTTCCACACTTTTTCGCCTTTTCGCCTCCCCGCGGAGACAGGCAAAAAGAGACGCGCCGGGGTAGCAGTTCAAGCGGTTCATTACGTCCGCAGGCTCTCTCGACGCAGCACGTTGTCATCGCTCCGTAGCCTCGCGGCGCTCTGGCGGCGTATTATCTCGTTAATTCACAGCCGCGGTGGTCCCGCGCTGTCTGGACGGGACGACTCACTCGCCGGGTTTGCCAGAGGGCTTTCCGCGAGCCTCGAGCCGTTATTGGCCCCTTTAAGCCGTCGGAGCTCTTCGCGCTCATATCCTCGCGGGATTGTCCGCTCTCTCGCTCTTATGTACCCGTCTCGCCGCTCCTTTTTTTCCCTTCTTCTTCACGAGGCGCATTCGTGCTTTTTGTTGCTTTGTTACGACGCGGATACGCCGGGGTTTCGCTTTTTTTTATTATTATTATTCTATCAACGGATTTTTGAACAATTTAATGAGCTCCCCGGCATGAGCGTCATGTAATGCTTAATGAATTTATTAGAGCTCTCGAAAGCAACAACGTAAGCGCAGAGAGCGTAAATGATATCCAGGCGAAATTTCAGGCTGCATGTACTCTCTTGACTCGCTTTGAAATTCAATAGAGCCGAAATCGCATTACCATCATTTCAGCTTAATTAAAAAGTGACTTCTCCATTACTCACTAATAAAGTCCTCTATTCGCAAAGTCGAGAGCCGCGCAGAAAGCAGCCAGTCACATCCTCTCTATTTCGATTTCCCTGCGCACACGTATACACCGCGAGATTCTCACGCGACGAAAAACCTTTAAAAACGCTCGTCGGGCTAATAAAGCGTATAGACGAAAAGAGCCGAAGGAGAACACATTCGCGTGGAATTTCTTTTTCTCCCAGCGCTTATGGCGCATATATGCATCAGAGGCGCGCAATTACGCAAGCGCGGGGTGAGTGCGCCGGCAGAAGGCCGTAAACAAAGATCGGCTCTTGCGCGCTGACAAATGCAGCCTCCTTTTTCAGCTGCCGCGAGATGAGATCTTCCAGCGGGCCGAGATAACGGGGGAGAAGCATTAAGAGAATATAACGTTCTGCGCGCGGCCCTCATTGCGCACTTTCTTTTTTACCGCCGATGACTAAAAACTATATTTCTACGAATTGCTTTCGGATCGTATAAGTTTTCAGATAGACCTCCTTCCTCCACCCCTCCCCTCGCCCGCCCGTTTCTACATCTTCTTGTTGTTACATAAATAGCAGATAGCTTTGAGTTTCTGTTCAATTAAAGTTATCGCGAAATTTATGTTTCTTCGAACAACAATATATTCTTTGTTAGTTACTCGTGTTTTAAGTAGCACTCCGTTTTTGTCCTATCAAATTTGTGTAAAACTTAGTTTTCATTGCACTTATTGAGTTGGATGCAAATAAGGAAATAAGTATAGATTATTTGATTTTTCAGAAACATTCGCAGACCAGTAGTTGTTGCAAGGAATACGCGGTATTTCAAAACGTTTTGAACATTATTAATAAATAAATATAAAATGACTAAAATTACGGTGTAAGCTACATTTTCTAGTAGGTAGCTTCGTTGAATTTTAATAAATACTATACGATAAGTTTTTACAAAAATCAAATCTTCAACGCAGATGAATAAACATAATAAAAATAAGGTAATTTATGACAGACTGACGATGTGGTTCTATTCAATTCGAAAATTAACCATACGTCATGCGCGTTTAGAAAATTAGTTGTAGAAATAGGGAAAAACGAGTGAAAAAACAAATACAAATGTGTATGTACGTATAAAAGTTTGAAAGGCATAAGGTATACGCAAGCACGACAGGCATACATTTTTATTTCTCATTTGGCCGTACAGCGCGCGCAAACCTTGAGATCTTTCTCAGCTTGTAATTCCTCCGATTTTTTTTCCTCTCTGCGATCTAGACTCCCTTAATCAATTACACTTCGACGTGACGCAATAGCACCGTTTTTACCTACGAACCCCCGCCGCTCAATCGCAGTCAATGCGAACCCTTTCAGCCTTCTTTTTGCTAAGCCAAACGGCAATTCGCTTTAATTGCCAGGTAAAAGTAAAGCTGACTCGTGAAAGCAGATGGCTGCGGTGCGGGCCGTGTTCGCTCGACCCGGAAGAGAAAAAAAACAATCGCCCGATGGCCAACGGCTTCTCTCGCCCTCTTTAGCCATCGCTTACTCGATGCTTAGGCCTCGTCATCGCGGCCCTTTGTCTTTGAAGGTCGCGCGGGGGCGGCTCGCCGAGGTTGCAGTCGGACGTCAGCAGATTCAGACGCGTCTCGATTCTGCGTGGGAGGATCCGAGCTGTTTCTATTGACAGGCCCCGGCAACTGAAGCGATATCCCCTTGTACAATGGAGGTAATTATACCCGGCGAGGTCGAGAGGACGGAAGGAACGAGGTCCGTTTAGACTCGGAGCAACGTCAAAGACGTTTTTTTTTCGTTCGCTCTCGACTATAAATAAGATGTTGTCTAGTAGAACACGAGGCACCAACAACTCGGTAGGTACATAGAAGGAGTTGGTACATTTAACTCGCACTATATGCAAGTTGTCACAATGAACGAAGCTTTGAATATTAAAAATATCAAAATGTAACATCTCACAATGCCTTTATTGTAGTATGCCACATCTTTTTCGCTAATCACGTTCGCTCGGTTCAAGCCGCGCATATCAAAAGCCCGCATATAGCAAAAAGGTCGTCGTGAAAACGATGAACCAAGTCTTGGTGGCTATAGACAAGCGAGGACGCGTACGGGTACGCGCGCAGCACTCGTCTCTACGAGCGCGAGTTGCACAAGTCCCTCTTTTTCCCCCGTCTTGTTTACAAGTGCCGCGAATCACGACACACTTATAATTACACTGCGTTGCCGGGGGAAGCCGTTAGGAAAGGCAGGTAGCCGAGCAGCAGCTCTCATCGCGTCGCAGCGGCAGCTGCCGCTGCTGCTTATTCCGTCGACGTATTGTTTAATTGACGTGGAGATGGCGTGTATCAATTATGCAGAGTCGCTGCTGGCTCTGGCGCAACTTTGGCTTCCTACGGCTACTTCTTGCTATAACCGCGCGGCGCGCGCTTTCTGTTTTTCTAACTTTCAGCGATAGGCCTATTAAAACGCGCATTGTTTTGTAGGACGCGCATCAGCTTATTTCGCTCGGCGCGCGATTTCACGCGGCGTTTACGATGTTTATAAGGATTGAATTTTGCAATTACTGTTGAAGAAAAAATTGAGAATTCCATAAATTTTCATCAGTTGATAATTCACTTGGTCGGTGATGAATTGCACAAGAGTAAACTGTGTTGTCAAGACAATTGAGTTTGATGAAATAATGTGGTGTATCCGAATGAGTGAAGATGATATTGTTAATAAGCGCTAATCGTACAGGTAATTTATCAATAACATCGCGAAAATTATCAACAACTTTTTTCGTTTGATATAACACGACCGTGACCTGCTTTTTGAGGCTTATCAATAAGCGCATAAACTGAAAAGATAAGAATACATAAGAAAAATTCTTTGAAAAAAAAATAATAATAAATTTGGTTTGTATGAAAAAAAATTTTAATTTCATATTTTTCTCTTTGCCCATTTATAATTCTTCACGAGAATTGTGTGGCAATAATAATCTAACAATTTTCATGTAATCGGATGTAAGATACACCGCGGTGTTTTCACGCAACCTAAGCTCGCTAATTGCGAAAAATACTAGTTGTAGAAATATTATAGACAATGGAACTCGAATATATCTAAATTAAGAAACAAGCCAATTTTTGACTACAAAAAAGCCCCCCAACAATTACAAAATTACGATTTTCCAATAATAAAATTCTTCAATAAAACCAGGCGAAACCACCGAAAATGTACGCTCGGTCTCTTGCACAATTCACTCTACGTCTCCGTAATCAAACAGAGAAATGGTTTCACGGATAAAGTACAAAGAGCAACAATCGAAAGGTACACCTTTCCATTAAGCTCCATCTCTCAGGTCACACTCGGGCGAACACGCTGGAGGTGAAACTCAGGCGTGGCGCTTGCGCAAGCACTATCGCCGGCTCCGAGAATCCCTCTGGAAGCTACGTAGCAGCAGGCGCAGCAGCGAGAGCAGTACATCATCGAGAGACGCTCGCAGATATATATCCCTCTGACTCATCCCGGCGCGCATAACTCTCGATTTCTCGCTTGCGAGGGCGACCGAATGACAATGCAGGTATTATACGCCTCCGCTGCATAACTCCGTTTTCTCTGATGAAACTTCAACGGGGGAGGGCCTTCCAATGGCAGAAGGACCAGCAAGCTACAAACTCTCCCTTTCTTCATTGAAAGTTGAGCTGTTCTAACGGATAACGCGCATCGATACTGTTCAAAGCACTACTATACGCGTGTCTCGTATTCAAGAAAATTGTTCGACCGTACAAACATCAATTTAAACCTGTCGACGAAAACTCGAAGTAGCCGGCAAAATTTCTCTTTTACACTGTATAATCAATTTTTTTCCTTCCCAGCATCACCAGTTGGAGAAAAAAAGCGTTATAAAATTTTTAATTAACCCCAGCGATACTCAAAAATGGCAAAGAAAGTCTGTTTCCTGAGTGCACAATTTTCTTTTTATAGTCAACTCGGAAAAAGTCAACTGCGAGAGCGCATAAGCACACGGCAAAGAAGCAAGACTACTTTTAAAAACCAGTATAAATGTAGCTTTTTCTCGTACAGCGCGCATAATGCGAAATGAAGTCGCGCCAGACACGTCGAATACGAAAAACTACGTCAAATTAAATCTTCATCGCTCCCTCTCGCTCTCGTGGAATAACTGGTTGATTTCTTGTAGATAAGACAAAAAAAAAAAGAATCGACGAAATAACCGATAAAAGCATTGTATGCAAATAAACACGGGGGTATTCGCACCAGGGTAAATCCACGGGAGCACTTTACGAGCAGGGACCGGATAAAATACGTGCGGTAATAATTATATTATCCCGGTGCCTCGGTCACAATGCACGGGAATGCCCGGGCGCGCGAGAGAGCCGTCGAGAGGCCGCGATAAATAACGTAGGCCAACTGGCCGGCGATAATTTTCAATCAAAGCGTTTAGCACAAGCGCGAGGCGCCTTACCGACAGGGTCTCCCTCTCTCTCTCTCTCTCTCTCTCTTTCGCCGTCATAATTCGTTGTCCGAACGCCGTTAAAGTCTCCCGGCTCCTTTATAATACAGTTCTTATCTCCATTATCAGGGCCATAAGTTACTCGGCATCGCCTGAAATATCGGCCGGACGCGTCGTCGAATTAGTCAAATCGGATTTCGCGTGCTGGCCTTTCGATTTGACTCCCCGGCTATTGTCCCTTTCTTTTTTCTCCTCTTCGCGCGCACACTTCCATTACTCATCCGTTTCTCTCTCGCGACTATCTTTCTTCTTGCACTTATTGTTTACACAACCCGTCAACTTTATCCTCTTGCGCAATTAAAAATATTTTTGCTGGCAATGATTTTTTCATCATTTTATCTTACCTTTTTTTCCAGATTAACATTTCGTCCGCTTATCATTACATTGAAGCTCGCTCCACGCGTGCTCATCGACCCGCCAACCCCATCGTAGCGTTTACCAATCTTCGAGATGAATAGAGGCATTGTGTTGCCAGACCATCGCTGGCGTTGCCTCCTACCTCTTAAAGGATTGGCTCGAGAATACTTGTAATTCATGCCGCTCGGCGTTATGTACAACGCTATTAAATTGAGTTTTTTTCTCTATCGGGCCCTGCTGAACCCGCGGCAAGCTCCAGCGGTGTCGGGTGCATTCGGCATCAGGTGTTCTTAAGGAGCAGCCTTCTCGCTTCTGGCTTTCGCAATATCGCTGCACTCTCCTGTCAAAAGATCCCCCGAATCCGAAAGTATCGTTCTCCACTCCCAGGCGACAGGAGGACGAGCAAAACGGCGAAGCTGGTGTGACTCCAGAGTCACGAGCCGTTCGTTTCGTGAGCCGCCAGTCTTTTTTTTTCTTTCTTTACCCGCGATGTATATGCTCAACCACGCTAACGTGCGCATCGCGCGGGATCTCTGTGTACGCCTTCACGTGAAAGGTTGGATTATTCGCGCGAGCGCGCGCACACACACCTAAGCGCGCCCTGTACACTCGATAAATCGATGCTTGCTTAGAGGAGTAATTGGAATTTTCTGCCTGCAGTCGTGACCTCGACACACGAGATAGTCTTTTATATAGGTGCTGCTGCGAATTATAATCATCGTTGGGGGTGCGCGCTCGTTCGTATACGTGTGCGTCCGTATAGACGAGGGCAAACGGTAGAAGGTGTACGCGTGTATTCCTCGAAATTATTGCCGTGTGAGAAACGATAGCGCGTGTACGATTGCGAGATTGGGGCCGCTCAAAAGCCGCGCGCGTGCTCTCTCTCTCATGCAGGAGGCATTTACCTCAGATTCCCCGTTTCAGCCGTCTTCTATATAGCTCTCCCCTAGCCCTTCCCCCCTCGCACATGCACACTGGAGGATTTTCCTTTCGGAATATCGCGAACGAGGACGTCCGTCTTTCCGATTATGAAACCGATGGCTGCGCTGCAGCGACTGTCGGCCCCGGGAAAGCCATGCCGGCACTCTCGCGCTTAATTGGCGCTCGGCTACTTCGACAATCTCTTATGATAATGCAAGGGCACGCGCGTATAGAGGCAAAAGGCCAGGGAGCGCGCACCTACTCGTTCTCGCTCTAGCCTGGGAGAATCAGAGAAAAGCCGCGGTATACGCGTCTAGATATATATACACACGCGCTTAGTGAGTGTCCGTGCTACTCGGCTTTTTCGAGCTTGTGTCAAGAGAATCTATGTGTAAGGCGCCCCCGAGCTCTCTGCGGTGCACTATCGCACGGCCCCCTTTGCCAGGCCTTATTTGATCGGTATACGTTTGAGAAATTCGCCGGCGAAGTAGCGAGCTTCAATGGAAAATCATTTTCTGACGCCCGAACCGATATATTGACGAGAGACTATATCAGGCATTCGGTGTATAGAATACTGAATTAATGACCGCGGGTTACAATAATGGAGGGACCCCGAGAGAGAACTGCTCGCCAGTAGGTCAACTCGAGCGCGAGATTGGAGATACTTGATTAATGAAGAAAAAGATCGTAAATCTATAAAGTTGACTGTGCGTTACAAGTACACGCGGGCATTGAATTTTATTCACAGAGTCGTATACTGCGTATTAAAATTCAAAGGTTGCGCAGAAAGCGCGCGACAATTTTTCTTAGCGTAAAAATTTTGGCACGGCCGGTCTTTACCTTCACCGAACGCCTATCTATATATACCTGACCGGCTGTTTTGAAACTGATCGATCTTGAGCTCCGGTAGACGCACTACCTGACCACCTGTATATTACAAGCACATCAACGGGCGAAGGGGAGGAGGGGACTTACAACGTCCGAGACACGCGTGTTGATCCTTAATTGCTCTCGGATCTCCGTGGTAAAAGGTTCGGGTTAAACAAACACGCCGCAACACGATTTGCGTGTCCGGGCGGACATCCTTTTTTGCGCGCCGCAAGTAAATAGTACCCATACAGAATGTAACGAGTGAGAGGACTTGGAGCGGGGGAGGGAGGTAAATATGTATACACATACATCGTCATCCTTGAGCGGCAAGTCCGTCGATTTAGTCTGTAGGTTATGGGTAAAGGGAGAGTGCTACGAAGAGCCGGCTCGTGGAAAAGAGGACGTTGCGAAGCTCGCGAAACGAGAGCGATCTGATTGATTTCTCTGCTTCGCGCGCAGTATTCAAATGACCGAGGGAAAAAAGCCTGGCTTCGTTACCTACTAATTCTCCCGAATTTTTCGGCAATTTTGCCAAGGCACATCGCGCATAACTGATCGACTAAATGAATTTCATAAATAACGTAAGTCATGGATGACCTAATACAAGTATTTTAAAAAGTGTGTGTGTGTACACACGCTTACATCTACGTAGAGTGGCGCAATTTCGAGTCTATTCAATGTTGACTCGGCGATCAAGACAACGCCGATGTAGCAAGTACATTCACTTGAACTTCTTTGATGTTAAATTTAAGGATACAAATAAGCAATCGTTATTTCTCAACGAGCAATGAAGCCTCGAAAATCGCTCGCTGAAAGTGGAGCGCTAAGCAAATCTAATTAAAATACAATAACATGGAGCCGAGCAGACTCTTCCCTTACTCTGCGCCTTGCTTTTGCACGAGTTTACCTCGGTAATCAGTATTTTTGTATCGGCAATGTATTGAAAAAAAATCGTTAATTCGCCTAAATTCTGAATTTAAGCATTTTCAAGAATAATTACATTTAATAAGTACATAAAAGTGCATCGATCAGCAGCTCTAAGACTATTAAATTAACACTTCAACCGCAGCGTCACACATCTCCCGATCGTTTAATCAACTTAGCGCAACTTTAACGAAATCTCAATCTAAAATCTAAATCGGTTTTTCTCCCAATAGGGAAGCTTGGCTATAAGAAAAAAAAGCGCGCAACCTGGGCATCAGACACACTTTTTCCACCTCTAGTCGCTGTCTTATGTACACCTTTGTAATTGGCCTGCGAATAAAAGTGCCTTGCTTTCTTAATTGCTCGTTACGAGCTGCGTAACTCGCGCTTATAACCAAACGTCTCATTGTTCGCTCTCTTCGTGGCTTGTGTGTGTGTGTGTGTGTGTGTGTGTGTGTGTGTGTGTGTGTAAGCGTGCACGTGTGTCACGAGGTATATCGCCATGAGGTTTTATTTTAACCCCTGCGGCCGACGTAGTCACTTGATTTGCGTCACCTAGCTAGAGTTTGATAAGTTCATAATTTGATCGATCCACTACCCGAGATCATTGAGTCCTCATGCGCAACGGACTTTCGTTGAGTACGTATTTTAATCGAATTAAAATTAACGTTAGTTTTCATTAAAAGCGATTTAGGTCAGGGACTTGGTGAAATACGATTTTGATCTTTCAACAACAAACATACATTTTGACAATTAAATTTATAGTTTTAAAAAAAATTATTCTTTAGTTTGAAAAAGTGTAAATATTGTATCTACAAAAAAATAGTAAGATCAACGGGGTTATTACTCATTTTATATTAAAAAAATCATTTAACCTCGTAGATATTGAAGAGACAATAAAAATTCTCATAAAACATTATTTATTAGTCTAGAAATTTTTTCGACAATTTTCCTTGAGCTAATACGTGCAGTAGAATAGGAATAAATAAAAAACAGTGACGTAAAAAAAGAAACAGAAAACCGTTATCATTGTTTTCAAAATTTTACACCAAACCAACTAATTTTTTATCCGCAACTAAAATGAATAGTTGCGCGTTCGCAGGCCACCTCTGAGACACGTTGAAATTTATCTTGGTAACCTATTTTCCGATAGTACACCAGCCTGGTAAAATTCCTATGAGCAAAATCCAGCAATAAAATAAAAGGAAAGGAATTCTTTACGACGCGCAATAATCGATCGTTATCAATTGTTCCGCTCGTTTTCGAGGCCGCCTTTGGCGCATCAAATATAGCGATTAATAAACTTGACTCAACGGCAGAGCCGTAATTGTTTGACAGCCTCGAAAATGCAAATGCCAGCAATTTAAAAATCCAGCGCGCCAACAAAGCAAGAAAGAAGAGCTAGCCGATTCGGCGCCTTATTGCCACGCGCGCGCGCCCGAGAGGGGGGGGCGGATTCACTGGCGTAGCTACGAGCCGTTAACCGTTCCCGCTCTACGGACATTTGCATAACGAGGCGAGAGAGCGCTGCGAGGCACCCACGCGCTCAGGAATTTCGCGGTCTCTCGCGCCCGGGCGACTACTCATTGTCTCGGTGGGAGAAAAGGGGTCGGGGGAATTGTAATCTCGGCGAAGCAGCCGTTCTCCTCCTTAATTGACCGTTCTCCTAGGAGGTTTGCTCTTAAAAGTCGATTCGACGCGTGTGCTCGCTCGGCCTGGCACTCTCCGCTCGCGGCAGCTCTCGCTGCATTTGATGGTACCACACACCGAGAGCCTCGCTTACTTATATGGCGCTGGAAAAAATTGCTTCTGCTGCCTAGCTTGCTCGGCTCCTGCTGCTCTACGCTGCGCGGCGGCTGCTATTGTGTTTTGATTGATATACCTACTCGGACACACTCGAATAATCAATGCTCTCTCTCTCGCATACATATGCGCTGTGTCTTTATTGATTTTCTGGAATGATAAATATTTTTATTGCTTTGCGATTTAAATACACTTTTTGACGATCCTATAAAGTTTAGATCATAATACTTCCACATACTCTGTCAAAAATAATAAACAGAATGTAAGGACCACTGTAATCAACATATAGATATCATTGACGTAATATGAATTATCTTAATAAAAAAAATTGGGCAAATATGATTATCTAAGATACTATCATTAACGCGAATAATGATGGAAAAATTTCAGACGATTTAATATAGACTTCAATGTAAAATAATCCTAGCAGTTTTCATTAAGAGAGGAAGGGAGAGTGCAATAGGGGGAAGGAAGGGGGGCTTGAATAAAGAACAAGAAAAGAGAACGGACGCTTGGCCGAGGCTAATTTTCAGGGCAGTTGAGCGGCAACATCACGCGGTGGTACGTCGTCAAGATTCCCATCGGCGCGCGCCGACAGATCGCTATCGAACAATGTCACCTGTCAAGTCGCATAAATCTTAATTAGCGCACGGAGGCTGACCAAGCGCGGGCATTATTGCCGATATCGCCACTGCTCCAGTTGCGTCAAGCCAGCGGATGGGGTCGCTGCTGCTGCATACTGCCGGCGATGCTTGCAAGGCATTCTTGGCCGCTTTAAATCGATTGTGCGCGCGCGCGACAATGCCCGCTGACCGACGCGAGCATTTGTCCGCTTGGACCACGTCGCTGTCGATCGACTCTCTGAGCGCGCCGACGAGGATTAATATTGACCCACTTTTCCACTGGCACATCGTAGATCGTTTTTTTCTCTCTCTCTCTCTTTTCTTATCGCCACTGTAGCGCGGCTTTTTAGTTGTTCGTTTTTAATTAGAAGCTGTTGTTTAGCGATTATTTTTAGATATATTTTGTAGGAACAAAAGACACTTCGATGAAACGTTGGCTCGTAAATTCATTAAAATTTTAGCTACTACTGAATTACGAAGATTAAGCCGCGTAATCGGATGCGATGAGAAACTCAAGCACACCCACATTGAAATTTATATCTTATAAACACTGCTTACGAAGAGCCGAAGTTTTTTAAGGATACATGGACATTTTTATATCGGTAAAGTCGTGTTGTCGCGCTGATTAAAATTCCAAAAGACGAAAGTTTAAAAAAAGGTAAAAATCCAAAAACACAAAAGTTTTTGAATTTATACGATAAAATGAATAAATAGTGTGGATGTTCAGTAGACTAGTAACGTTTAAAATTGGAAATTCCGTGTGATTTTAAATTTTTCAAATATGAATCACCGTTTGTTATATCTATTTTATTAAAAAATACTTTTCAAAACAATAAACAGTATTTTAAATTTTTAATAATTCACAGAGTAACATAATTTATTGATTTAGAAAAAAAAAACTTTCTAATAAGTATTCAACTTGAAGTACATTTTCTTTAAAAAATATTAATACTATTTTTTAATAAACTAAAAATAGATAATAAAGGACTTCTGTTTCATATAGCCTGATGAAATAAATAATGTTTTTCGGTGGCGCATTACGTGCAGAGACATAAAAGAAGGAGCAGACAAGGATCTAAGGCTACTCTGTTTGAGTTGGTTTCTCTTCTACCGCCCGCTGAGAGCAGATGCTTTTATTAATGCGACTTTTATTATTTATTGTGCAGCCCTCGGTTTTACGTAAGTTCACTACAGTCTTCGTTTAATAAATTCCGTTATGAAATATAATTGTACGTACAGCTATATACCCCAGGAAAAAAATAAAATAACGGGAATGGAAAAATTCAGTGTAAATAATCCGTTGAATCATAAAACCATACCGACGATCGCATATTTAAGAGTATTTTATGAGATACACGGAAATGTTTAATTGGGCCTGGAGAATTTTTAATGGCACAGGTAAGTTCAGGGTTAAACGATTGAAATTAAATCGATATTGCAAAATACTCTCGTTAATTTTCTTACGGTGGAAATTAACGTAAACAGGTGAAGTAAGTATATATGTTAACTTCGATATCGAAATATAGAGAATGTCGTCACTTCCGTTAAAGTAGGATAATTATTGTTATTATTATTGTTGTTGTTGTTATTGATTATCTGTTGAGATCATTAGTATGACTTTTATTAAGTTTATTAAGCTGACCATTCATTTACCAATTCGAACGCTATGGAAAATAATAATTACACGACACTAATTTTAGGATCTTGTTAATAATCGCGGTGAAAAAAAACGTTGAATTTAGTCAAGTATTTCAATAAAAAAGTGTTTTAGTACTTGTTACACATAAATTTGAATTTAATAATTTCATAAATAATCGAATTTTTTTAAATTGAAAGGTTTGAAATGTGTATTGCAATCCAAGAATTGCCGTTTATTATGAATAGTAGAAAAAAATTTTGAAATTTTTAATTTTATAAATCTTTGAAAAATAAGAAAAAAAGATATTTTCATTCGGTTATAAAGCAAATAAATCTAAATTCTTTCAATACACAGAGTTGAGTGACTTTCGGTAGGCCTTACGTACTCAGAAACGTCAAGCTTGAACCCAACTCAGAAACGTGAGGATCTGAGTATTGCAGAACCTGTGTACCAAGCCACTGTGAACCCTTAGAAGTAAAAAAGAGCCTATTCATTTAAACTGTTCCGAAATGCGATATTGGCGCGATCCATGGGTACAGTCGTGAATCTAAGCGATTCATCCGTCACTAATTTACCTAACAGCAGTCAAGGCTTCGCGATGTCTCTCACGATGCATATTATAAATGGACCAATTACGCGCTACGGCAATTATACGGTGTACGCGCGTACACACAATTTCACAACGGTGGCGTCGATTGCGTGCGTCGGTTCATGGGATTCTGTTTACACGCGTATGCTAAAAGTCAAAATTCCAGGACAAACATGGCAAGAAAATCGATACTTTTCTAGATATTTTCTAGATATCGTTTGGAAAGTTTTTTTCCTCGTGAATCGTGATTTTGAAATTTTGAATTTGAGAAAAAATCAAAAAGTCTATACTTTGTTCTCAAAATAGCATCCTGTATGATAATTTTGAAAGTTTCGAAGGAATTTTCTTTCACAAGAGGTATAGGCCAAAGAGAAAAAGACTTTGATAGAAACTTTCGCATTTCGTTCGACGAGAACATATTGACTACTGAAAAATCTTCGCAACGCTCGATTAATGCGAGCGCGTTCGTGTGTGTACGGAGGAAGGGGGATGCCATTAGCTCACCAGACTTTTACGTAGTTTTCTAGATCGCCAAGGTTTCTTACAACGATTCGTTCAGCTACGTAGCACAAGCTTTTTCTCTAATTAAAAAAAAAATCGTATTTAGAGCAGCGATTTTTTTTTTTTTTGAGCTAAGATGCACGTTATAGTTCAGATTTATGGATGACGATTTGCCCAAGACTTACTCGTACACCAAACTGCAATAAAAGCAATTTAATGTTTTCAAAATTATTGCAAAATGCTACTTACTTCCCCCCCCTCTGAGAACGATACCGTAAACTAGAGTAATAATGTACGGAAATTACGGGATATCTCGGATTCTGCGTAAATGCGCCTTAATATACTCGCATTAAGAAAAAAAAGTATACACAGGCCACTTTGAGCAATACACCTTTAGCGGCACTAAGAGTGTCACGTAATTTGTAGGCGTGGTAGGGACGTTGAAAACCTTATCGATAACGCGCACGCCCTCTCGCTCGGTTATTGATCACCTGCGATTAATTAGGAACAAATTGCACATTTTAGCACGTACTCTCGGCCGCTCGTAACATTTCGCGTTACGCATGGCGCGTCGATCAGCAGCCGGAAAAAAAAAGAAAAAGGAAAAACACTCGCTCGCAAATCTTCGACGCTGTTTGTAAGACGAGATGTATAGGAAGCAGCGACACAATCAATCTTGCCGTTGCACAAACAATATTCGCCGAGACTCTCCTGCTCGTGCCCTTAATTGACTAAGTAGCACAAGGCGTTTTAATTAAGCGTCGAAAAGCATAACACGTACGCCGGGGTAGTCGTTAGCGGCCTAGCGAAAGAAAGAGAAATACAGAGAGAGATGAAGGGGCAGGGGAAGCGTGCTTCGCGCATGCCGTTTAATAAAGGCTCTGCGGAGGAGCAATCGATCTCGTTCTAATACGAGAGCCAACGGCGTTGGCGCAACGTGTAGCTCATCGCCCTGTCGACCTGCTGCGGCCAGACCTCTCTATCGCACTCGGTCGCGCGTGTGCTATTTGTTTTGACGCGTAAAACGACTCCCTTCGCTCTGGATTTATACTCGTGGCTTGGGGACGCGCTGAATGCCTTAAAGATTCTATGTGCCGTCGAGAGGCGGCTTTGACGTTCGAGACTCGCTCGGTTGGAAACAATTCGAGCTGAATCGCAAAAACGGCGCGCTTGCGAGTTTTACATGCTCGCGTCCTATACCTGCCGGCTCACTCTTGTTCCTCTGGCTGTGTGTATGTGTGTCTGTTGAGCAACTATATAGCCGCGGCTAAGAACGAAATCGATGAATCGTGTAAGTGCTATTATGTACCTTTCGTAAGGCCTATCAGAATAATTGAGCCGATGGGAGTCAGCGATTTTATGTGCGTTTTGGTGTCGTCAATTGATACACCGTACTATACATACAGCAGCTCGAGAAAGGAGCTTTCGATTTTTTTTCTTTTCCAACTCAATAAGCTTTGTTCAGGTGTATTCGTTTTACTGCCGGTAAATTCAAGTATCTGATAAATCTACAATTATTTTAAATCGAGGAAAATTGCCAGTCATAATTTAAAACGTAGCCAAGCAGATGCCGAATGAACATTCCTTTATTTTTTTTCTTTTTTCATCGGCCCGCCTTTGCCGCTCGTTCTTGAGCCTTAGAAGGCAAACAAACCATCCATCTATTGAAGCTAATCTAATAGGCCAATCGACGGCTCAAGTGTACACGGTTAAGATGATCAAAGTACACGGCTGCTCTATGCTTTTCGCGTGACAATCGATATACCGCCAAAGGCTGAAAAACACTTTAAAGATTTAAGCTGTCAGGTTAAAATCTCGACGTCGACACAGCAGTTCGTCTTTATACTCGAGAGCGATAATTATTTAACGAGCACAATATCAGCTTGCATAACCGACGCGATTTTTTGTTGTCTTTTCTTTCTTTCTTTTCTTTTTTTAAACAACCTGCACACGGCTTGATATATGCGCCAAATTCTTCGTGCAAGCAAAATCCAAAATAAAAACAGTAAATAACAATCAGAGACACGATTGAGCCTGGTTTTGCAACGAAAACGCCAAATAGAGGGACAATCCTTTTTTACTCGCGAGATCCGCATAGCTCGAAAAATATGTGTCTCTCAAGTGCGGAGTATATATATACAGCGACCAATGCGGTTTTTGCCATAAAGAGAGTGGTCGCACGGCAGCGACGACTAGCGTATACACACTTCCTGACGGGCGTCTTGTGCGTGCACGTCAGCGTAGTCGAATACCCGACCCTCGCTTACTGTACTACACTGCGCAGAGGCGTTGCTGCGGTAATAAATCAACGGGCGATCCTCCACGGCCATCCTGGGCAAACCTTTTCTACACGCGGAACTATCGAAGAATGTCGTTTCTTTTGTGTGCCACTTCTGTTTAATAATAATTATAATAATGAAAAAAAAAATTAACCGACACGCTTTTCAGACACACTAGAGAAAATTTGTCAATTATAGATTCATACGAATTAACATATCCTTTTTTCTTCTTCCAGATGAATAATAATTGCTCGATCCTTTGACAAGCTTTAAGCAGACGATATTATCCAAAAGGCATAAAGCTCGAATTGAAAGGTCGTCAATAAGCCTGTCCCCCATAGAAACAAGGCCCATCCTCTCAAAGGAGCATCTCCGTATGCGAGGTGGTGTGATGTCCGCGCGCAAGGTACGCTCCCACTCCTTGGGATCAGTGCGCAGCGACGGTGGCAGAGCGGTGTGCGGCGGCGGTGCTGTAGCGGCGGAAGAGGCGCTTTCGTGCGCGCGGGCGCGCCGTATAAAACCAGTGAAAGCGCTCGGCGGCCCTCCAGACTGGCGTAGCACAGTCTGTCAGCGACAGCAGACACGAGCAGGCGCGCGCGCGGTCGCTCTCACGCGACCTATAGACACAACCGGAGAGCCGCACAGTAGTCCTTACGAGCAAAGCCGGTAAACCTCGTTGAATCTCCATTTCTCTCTTTTTCTCGCGTCGTCCAGCCGATACGGTATAATACACTCGACTCTCTCGCGCCTGCTCGAATTCGCTAAAGGAAGCGCGACAAAGCCAGTGATCATGAAGATGATACTTGTGCAATTGTTGGCCCTGGCCCTTCTAGTGGGAAATCAAGTGTCCGGTTACCCCCAGGATCGACTCATGCCAGGTGGGTCTCGACAGTTTTGTTTTTTTGCATTTCAGTGCATGTGTGCCGTTTCCAGTGCTTCTTTTGCTTTATTTTTTGGCGATGACTGAGTTGAACCAGTGCACGTTTTATTGCTTTATTTTTAATGTCGAAAGACGCAGTGACAACAAGTGTTCTAATGTAGTTCTCGAAGCAAAAATTTTTTTTTTAATTCAAGGCCAAATTAAAGGAGATTATTACTGTTTGTGATGAATTTATTATAAATTGAAGTAACAATATTTTTAGTTTCCTGTGAAATCCCACCGTCTTAAAGTTCGAGCTTTTTTTAAACCGGTACAACTTTCTCACAAGTATATAGCAAAATACTACGATTTTGAACCGATTCTCTAAAAATAAAATAACACTTGACTTTAAAACAGCAATTAACGCGTTTTCTCCTTTAATTTATGCGTTCAAGAATGAAGTTTATAAAATCAAATTTTCTAAGCGACTGACCGTTTAGTCGTTTTATTTCATATTAATCATGTTATCACGCGTTACTTTCTTAAGTGACACCTTTGAGAAAAAGTTTAATTATTAGTTTGCGCTTGTTATTAAAATAGATGTAAATTGGTCATTACTTCGTCCTTGGGTTACTGACACTGTAATACAAATTTTAAGCAGAAATCCAAAACCGATGCCAAATTTAAATTTATGTTTCAAGTGAGAACTGCTTAAGGTTACGTAAACCATATTCAAAAGGAAAAATGCGATCTCGGTAATTTCAGTTACATCTTTCACGCGTTTAAATTTTAGAAGGATTAATGCGATACACATGCGTCTTATTTTAAAACTGAAATTCGTATAATAAATTAAGGTACAAGTAACACGCGTATAAAAAAGTGTTCGTTAAATATTAAAAATTCCCACGTAATGTAATCTCATTAATTATCGTTTGTGTTTCTTTGAAAATTATTAAATCAACGTCGCAAACACACGAAATGATACAAGCCGCGCGGCGGGATGATTCACAGGCCCACATTGGCAAAAATATTACGACCCAAGCGAATGAATAAAAGGTATCGAGTTACAAGCCCGATGCTTTTAAAAATCAAACGCAACAAGCGCAATCCAATTAAACCCATATCTTAAAGTTATCAATAAAATAAAAATTTTCGAAACATCCCAAGCGAGTATTATGGCGACTAGGATAGATCGACAGTAAAAGTGCCTCTTTCGAAGTCCTATAACCATACCGTTGGAAGAAGTCGTCTTTCTCGCGCGCGCGCGTCTATAGATTTCAAAAGAATATACGTGAGTAGCCGGCATCGCGGGAAGCGAAGTGAAAAGGCAAGCGAGGGCTACGTGCACGATGACTGACAAAGTTCAGGGCTCCTTCGCTCTCCGGCGCTTGCACAACGCTCTAAGCTCTCGGTTACACGGCTCTTATCCACGATCGAACGCGGAATAATAAGATGCAGCGGATAAAAAGGCCGTGGCCCTTCGCCCACTGGCTTACGTAAACAATGAGCTGCCCCCCTCCACCTCACCCCCGGTCCCAGCGACTAACCGTCAATTTTCAATTACATACCCATCCGACGATGTCGTGACGTACCACTCGGCGCACGGAGACTAGGCAGCGCGCCACTAAATTTCCCTCTTTTTTTTCTTTTTGCTTTCGTATATATTCGATTAACAATAGAGAAGAAAGGTGACTCATTGTGTTGTGTGCCCGCAATCGCTTAATAACTTAATGCCGTTCTGGCCTTTTATTATATCAGCGCGAGTATTTGGTAAAAGTGCCTGTTTTATAATAGACGACTTATTTTACACTTTATGTAGATTAAGAACATTTTTTTTCTTCAAAGGCTAGCGCGTATTTACTATAAACAAATTTATGCGCGCGTGTTTACGCTTATGAATTAGCATATCCACTTAAACATGATTAATGACTGGGACATTAAAAATCCGAAATTTAAACATCAATCAATACCGAGCGAAAGCGATTTGACGAAAAGAGAGGAAAAAAATGACAAAGATCCAGTTTTAGAAAGACGGACTGCATTTAAAGCACAAAAAAAATAAAAGTGAGATATAAATCGAGAAAAAAAACTGGATCGATCTTCGGATACGGATGAGCGCGAGAGTATTTCCAGCTTGTCTCTCTCCCGCCGGCGACACATACGCATATAAGCTCGGAAACACCTTTACGGTCGCGCGAAAGTGGACCACTTTCTTCGGCACGAGATGCTGGCATTGATAAAGCATACTACTTTTTTATTCGAGAACGAAACCAAAAAGTCCTCTCTCTACCGTAGTTTTTCACGGTTGTTGGTCCGATGCCGTACAGTGCGTAAGCTCGGCTGCTAATTAAGCTCGCTATTTATCACGCTCCGCACTCGGCTGCGTATCTCGGCCGGGATGTGAGTAATGACAGCCGAAAGAAAGTTGGCTCGCACTTGTTCGGCAGCCGGCGTTTCCCTCTCGGCTTATGATCGATTCTAATTTTAACGATTATGGAAAAGCGAGAAAAATAATGGCCCTCCCTCTCGTTATAAAGACTAGCGTCGCCTAGCCTAACGCGTGGGTATTAAGCTGAAACTTTCATTTCTCACTGCGAGGAGAATATGGATAGTTTCCTATAAAATCCAGATAAAGACGTCTTAATTGCGGTCATTAATCCTTTTTTTCTTTTGGGAAAAAGAGCATATCACTGGATATACACGGATTTTTTTAAATGTCTCGAGACTCGAACTGGAATACAGACATTGGAATCGATAGACCAGTATGGCTGGTCTTTAAAAAACCAAAAATCCGCTTTTTCAAGTTTACGTTCAAGGCGGCTTGTACGATATGAAATCCGGTTAAATTTTCAAGCGTCTCTAACGCCTACGTCGTACTTTTATCACGAATTTACGAATGCACATAACGAGCAATAATTTCGAGAAAACCGTAAGGACATTTTACAGAGCGTAACGTAATTTTTCAGTGTCGCCTGTTGGCTTGTATGTCGCTCGTGTGTGCGCAATCATTCTTTCCCGGCTAGTCATGAGAGAGTAGCAGTGCGTCGCGAGAGAGTTACGCCGCGGTTCCTCGTTAAGCGCACTAGGGGCGATATAATGAGTGGCGCGATCTAATTGGTCGTGCTGGAGAAGCGATCGACTAGCGTCGAAGGTTAATACGAGCGCCGCGTATCGCATCGACAATATATCCCGGCTAGCCCTCGAGGCAATTGTGGCTTATACTATTAAAAAGCAGCAGCCGGCGCGACGCCTAATTGATCATTGTGACGACAAGGATGGCAGGTAGAAGAGGCTTCGTTAGATGCTTGCGGACTACATTACACGATTAGTTAATATTAATTATCAATCTACGCGTATATTTAACGTAAGCGAATAAATGAAACTTTAAAATAATCAACCAATTTTCACGCGTAAAATAACACGTACGTTCAGCTGCCTCGCTACAATAATTCGTTCTCACGAAATTTCTCACTCGAGCGCCAAGAGCCACAAGTGTCGAGTACGTCATGTTCTTCTAATTAAAAATATAATCCAAGATAGGAAGTCCAAGCCCAGCGGCAAATGACAGTTATAGTCACACCTAGCCATAATGAACGATCGATAGCAGTTCATTCCGCTAGCCGGAGCAGCGCAAAAGTCTGCGCTGATCAGCAAAAAGCTCACGCGTGGCCCTTTTATTGAGCTATCACAGCTGCTGCATCGAAAGAGCCGCGGTTAATTCGTCCTCGTTACACGCGCTCCTCGTATGAAGAATTCCTAAGCACACAGTGTGTTGGCCACGCTACGCTTGAAAATTGCACAGCCCGCTGGATAATTGTGGAACGTTCGGTAAAAGGGTGTATATCGATAATTGGAGCTTTATCCCCGTTAATAGCGAGCCTCAACTAATCGGACACACACTCGCAGACCGTCTTGGGCTAAGGTCGCTATATACGGCTGGGGAAGGGTGGGAGGGATGTATAATTGTGGTTACCCTGGCGTGGGATATTATTTCACGGTAAATTTATAATTATTGTTCACTTAAGAGCTTTGAAATTGATTTTAACGAGAGATCGGTGTGGGTGTGGGTCTACATATGTATGTGTGCTTCGTGCTTTCTAACACCATAACCATCGCTTATGCTAAAGGTTTATATATCTGTAGATCGGAACTACTGAATTTTTGATCGATACAAAGCATACGTACAGCCGTAAATCAGAGTGTCCGTAACTTTTGAATTGTAATCGATTACATTAATCTTTATGAGTTTGCATTTTTATTGTTCGTTAGGCTCCAAGATGCTGTTGTTGCATGTGAAAAATCAAATGTAGATTACAAAATTGATAGGAATAAGACACAGACACGCTGTATGAGTGACAGTTTAGTTGTGTTTAACGTCCCTTTAGCGCTCTTTTTCATAACGCCTTGCAACGTCTAAATGAAATTTGATAAGACTCTTGCCCTGTTAGTGGATTCCAATGTATAATCAGAGCACGTGCATGTGAAAGTAGAACCGATTAACCGATACACGCACGAATTAACTAAATTAATTTTTCATTTTATTGGCTTTTTACCGCTTGCGTAACTCACACGGGCACACATACATATGCAGCGTCAGTATTTCAATGTTCTTTTCATGCATCCCCCGATACACAAATCCTTAGAATGAATGATCTTAGAATTCGTGGCAGTGACGAAATGCAGAGGGTTGTTGGGAAATAATCTATCGAGCAATCGTATGTGTATATGCGGACTCGTACAAGAAATAAATATATATATAGGAGCAAGCCGCGCCACCCCGCGTATCAGCGCGAATCACCGCACATAAGTTTCGCGGCGCGTAGAAAATCGGCAAATCGCAACACACACACACGGCGTCTCTATCTGATCCCGCGAAACATCCAATTAGCCCTTTATTATAAAGAGACAATAAATATTTGCTTAGAATAGTACATAACCGCGACAAAGGCTATTCATAAATTCAACGGTACACCCACGTTACATTGCTTCGCTTGAATAGCCAATGTCCGGGATTCACGCGCGTGCTCGTATCGGTAAAAGATTCCAACCTAAAAAATCGATATTGATCGGCCTCGATCCGAGGTATTCCGATCGCGAAAGTGTGCGCCATTGTCGAATTCGGATGAAAACTTAGAAGTTCGCTCTCTCGGTGAAGATCAGAGATAACTCCGTTTCGCCGTATGAATTTCGAAACGACGCTAAAGCCGCAACAGCAGCAGCAGCGTCTCGCTCTCGGCTTTTGTGAGTCTACCTTCTAGACAGTGGAAATTAAGATTGAATTTCTGTTGCCGAAAAATTAGGCGAACGATCTGATTACGCGTTAACTCTTACGCAGCTCTATGTGCGTGCATACTCCGGGGATATGAGGTTGATTTGTAAGCGCTGATTTTCATTAATGCCCCATAGAATAAATTATAAAAAATATCGTTATAAAAATCCGATGCCTGCAGGAAGTCTGTTCTACATAAACTATTACGCGAATTTCAATAAGATAATCTCGCGCGTTTGTTAAATTAATATAGAGCCTCATCGCTAGGATATATATACTCACTCACAGACACCCATTTTTATAGCCCTCAAACACGGAATTGCATAATGACCGCGAGAGAGCGATCCTAGATGACGAAGATAACGTTATAATTCACCAAAGAAGCGGGCCCCTCGCTTTCACGAGCGCGAAGAGAACACTCGTATAAATGGAGCGATAAATCAAGAATTACCCAATGTCTAAAGTGGTGGCGGAAGGGGGGGAGGAGAGGGGCTAAGCATTGAAACGGCATTTTTCGAGCGCATCGGACGTCTACGAAACGCCGGCGCCGGCAGCCGAGAGAGAAACTGTCATCGCTTAGACGCGCGTTCAGCTCACCGCGGCATCTCGAGCTCTCGACCCCTAGGTCTACAACCGGTCTGCTAACGGCCGCCGCCGCCGACGTCAATTAGTTGAATAGCTCATCGCGTGCCTCGCGATTGTCGCGCGCCTAGTCGACATTGACATTCGCACGCGGCTGCTTTGTCGATTACTTGAGCTGATGAAAAGTTACTATAGGGCCGCCGAGTGATTTGTGCATTCAAACGCCGTTGGTTTTTGTATTTGTACAAATATTTTGATTGCGAGGTTTGTAATAAAGTCGATTTGCTAATAAGTCGATATTCGACTGGAATAAGGTAGGCGCAGAAAGAGAGAAAAAGACAGTAGTGCGTGGCTTATTAAAATCGAAACGAAAAATGTCTTAAATTTAAATAGCTCTTAAGTGACTTGACGTTAAATACACTTTTTAAGCCGGCTAAACGTTTGCTAATTAATACTCTTGACACCGCTCGACATTTCGGCCAGATAAGCGAATTTGGCTGAGCAGCCCGTGTAATGCGTACTGTTAAATTACATAATTGCCGCGTAGCAGTGCTAAATGAGCGTTTCCGTGTGCCCAGCTGACACTCATCGAGGAAATATCGGTAGAAACTGTCGCATTAGACGCATAAACCTTGGCAAATTGAAATAGTTTAGCCTAAAAAGCCTTTTTTCCCTGCTCTAATCCGTATAAGCGCATTTGACAATTTTGACACACCTGCACTTATCGACTGAATCAACTGCAGCAAAGAGAATGCGGATGTTTCTGACATTGATCGCGGCCTATGTGTTTTCGTTGCAATAGCACAGATTTTGCCAAGCGTCTGGTTGCTTGAATTTTGATCTACTCCATAATTGCCTGCCTCGTGAGCGTGAGAATAACTGTGTATATGCTCTAGGCTCTCGGTGCCGATCAAAAATTTTTTTATTTTCCAAGATTTTCCATTTCAGAAAACAACGCCACGGCGCTTGTATGAATTTTAATTGAAAGCCATTTGTTGCAATTTGCATATGCTGCCCTTCACTTTAATATTAAGATAATTATTCCCAACAAGTTACAGCTGCAACAGGCAGCAAAACAAAAATTATTTTTCCTCCCGTAAATTTTCCAATCAATTCCTACCTCTAGGCTCGTACAGAAAGTTCCATTCCGAGCCTCTCCGAGTTCTCCTCTCACTTTTAATCCATCGAAAATGCCTGTATGGCATATAAATCAGCCAAGAGTCGAGAATATCGGGCTAGAGAGGGGTATCTTAAGAAATCAAGGCGGCAAGTCATTGACACTGATACGCTTCTCTCGCGACAGAAGAATCAATAATCGCTCAGCGTTTGCCGATGGCGGGACTTTTGATCAGGCTCGTTTTTTTCAGTTCGCCAACAAAGGGGCGCGCGCTTAGGAATTTAACGCTCGTCCGCGTGGCGTAAGCGAGCGTAATGAGGCAGTGCCTCTCTTTCTCTCACGGCGAAGACAAGTGCGAAAAGACGGCCTGAATCCCCTCGTCGCGTTTTTTTGTGACTAAACTCCGCGGGGCAGACGGAGCTGATGATCGTACTGCGCTTTAAAAGTGTAATTAGTTGCTCTCGCCCGATGTTTTTTGCCTTTTTTTTCTACCAACTCCGACTGCTTATTATCTTCATTATCCGCGTTAATTGCTGACTTTTAACAAATTTCGTTTGCTTAACAATGCGCACTCTTAAATTTATTGCTTTGGGTATAAAATTGCGCTTGGGGAGTTACTGCAGTGTGATGTATCTTTTCGTTCATTATTTTGAAAAGAAATGTCTCGAGGTGATGGATAGTTTGATAGACGATTACTTTCACTTTTTCATTGATAAAAAAAAGAAGTTAACAAACGCGCAGTCGCCATCTAATCGAATTTATATACAATCGATCTATTTTTCAATCAAAAATTAACGCACCAAGTCGGTTAGAAATTTAATTTCACGCGTGAATGCTATTACGTGAGTATTGATTGGATAAAGATTTTCATTGGGCTTGCATAGAAAGTGGATTTTTCAAAATTGATTAAATTTTTACAGACGCGTTAACGAATTCCAGTGATTTATATCGCGCGCGGCCCTCAAATCAATCTAGATCAGGAAGAAAACAAAATATTACAAAAATAATCCATCAACTTGAAATACAAGTAACGGTGTAAACCTAGCTAACACCTTTCCGTACAAAAGTTCGTCTGCAGGTCAAAGTGATCGTGACCCGACGATAGAGCGCAGAGGCGATGCTCCTCTCGCGCAGTGTGCCACCGTTCAAGCGAACGAGTTCAAGAATCCAAAGCTCGCGACTGTTCGTTAGGCGCAAACGTGTCTCTCGCCCGCGAGAGAGAAAGAGTACACTCTCTTGGTGCTACAAACGTTAGGTGGATTACGCAAGCGGGACAGGTACAGAGGGAAGGTGCATGTCATCAAGCTTCGACGCTATTCTTTGTGCCTGGCTTAGCTTATACGGGGAGTTCTTCCAATTTATCTTTCAAGCCGATCCTCGCGGGACTAGTTGCTGCTCGTCGTGCTCGAGGCGTAATAGTTGCAGCAGCTCGATTCGGCGATAGCTTTTATAACGCTCGAATTGCTCTTATTGATACTGGAATAAGAAAAGAAAAGCCGTTGCTTAATGAGAGACGAATTGTCATCTTACTTTTCCGTACGGTAACAAAGACGTTGTTGTTACACCGGCTGGTGAAAGTTCATAACGCAACTTGTTATACTCACGGAAAATCATCTACGAAATGCGGGGTATCGAAAATTTTATATCAACAAATTTTATAGTTTACGTAAAAGTACGATGTCCGCGATACCAATTTCACGTCGATGAACTAATATCGGACTGATTGAAACTAAATGATTATTGAAATGGCGCAAGAGTTTAAGCCATTTCAATCGAAAAATTCGTACAATCATATCTAATTATACATGTTTATAAGCTCGTATTACCCGCGTTTATTAGTGAAATGGCTAGATTTTAAACTGCGAGAGCGGGCGCAACGTTTTCTTTTTTTCTTCTCTCTCTCTCTTTCCCTCTCTCCTTTCCACTTTAAAATTCGCATAACTCACAGAGCCGAACCGTAAATCTATCATATTCTGATCTTATGGCCACTTTGTTCTGAAAACCTTTTCAAATTCCTTCCATCTTGGAGAACCTAAATTAGATCCAATTAAGAGAATAAAATTATACCGTTGGCTAAAGGGGAAAAAAATCATCGTAATTTATATTAGAAATTTCACGTACATTTTCGGCTTCGAAAACCAGGCGGTTGTAAAAATTCTTCAACGCGCCGGCCTATGCTGCAATAATAAGCAGCAGCACGGATTAGGCACAAATCATTATCGAGTACTCCTGTATTTGAGCCACTGCCCTGCCTCTTTTTTCGGTCGCTTTAAATGTCGTATAATACTGCGCGGCTTAATCATAAATCCGTCATACCACTGTGTCATAACAAGTCCGCGTCGCTTTTTTCCTTGGAATCGCAAATTTACAGGTCTTTTTAAAGTAAGTAACACATTAAAATGATTATGCGAGGCTATTACCAGTTGTTTTATTATTCAAGAAATCATATTTAAGCGTCGTAAACATGAAAAAAAAATTGTGCTATACCATCAGTATCGTGGCTGTTATCCAACCTATCCCAATATTAAAAAATAAAGAAAAAAAGTAATAAATCGTCATTAGAATGATCGAGTGCAGTATGAATTGGCTTATAATGCGATAGCAAACCTTTTTTTAGGGACTCCGCGGGACTTTCCTTCTTCTTCGCGCAAAACGTTCAACGAGTCTAGCAGGGCAATCGTAAATCCATTATAAAAAGCGCCAGGCGCTCTCTTGCGCGCGCGAGGCAAAAAGCCGAACAGCCGCTTGAGATCCATATTTATGAGAAGGCGCGACGGCCGGAGGAGCGAGGCTGTAAAATTATTCCCCCTCTTCTGCCTCACGCCCCCTACCAAGCGGCGCTTTCTTCGTTTCCGCGTGCGCGAGCACCAGACGCCCGGGATTTATTATGGGATTGCATTGAGCTGTTATTAAAAATGGCTTTCAAATGATGCAATGAGCTAGAGACCTGATTGACATTCTTTTTAACGGCTCTGGAGTGTATAAAAGTCTCTCTTAAACGATGATCTTTTCTTTCCGCGATAACATTGTTTTGACTAGCTATTGTTGTTCGGCATTATGTTATATAGAAAATTTTATAATGAACAATTTTTTTAAGTTTGATCTTTTTGGACATAATTCACCTTTTCGAGTTATAAATTTAACGAGAATTTATAGTCCACCCGCTGTCTGTCTATCCCTTCTTTGTAAATACTAGTTACGTATATGCTACAAGTTTTCGCTAGTAAAAACCATATGAGCCAGGAAACTAGAGATTCTCCCCAGGTGGCATCTCGGAGTAACTCAACCAAGTAGCACTGCCACGTTTTAAACGACTTCAACGCCAGTTTTTTTCGAATGATTGCCTGAAAAGTCAGCTCATGCGAAATCTAATGAGCAAAGATAAATTGTTTTGCGCTGTTTATAAATATACTGAATATGGTGTGAAATTGTATGAACGTCTAATATCACAGTTAATTGGGTAATTAATTGATGGCGTTGAAGAAAAAAAAGAGACTTGAAAAATCAAATGCTTAATTATTTCATTTACATTTGTTGTTTTACCTTACATAAGTTTCGTTATAGCTTACTAAAACTCCATTACGTCAAGTGAAAAAAGTAAGGCGTGTGCCTTGTATGAAAACAAAAACTTCCGAGCCAACGTTGCATGAATCACCATAAATTTAGTTTGCAACGCACAAAACAACAAAATACGTCCCAAGAGAAAACAATAAATTCTATTCCCAGAAGAGAACAAATTCTCTAACGACATGTATAATAAATACAGAGTTTCCGTTGACGCTCAAAATATTTCTCAGTGGCCTGGACTCAATCAGCGGGAAGTCAGAATAATTTAATTAAAAAAGCCAAACGCTTGCTGTCGGCTTACCAGTCCCTAGTGCCCCCGCGACAACGGCTCGGACATTATAAAAGCGCAAGCGGGCCCAGGCGAGAGGACCGTCAAGACTCAATCTCAGCTCAGGCAATTAACATCGGCCGCGCCTTAGTAGCGCGCACTGATTTATCGCGCCTTTTAAGGGGCATTTCCGATCCGGGCGCTCGTGCATTCCCGCCGCCCCAATTATTCGTCTGACCCGCGGGCGCATTTTTTCCTTTATATTCCCTGGTAAGCACACACCGGCGACGCCCTCCTTTTTTTCCACCCCAACCACAAGCGAGCCCGGGCGGCCCCCTGCCTTGGCGTTTCCGCGTTTTTCGCAATTAATTAGGCGGGGATATCCTCGCCGGTTCATTAGCCGAACGAATTCGCCTAGCCGATCTCTGGGCCGGGCCTGGGCTTTGCACAATTCAGGAAAACGCCAGAGCGATAGACCGACGAGAGAACATAATTGATCGAGCGCGAAATAGCCTCGGGCCTATGTTGCACCGCGCGCTCTTTCTACTCCCCCGCCGGCGCTTTGCTCTGGCTAATTCAAGCAATTTGAAAGTTTCCGAGCTTCGATTCTACAGGGATTTGGAGAATTTTTTGTGTCTTAACATAGAGTTTTGTTCAAACAATAATCTAATATCAATGGTCGTTTGGTAATGCAAAAAGAAAAAATATTTCCAATTGATTTTATCTGCTTACTGTAACGCAGCAATTTCATTTTTCGTATTAATTGTCATAGCGCGTACAAGGTCGTACGTGGCAATTTCAGCAATAACGTTCCCGTATGTGCAATTTAGTTAGGATCTACAATTAAAAAAAAAAGATAGTTTGCACCAGTATAATCATCAGTTATCAATCTTTTCGTCATTAGAGAATTTCAAAATCTAATAAAAAATTTCATTATAATAAAATTAGAATGTTTAATGTGGCATAAGGAAATTTTCGTCCACCAGTTAATTATCTAGTTATGATAAGAGCAAAATGGACATCACGTTATCAAAGACAATCGCATAATAGTGGCAATTACGGCATGTCCTGGCTACGCAATGACGCGCGTAAATTACAATGTACACGTCTGTTTTGGTTCAGCTATTGCTGCGGAATCATTATGCTAATTATAATCCCTTTTATACGCGTTCGAGCAACACTTTACGATAAAACTGAAAGCAGGTGAATAAACGTTGCGATTGTTTAGAATGCCATTGCGTACGCTGTCCTTAACACTTCGTCGGAATCAACATTTCGCGAAATTCTAACAATATGCATCAAGTAAAAGTACCTGGAAAGTAATGCCTATTTCGTATGTTACTCGATAAACCGTTGTGTATATCATGTTTATTTTGACAACGTAATCGAGTAAGCAAAAGCTTGCACAACCTTGAGGTTCAAGTGATTTACAAGACTGCCCTACAAGGCTTATCAGCCAGACATTCTTCAACAACAAGCGCGGTCTAGTCGATTCAACTAATAAACAAAACTCAGCCGATTTCTTGTCGCCCACTTTGCGAGCCACTTCCCCCTCTCCCAATTTAGTCGTTGCGTATCGCCAAACCGCGCCGTGTACCAAAACATCCGGACAATGTCACCTGCCCGGCTCAACGAAAAAATCAAAGTGCATTTATCATATACCGGTCTTTTACCTGGACCCACGTTTCCCTCGACTCGTATATATGTATTTCAGAAAACACTTTTCTCCGTTTTTTCCCTTCCCAACTGCGTGGCACGTGATCAACATGCAGACAGATATATGCAGGTGTGCATATACTTTTGATCGGTTTCAAAACGGCGCTACACTTATATGCACGTGGGTACCGATAATAAGAACCTTGCGCGCGAATTCTGGACCGGGAATTTATGAATGCCAAGAGTTTAATGGAAGGTCAGGCTTTTCGGACGTGTGCAAAAATGTCTTTACGGTTTTTATGATAATTTTATATGAATTTGATAATTTTTTGATAAGTCTATTACGGCGAATGGTATAGAGAAAAAGGCGGAATAAAAATTGTTAATGGAAAATTGATTAACGTATCGCTTGGATATTGGTCGGTGTTATTACACAGCTTAATTAACTCGAGGCAAAAAAACTTAATATAATCAATTTGTACCGAAAGGAAGAAATCCATTTATATCTACGCAGATATGCACAGGAGCATTAATTAAGGTGATTAATGATGGGCACCAAATGTCTACAAAGACTTACGTAATCGCTCAATGCAATCAAAATTAAACAGCATGAATATTTGTAATTTTGAGCTAATGAAAAAAAAAATAATAATAGTCACAATAGATGTATTGACACTTGAAATTCATTATGTGCAAAATGATTTGAAAGTCGAACAAATGTCTTAGCCATAATGAAATATTATCGAATGCCAGCGGTTTGGGGGTCGACGACAAAAAATAGACGGTCTTTTACGAAATAGCTATTATCAGGATTACCTTTGTAATTAAAAACGGGGCGCAGCAGTGCGTATGCACCGAGTGCGAACCAGCGGGCAATTTCTAAATTGCAAGGCCTCGAGAATGGCTTGGCTAGACGGACGTTTTTTCCACTCTAGGCCGGGGCCACTTTTTTTTTTAACGAGGCCTCGTCGCAGTCTCGGCTTACGGTTTTATAAGCGCGCCGGAACGGCAAACTTTTACGGCGGCATAATTTCGACTCGCCCTGGTTCCTCGGCTTAGCAAAGCCCGGTGTAATTTGGAGCGGATTTAAAGCGAATTTTTTTTTTTTTTCAAGCGGTAGTTAAGTGTTTCGAAAATCTCGCGTGCATTGATGTGTTTTGCTTTACAGGCATTGCTTTTGTTTGAAAAAATGCGCAAGAACCTTAAAAGTGTTTGAAATGAAATAGTTGAAAAAGAATTGTTGCGCAATCTAGGGAATTTGAGGTTTACTTTAATTTCTTGGGCTAGTAACGTATGTGAGAAGTTTTAAAGTAGCGTGTTTCAACGTTCCGTACAATTTACAATACTCTTTCGGCGTCTAAGATCAATTAACCTTAATTCTACAGTTGATAATTAATTATTTCGCTAAGTGGAGTCAAGGATACAATATAATTCAATTATTGTTACGAAAGGCCGATGGACATTAAGATTTTTTTCTCATTGAGAAATTTAACACCCCAAAGAGCACTATAACGATTTTAGGTACGTTGAAAAATGCGTTAGTGATTCATTGAATCGTGAGATGAAAATTGTTAGTAGTTGTTTTATTTCTTGCGGCTGTAACGAAAGAAAATTTAAGTATCTCGCAAACAGAGAAACACACTAATTCAACGCTGCTGAAACGATTTGCATTGTAGCAATACAAAGCATAGTTTTGTAAATAAGGCCTTGACGTTGAGAGAACCTTTTTTTTTAAGGATATACCTACGCCATAAAAGCCATACAGTTGTACAATAATGCAAAGCATATTTTAGAAGTGAAATTTAATAATATTATGAACAAGATTATGGGAAATTTTATGTCCGTTACTACTGAAAATATTGCAATGGTTTTCAGGCACGTTTCGTACTAATTCTACCGCTCGAGCATAATATGCGGTTCGAACGAGGCGATTTTCATCGCGCAAACACGCCCGTAGCTGAGAATGCTTTTTTAAGTTAGACAAATTATGTCAATGTATATTTAAGTCCCGCGAGAAATGTAAATTGTAAATCAAATACGTAAGATAAATTCCTACTTTTTTAAAAATCGATTGTTCGAGTGTCAGTTTTAAATAAAGAAAAAAAAAATAAGGATAGGTGGAGGAGGGGTGTACATATATATTCACACCTTCGTTTGGAATCGACTTCGAGTCAGTTCTGAGAGAGCTAGAGATAAAGATCAGCCGCACGACTATCGGTCGCAAAACTAAAAGGCCCAGTATCGGCTAACGATCGGCGCGGCGGTCTTTCGCAAGGCAGTTCGAAACGACGAACACACCCTTCACGTGTGCCGCGCGGCTTATATATATATGTATAGAGTCGCGGTCAAACAGCGTATACGCGCTTACACTCTCGGCCGTGCCGAGTTTCATCATTGGAGAGAGAGATCGAAGAAAAGAAGGCGCAGAGGGTTGGTTCAGAGGGTCGATAAATAATTTCGCCACGGTGAAAGAGCCGACGTACTCTCACACACATGTAAGACAATTAGCCCCGGATCATAAACAATGAGTCGGTTTATGCTCTATGGAATAACACTTGGGGGGTAGTGTCTGTGTGTGCGCGCGCGCATACGCGTGTCTGTGTTTACGTGGGCCGCTCTAGAGTGTAGGCACGTGCTTGCTACTCACGTGAACTTGCGCCGTTGGAAAGGCGAAAAAAGAGCGGGGGCAGCGCCGAGTTGTATCGCGTGCGCGCCTAAGGATAACCCCACCCTTTGCATGCGTCTCTCTCTTTCTTTCACTCTTTCGCGGAGCAGTGAGAAAAGTTTCGCCGTTGAAAATAATTGTTGCGGGCTTAACAATCGATTTAGCTGCTGTTTGTTATTCGAGGAATTTTAGGTATGCTGTTAAAAGGGAATACCTTTAGAGATTTATTTTTTCAACGAGGGTCATTTCGAAAAAAAAGTATTAATAATTTTATGATGATGTATTGAAGATATTTTTGTGAATTTTCGAATTTTTAGGAACGTAAATTAAAGGTTTTGCAAATTGCCGAGATAATTTATGGTTTCTTGTGTAGCAAATTTAAATTATTTAGGTCATAACCTCCCAGTAGTTTAATGCAAGAACATTCTTAATCGTGTTTGAATTTTTTTTAATATTCTCGACGTGAAATTTTTACAATTTCGATAATTTAAAAATGCTCAAGATTATATATAACCATGACTTATTTAATTGCCGGTTATGCGATAATTCAAATTAATCAAAAATTCAGCTCCCGAGATGCTACCCTTAACCCATTACTTTTCAAACGTCATATTACTTTACAAGCTTATGAAAAAGAACTAAAAATTAAAAAAAAATCACAGTCGTTATCGTCGATCTACCACGCTTTCACCAAATAAAGTATATGTCAATCGAAAAGTCGTGACCAGGAGCTTAAAAAGTAGCAAAACGAACTATACCCAGAGCCAAGTCCGTGGCAAAGTGTCAACGCCAAATATCAACGTCCCCCAAAGTGGCCTTAAACAAAACAATGTGTCTAAGCAAGAGCGATAGCCTCCGGGCAGCGGTAAGCGCACGTGATATCGAGCACTGAAATGAAGAAAGAAAAAAAGGGAGCCGAGAGAAGGTGGCGGTGTATAGGAAAGGCAAGAGGGAGAGAGAGAAGTGTGCACGAGATACGGCCGAGGCGGGCAGTGCGCCGATATTACAATTCACGTGCGCGCTATATAGCGACGCTGGCGAGTGTGTCCCTCGGCGCTCTCGCGCACGTGACGCGCTCACGTGTCTCTCTCCCTCTCTCGCTTTGGCATTTGTAGGTAAAACGCGCGAGACTCGGCCGAGCGCGATTCCGCTCGCGCGACCGCCTTACTTTCCACGTGTGCGCGCGCTTATGTCTCGACGTCGCCGCGTGTGCATGTGCGTCTGTGTAGACTCTCGCACGGAGGTGTACCTTCGGTATATACAGCAGCTGGACCTCGAACACCCGTGCCCCTCGGCAATCTCGTGAGAGCGCGGGGTATTACTTTTAACGTCTAACCACTGCCTTTCCTATGTATATGCTACGTTATAAGCCTTTTTTTGTTACGTAAATTCGATGTTCCGAAGGAGCTTTGTCATGTATCCGATAAGCAGATAAGTTTTTCATTAACGCAGCAGTTCCCCCTGAGCCTGGTATGATTGCGGACTATCGAGAGGAATAGAAAAATTACGGGATATTCGAGAAGTATTGGATGTTTTTTTCTACGCATGCGTACCTATACATTTACAGTTTCTTCAGAAGCGGATAGCAATAGCGAACCAAGCACGTGAAATAACCGATGTTGTACGTGTCTTGTCTTACCGGATTCGTCTTTTTCTACTTGCTGAAACAGCCGCGCGGCGAATGTCATTGTCGATCACAATTTGCATAAATATTTCAATGTTACTCCATCAAGCTCGAGCTAGCAACTGCAGCAGAACGTATTGTTTATCGACGAAATTTTTCGAAATCCACCCTTCCCCCTCTATCTCCCGCACGCGCGCCGTAAACCTCTCGCGAGAATTCCGCCAGGCCGTTTTCCCGGAATTTATCACCGGCGATCTTTGAAACCCAGGCCGGATTGCAATTTTTTTTCCCTCTCCTCTAAAACGCCTAACACCTGAACCCTTTTAGCTCGACAGCAGCAGGCCTCTTATCAACGTCAATTCGCGTTAGCCCAGCTGCCAGAAGCACTGGGCCGATATCTGCAAATCCCGCGGAAAACTCTGTCGACGCTTTCTCCCGCCAAAAAGCGAGCCGACTACGTGCCTATACGTACGTACGTGTAGCCACAGCGAGAGAGAGAGAGAGAGAGAAAGATCTGGGTCGCACGGCCACTCCGCTCACTGACCGTCGACCACCTTCCAAACGCTCTCTTTTTCCCGCCCCCACACGCGCGCCCGCCCCGAGAGAGCCTGACATTGAGACGAGGTGTTCCATTGACTTACGCCGCCGCTCTGGAAAATTTAATGCCGAACGCTCGCGTCGCGGTAGCACTACTGCTGCGCTCTAACCAAGCCAAACGATCTACATTTATTTGTAAGACCCCTATCGATGGAATGCTGGGGGCAAGGGACTTTTTTTTTTGTTTCCTCGCAAATCTACATGCCTATCAGAAAATCGGTGGGTTTGACTGTATATGCTGCTGGGAGGCTCGAATTTCCACTGCGTTGTTTTTACTCCCTCACCCACCTCCCCCTCCTTCCTTGTGTCTGTACCAAGACTAATAAGCGCGACGCATATTTTTTTTTGAATAATCGCCTTTGTTGCATGGCTGCTTGATTAAGATTTATAGACAAATGCCGATTTCGGCGCCGATAAACTTAACGGCGTGCGCGCGCGCGTAAAAAGTGCGTCTTAAAAATGACCGGTAGTAAATTAATCCTTTCGATTTTTGATTTTTTGTTTCTTTTTAATGTCCTCGTGGAAAGTGGTCGAACTATATGCGCGCCCAAGTCGTGCTAAACAGAAAGCTTTAACGTTCGCTTCATAAATAAAGCAATCGAAATTGTCATTTTTACAATCAATTATGCGCGCGTTATAAACGAATCTCGTAATGAGATGCAATTTAAATATTTCAATTTCATCCATAGCCACCAGAGGCGGACTACTCCTTCGCACGTGACGTCTATGCATAGCCAGGGGTGTGCACGCTTATGCGTTACACACCGAAAAATAATTAATCCATAAATCCTCGGTAATACCTAAAAATCGTCCAATTATTTGTCGCTCCGCGGCATGTCCAATATATTAGCCTAGCACTTTATCAATTCCCAACGGATTTCAATAATTCCAGGAGCAAGCTGGAGCCACTTATCTGCTCGGCGAATCGCCGAGAAACCTGTCGCTCTCGAAACGTGTGGGCCTCGGCCTAATTATTCGTAAAAAGCCCGGGGATTAGCATAGGCCTGCAATATCGTCGCATTAATCAAGCCCTCGGCTCTGCCGTGCGCTGCCGGGCTCTCGCGCATATGGAACCACCTGTTTTTCGGTCGCACTAAAGGCGGCGCATTTGTCGCGGGGATATTCGGGCGCACGCCGCCTCCAATTATCGCTCTCCCAAGCCTTATCGCTCTGGCAGTGCGAGTGTCGGATCGTTTTTCTGATCAACGCACGCTGCCGAGATTAGACCGCGAAAGTACAAACGGCGCGCTTGTCCGACACGTGCCGATAAGCAGCGACTTCCGCTCGTGTAGACGTCGGCCCGCGCTATCGGGAAAATTCGCCGTTTGCCCGTGAGCGTTTCGTTTTAGCCAGCGAAATCAAACGCACGCACATACGATTAATTTACGCTCGAGAAAGTCCCCTCTCCCTCTCTCTCTTACGAGAAATATTTCTTTATGAACTTGGCTAAGAGACTCTGTATACAAACTGGCTTTCGTCTCCCGGGGCCCCTGTTCGCCAAGCCGTTTGATCGATTTATTTCTTTGTTTTTGAGAAATGAGAATAACAGCACAGTCCATAAACGGAGATAAGAGCACGCTGGCAGTTGTCTACGGGCGTATGAGAAAGGACAAGAAAAAAATAGGCGTTTTAATCGACAACAGAACGAGAGAAATCTTGAAGTATTTATTTTCTTTGAAGCGTTTGGTATTTTATCAACGTAACACAGTTCGTTTTTAGAAAATATACATAATAGATTTATTACGTGTGAAATCTTGCTGGCGGATACTTAAATTTTTCATTTTCAAATAGCCACGATTTTTCTACGCGCTTGCACAGACTCGAGGAATTTCAATCTTATCGGGGAATATAAATTGAACAATAAGAAACTAAAGTAAACCAGCAGTCGGGCTGGCTTCAAGGACCGCAAGCTCTGGTTCAATACTAGAAACTTGAATAATTGCCAGATAATTAGTTTAACTTCGAGAGACAACTTTCATGCAGTCGAATTACAGGCTGACTTGTTCTCTTCTGCCTGGCCTCTGGTATACTTAAGGCCGGGGCTTCGCGCTCGAGCGAACGGCCTACCGCACGCACAATTGTCTCCTCCCCGGAAAGCCTCGAGACTTAGTCCAATAATAATCGATATAAGTGAAATCGCAAGACAATCGGCTGAGGCTAAATCGATTTTAATTGCAGATAAATCGAATTTCACTTTTATGAAAGTGCGTTGTCGTTGGGCTAGTAGCGGCGCACCTGCTGCCCCGGCTCTCATTAGGCCTCCGTTTAGCTTGATTTTCCGGGGGAACTTTTTCCGCGAGCAGCGTCGTCCCGCGGAAAAAAGGAGACTAGGAACCAATTAAAATTTCGCGGTTCAAGCCAGCCGAGGTCCACCGAGAGGAAAATTATTTGATTGAGCTGGATTTTTTGTCTGCGCACGTATAAAACCCCGCGGAGTGGAAAGAATAATGCGAATACGCTCCGCACTGTTATAACTCCACGGCTCTGTTATATAACACTACCTACCTACGTTCATTATCTCGAGAGCGTATCTTTACGATTTTGAATCTCGCGGCATACCGGGCTCCTGTAATTAATACGTTTATCGTACTTCTATCGGTTATACAGCGAGAGAAACAAAATCGGCCGAGAATCGCATTTTTCCACTTTCATCGTCGGTGCGGTCGCGCTTATAAATTTCGCGCCTCGTTGTTGTTATCGCGCTAAATTTCGCCCGGCCTCGTTAAGCCTACGCAGTCGGACATAACAACAACAGCAGGAGCAAGGCACAGAGTATAAAAGACCCGGCGACTCGCGAATTCGGCATTTACAGCTTAACGAGGACGTGGGCTGCCCTGGCTACGGGACTTTACGATCTTATTACCTCCGCGTCGTCGTAAATAATTTCCATTCGGCACGTGTGCGGGCTCCCGCGCGAAACGCACACCACGTGTGCGCGCTTTAACGAGCCCAGGCGCATAAGCCTGAGCTGGAATTTTTCAAGTCTGAGCATTTCTCACGGCCGGATCCCGGGTTCTGCAACCCCGACAAAATTGGGCCAACAATACCTCTCTTTTTTTCATGGTCCCCCTTGTATATGACAATAATATTATAAAGTTTAACTCATTGCGGTCGGCGAACTGCGTCGGCTGTGGTTTAGCAATACATCGGACCAGTTTGTAATTTAAATGTAAAACATACACGTCCCGTGCGCGAGTGGACCTTTCTGCGACACTCGGCAATATTATTTGGACCGCATATAGACCGGGCGTAATGCCCTGTCTCTTGATTCTGTTCCGATAAAGCCAGCTTGATCTTTTTATCCCCGCAGCTGTTTGTTGTATTAGAAAATGGCCTACATTTGCAACGGCGAACGCACTTGCCGTCGAACGCAGAACTAGTTGAATCGCCTGCATTTAAATTTAATATTCGACAGTCGCAGTGGAAAAGTGAAATTTTAGTTGTGATATCTACTGTGTTCACACAGAAGGGCTGAATATACGTTGAGTCTAATAGGGCGATAATCTTGAAAAATCGTCGGGGCATTACTTTGAGTTCTGAGCCAAGCCCATCCATAAATTCCAACGTGTCGGATAGTGTAGGGGAGTAGTGAGGAAGGTGAGGGCCTTAGGGAGGCCAACACGCAATCCGGCGATGCATTCTCGTTATACACGGGTTGGTATAGTTGCGCAACGGGAACGCGCGCGAAAGTCGCAAATCATCGAACCCCGATGCTTCGGCTTCTTTCTCTCCCTCTCTTTCTCTAGAGAGGGAGAGAGTGCTTTAGTCTCGCGATCAGTGTGCAGATGGAAGCAGAGCAAAAGGTCTCCGGCGAGCATTAGCCTAGCAGCGAGGGGGTCACGGGGCAGACGATCGGGCTGAAACAAAGCCTCGAGAGAGAGGGAGAGAGAGACAATGAGTCGCAATTCGCTGAACTCGCGCCTTCGCGTGTGTCGTCGTAGTTGTTTATACGTGTAGAGCCGGCGCTTGTGAAAGTCCGCAAAGCGCTCTAGGGGCTAAGCAGCGCTCCTAGAGCCTCTCTCGCGGTTTCGTATTTTCCTTTTATGCGACGGGATGATGTATATGTCGCGCGCCGCTCGCGATATACACCTATGCTTGTGCCCGGGCGCAATGTTTTCGTCTATTGACTCGCTCGGGCAATTGCAGGCGAAAAGCTAAGGTTGACTAGTGCCGCGAAAAGAGCCGGTGCCTGGTTACCCCTGCCGACGCCGTAAGAACAAATTTATCCGGCGAAAAGTTGGGTACGCTGCGATGGAAATAAGAGTGGGCAAAAGGCAATACAAATTTCAGCTGATCAGCCTGATTTACAATTGTAATATTATCTACGATATCAACATCGCGAGCCTCGAGAGCCGCAATAAAATAAGCTCCGCGCGCGATCTGGCATTCTAATGCTCCTGCAGCTATACGGCGCAGCGACATTAGAACAGGTTTGAGCGTATACGCCAGCCGGTACAATGATTTTCCCAACATCCATCATTATAACGACCGCAAAAAAAAACGGCATAGAGCTGCGGCTAGGAAAACGACGTTTAAGAGATTCGGCGGGGAATTGTCGAGAATACCACCGGCAGTACACAGCGACGATCGGCCAGCGACGTAAATCAATCTTACTCTCCGCTGCTTTTTGGTAGGCCGTCTGTTTTTTTTTCTTTTCGTTCGCCGCAGCGACGCGAGAAAAATGATCGTTATCAGTGGGCAGCCTGTTAAGGTACGCGTTTATTTAGTAACTTGCTAAGTGGTTTTTCTCGGCAGATTTGCGAAATTTATCGGGCCCGCGCGCATTACCTTTTTCTTTTAATATCCCAACTCTTTTTACATTCCCGTCATACTTGTGCGCCTTTTTTTCTCTTTGTACTACGGCTAATTCACAAAGAAAATTGTCGAAAATTTCTTGCGATATATCATTTTGCCAACGTTGTCGATAAACTCGCAAAAGCTCTAATAAAAAGCTTCATTTCTATTTGCTGTTCTTCCGATATACATACATCTCTGTTTACACATCGCAAACAAGCGCAACAGGTCATTAAAGTAACCGATAAACGAGGAAAATGCCAAGCACTACTAACACCCGTAGTAGAAAACATCGGCGTAGTCTCGAGTGAACAGGAGCGAGAAAAAGTCGAGAACGAAAAAAAGCTGAATTTTCGTCGAGTCATGGACCGACGCGTCTAGACATTGTAATAACACGCTTGCTCGGCTTACCCTTTAAATTTCTTTGCGCGCTCGAGCGACTCGGACAATGGGGGCCTCGGCTCGCCGGCGAAATCTATCCTCGAAAGGTCGATAAACACGCGGACTTTCAATTGCGAAGGTGAAAGAAGGTGAAATCACTGAGAATGCACTGATTTTTTGGCTTCCTACTTCGGCCGGTTGCGAGTTAGTCCGGCTTTTGAAACACATCTCACGCGCGACCGTTTCGTCCGCACTGTCACAGAAAATTACGCCATCGATCCCAGTTACACGTGCCTCTCTGCGTGTGCGCTGTGTGCCTCCCGAATGACAAGTCATTGTTTCTATTTCACGCATCACTCTTAGCTTGGTTGTGGGCCTAATTTTCGTTGTGCGCGCTTTTATGTCGCTGTGTTAATAGGGATCCAATATCCGTGGACAAATAATGACCGGCTTTTTTTTAATTTTAGCCGGATAAACTAATATTTATGCAAGTTATCGGTTTTGTATCATTTATCACCTATATAATAAGCCTTTGATGGAGTGACAATAGCTTGAAGTTGCGCAAAAGGTTATAACGATTTATCGTTAATTTAATCTCAATTATCCAAGTTTCAATATTAATTTATATATCTCTCTGTTTTGTTTCAGGTTGGTGTTAAAAATCAAATATAATACACAGCTTAGGGGTAAGCTAATCAAATTTTAACTTTCACTTATACATATCTATCGTTAATTTATGTTAGGCTCGTTGATATTAAATCGTGACTGAGATTGATAAGACAATCGAATAAATTCATAGCCCAGAGATCTGAAATATCCGTTAAATACAGCCCAACACAGTTTGCCACTATCTACCCCGTAGCATAAACTACTCCAAACGGACACCGATAAAAATGCATCCTTGCATTTACAAACAGCCTCAATACTTCACTCTCTGCCGTCTTTCGAAATCCCGTGAAAATTTCTGAAAATCATGCAGCCGCGCAGTCTATTCAAATTTCTTAGTCATCCGAAAAACGATCCCCTATAGACAATTTTCGCCAACAGCCGCGCCAATGCACACCTCGTATCCGCGAGCGCGTAAACACAATTCCGACGTGTCACACACAGACACAAACTCATACACATGCCCCTATAGAGGCGCCGTTTCAAAACTGCCCAATTAAATTAGCATAATCTCGAGAGGCACTTTGGACCTTTGCACAATGCGTTCAGTTCCTTTCGAATACCTCGAAGCCGCCGCGCGTCTGCGGTGCTGCAGCTACAGTAGGCTATACGTGCCGCCTTTTTTCTCGCGTCTGCTGCCGGGGAACCCCCCGCTTGGTATTTTCGATTTTTTCCAACTTTTAAGTCGGCTCTCGCTGCTGGGGGAGCTGCGGGCCCGTATTGCCGTAGCTCATTCGTCACTTTTACCAGCAGCACGTGCAAAGCCTATTATCGTAAACTAAAACTATTTGGTATTTAAAGCCCCGGAACGTGTGGTTATGTAGTTCGCTGGTCCGTTATATTTTTTCTCCCCTTTCCTTCTTTTCTTTCTCCTCGTAGCGGCGGTGCTCCGGATTACCGTGTATATACGCCGGCATTGTTGTGTTAAATCGCTCGCTGGACCGCGTAGCAAACTTTAGCGTCTTGGGTAACTCAGTAGCGTTTCAGCTGGATTTGAAAACGCCCCGGCTCATTGAAGTCACGGCTCTTGCGAAATTGTTTTATTACGCCGCGCCACGAGCGGGCTAAAGCCTCGGGGATTATGCAATTTTTGTAATACCAATAATACGTAATGCAATCGCACTAAGAGGCTTTATTTTGTTTTAAGTTTTTTTGCTCTACTTCGCAAACTTGTACGCGGTTATCGAGAACATGAAAAAAATCGATTTTAACCGTAGACAATAAAACCATACTAAAATTAAATAAATTAAAAATTAAAAGATTTTTAATTTACTTAATTAAAACAAAGAGATCTATCGAATCTAGACCTATATCCATCACAAGTCCTGTGCTTCAACAGTTCGTACGCACTTCCTCAGCGCTAACATAAACACAAAAGGCCTTCTCGCGCGTAGAGAGAAATAGAAAAAGAGAAAAAAAGCTTTTTATTCCCGTAGTCCACAGATCTAGACAATCGCGTTACTTAATAGCACAAATGGCGCAACGAAATTACGGTGCATCGCTTCGAATCTCGGCAAGCACAGCAGCCGTTGGCTCTAATTGCTTAGCGCGCAGAGTTGCGCGGCCGGCCAAGAGCTCGATAACATCGACGGATGCTCACTCCTCTGCCTCTACGGTCGGATCGTCGCGAACCACAAGATAAACCCTGTCCTTGCATTCGGCGGCCTGACGAAACAAGCCCTCTCTCGACGTTTCTCATCGCAACGGCACGCGCTACTCGCTTAATTCGCGCAATACATGCTCGACTCGAGTGTGAGTTGAGCAATAATCCACGGCCATAACCTATGAAAATATAAAATCTGCGGCTTTGCTCGTGATCTTAGGCCTCCTCTCCCTTTTCTCCCTGTACATGTATCCGCCAGCGAGGCGCTTTGCGAAATCGCCGGAGCCTTGAAAAATAACAAGTCACACATACGTACATACACGGGCGCGCCGCGGCCGCGTAAAATAACGCTCTGCCACGCGGCCGGCTCAATTCAAATTCGCGCTAAAACGTGTTATTTGCAGCGGTGCACCCTCGAACGACTAATTGCGATCTGTATCTCCCGGCTGCTGCCCGCTTATGCGTCCTAGTCATCATTATCGCGCGAAATCCGAATAATCTCGCGCCGATAAGAGAAAAAGAACCGAGTCCAAGAGCTAAGAAGCTTGTTTTTAGCTCTTCCTTTTTTTTCGCCAACCAGACAGACAAACCAGATTCCCTTGATCTTGCGCGATTGGCTCCCTTCCCCCTTCCCTCTCTTTCTCTTATTTTCCATCGAGCTTGTTCATTGATGCAGACAAGGCGCGATCAACTCCATCGATAAGACGCACTTTGTTTTGTTTAGGCACGCGCGAATGCTTGGGCAGAGAGAAAAAATCGCGTGATTATACGGAGTCCGCGTTTACGCGCGAATACTTGTACACGCGAGGTGTGCGTTGTTGTGAAACCCAGAGCGGTTCAGGTGCCCGATTTTTTTTAACCGATCACGTTTGTGTGATGTAGAAAAGGGAGGGGGCAGCTGGCCGGCGATTTTTTTTTGCATAATTAATTGCTTAACTCGAAAATTGCCCACCCCGATCGGCAAATATTTTGTCGAGCGCGAATACGGCAGGAAGTCTTTAAAGTGGAACTCGAATGGTGTCAAAGCCTGATTAAAGCCACGATTTATCAGTTAATTGGCGATCGGCTGTGCGTGGCGAAAAATATATACAGCTTAATAATGCGCAACGAACAAGTACATCGAGAGAGCTGCGTATTTCGACTGGCCGGAACTAGATATTTTTCCGAGTAACAAGATACTGGACTCGAGTTTCTTTAACTAAATTAGTTTGTAACTCGAAATCAATAATAGGGTCTTTGTACGGTTTTATGGATCATTAAATAACGATATATTTAGAGACAAATGCCAAGAAAGTTTTTTCTTTTTTGTTTTCTGTGCTCGTACGACAAAAACTAAAGATAACGCATTAATTAAGCTAATAATGTCGTACAGTAGCTTCGAAAAATCCGATTACTTCGAACGATCAAGCTTGCTCGTCAAATCGCTGCTGGTGATCGAGTTTACGACTATTAACGTTTAACAATACAGCCAAGTCGTTGTAAAAAAAGATTTGCATCGAAAAAAAGCCATACACAACAGCATATCAACATCATCGACGTGGACTGGAAAAAAAGAACAAAAAAAGTTGTAAACAAAAAAATCGGCATTTCGATTTTGCGATCAGCGTCGCCCTGTAATTACTCGACTGACCACTAAATCATCTCGGTATATATTACCGGAGTAGAAACGAATCGCGTCGAACGTCCTTTGTAAACTATGGTATAATCTTTATTTTTATGAGGAGTGAACGCCGCCGTGACGTGAATTTATCGGTGATATTGTTCTAGGCAAACCGTCTGATAAACCGATCACAAATATACATTCTAATTGAAAGTCTGCGGTCGCTTTTTTCTTTTGCCATTTTACGCACGTGTATCTGATGGATTGTTATGTTTATGTAACAGAGAATTTCGATTGAAAAGTATTGAAATGTTAACCGCATGCCTTTCAAATTATTCGAAATTGGACCATCTGTAAACGCGATTGGTGCTATTTTTACGTTTTCCTTTCGAATACCTGATTTGAAGGAATTTCAACGAGATGCATTTTTCAAATAAACGTTTTATCTACTTAAACGATATTTTCATCTTATCAAACCTCGTTTTTAGATATGATAAAAAAACTCGAGAATTTTCGTTAAAACTAAATTATATGGCACGTTACGTAATATTTTAGATTGGCTATTTCCAACGCACTATTATCTTGACAAAGAATTTTCGGATACAGGTTCACTGATTTTTGAAAGGTTGCTTTTCTTTTGTTCACAATACAAATTTAAAGGAAACTTCCACTTCAAAAAACAAACCAGAAAAAACTCATTGAAATATCAGAACACAACGAAACAATCGAAAAAAAAGTGCCACAGTGATGGCATCACTGAGGACCACATTACATCACCGCTCATGCACATATACCACGCAGCTTGTCACAACAGCTGTTCACAAATCATCGTTTCATTAAGGCGCCCATAAAACGAGCCTCGCTCCTTGTCCTCCCCTGCCCCTCCACTATCTTAACCACCAAGTCGTGCGTGTAAAGGCAGCTTGTGGGCGCACTTCAGCTGCAATTAGCTCTTGCCCCTTTGTTCCCTTTAGCCTTTTTATTTATAACAAGAGCTCAACCTCCTCGAGGCGCAAGCTTTCCTAACACGTGATTTACGCCGACAATCGTAGTGGGGATTTTTCATTAACTCGGCCACAGGTAATTAAACCCTTGTAGCTTGACGCGATTAGAGCAGACTGCATTATAAGCACTTTTGCCTCGGCGCAAAATCGACGTTGAGCGGAAGAAAAGAGATCGTAAAAGTTCAGTTACTCCGCGCAGGAAAGGTTAAATCGGCCAGTATGCCGACTACTCGGAAAGAATGCGCTACACCTATACAGTGTCTCGCGAGTGGCTCGATTTTTTTTTCCTTTCGGACGTTAGTTAGAGGGGAATACTTTTCATTGATGTCGCTTGCGAAGTGGTCCATAAATTCGCTAGGTAGACAAGCTAAACTATTTTGCGGAAAATTTTTCTATTTTGTATGATATACGAGCACAATACACGCACCACGAGACGTTTAGTGCGCAAAAAATTATATTCCCTTACAGACAAAAACTGTGTATACATTGATTTCTCAAGTTTACGTACAATTAAGATATCTCTCGTTTGTTACTTTTTTCCCTCTCTCATGCTAAACTCGCGGGCAGGCATCAAAGCTGGTAATAAACAGGATGCAGAAATTTTTTGATACAGCCGAGGAGGCACTTGCAATCGTCGGTGGTAATGAGGAAAACAATGGAGCTTTGCCCTCTAGAGATCGAGATCGCGATTCGCGCTACGTTTCTCAACGTAATAACGGAACACAGAGAGCGCGCTCGCGCGATTGACCTTGCCGTAGTTTTTCAGCGCAGCTCTTTGTGCGCCGAGCTCTCTCGGCTCTCGATTCACTAGCTACTACGTCTAATGCCGCAGTTATCTTGGCTCAGCGCCTACTCCTTGATCTTAGCCTCAAATTTAATACTTTTCCTCGGTCGATTTACGATCTTTTTCAATCTACTGATGTGTTACGCTGCATTTACATTTATTTATATGTCGCCACTTACTAATTTCCTCAGGAGCCGAGAGACAATAATTTCGCTCGACGGCATAAATGAATTAAATTTGTCAAACAGTCGATTCTGAGGGCGACATTGTCAAACGGCATAAAATGCGATATTTTTCCAAGCTCACGATCCTATCGTCGCTTGTGATAAAACAATGAGGGATCCTAAATCGCCGAGCTGTAGGCTTAACTCAGCGAAATAACGCGCGTACCGGTGACAAAATAAACGATATAAAAATTTCATCGATAACCCCGCTGGATATACATACATAAAGCTCGTTTCTATCAATGCCCAGGTGCAAGCCGCGGGAGATAACGCCCTAGAGATTTTTACCTCGCTCTACAGTCTGAGGGACACGTGCAATGTATCACCGAACAGGCGTAAGAATCCAAATAGAGAGAGGAAAGGCTAAAGTGCGACGGCTGTTTCGCAAGCCTGCATCCCCTGCCTTTCCACGCCCGTTTTTCTTTAAGCCGCTTTCGCGCGAGTGCAATTATAAACTCGGCTTTTCCAAATCGAGTGCCATTCGGATAAATTTGAGGCCTATCACGCTTGAGAATCGCATTTTGACCACACTATGACTTTCTCTCTCCTTGACGATTTATCGTCGCACGCGCAACAGATATTCTGGAGGTGCGCGGATGCACGTACGTGGCTCTTTCGGAGTATAGCCGGTGAGAAAATCGTGCATGCACGGCTTGAATTACGTTTGCGGTGAGTTACGTGTTTCGGTAACATTTGAATTTATACCAACAGTCTGATGAAGTCTTTACGACATCATTATATTTGTAATATTAAATAAGAGGCCCCCTATTCATTACGAACCTTGTTCTCTACCTCGTTCTCAGTCCTTTTTTTACACATTAATACTTGGTTTTCTTAATAAAAACAATAACGAGCTTCATGTTTATATTTTTCAAAGGCAGGAAAAAAAGCAGCGGAGGAATAAAGAGAGGCACGTTAAAAATATCATCCTGAGAGTAGGTGTGCATTAAAAGAGAGAGAGAGAGAGAGAGAGAGAGAGAGAGAGAGAGAGAGAGAGAGAGAGAGAGAATCACGTGAGTCTCCCCCTGAGGCGAAAATCAGACTCGTGTATAAGCGGGAAAGCAAGCCTGGCGGGCGCTTGGAACAGCTAACAACAGAGTCGGCTGTTTATGCTGGTCGACGGGCGGGAACCTTGAGCGGTCGAGCCCCTGGAATGCAGCGATGCAGAATAGTGCGCAATGTACACCCGCGCCTACTCTATCTTTCTCTTGCGCTCTCAAGCTCGTACCGCGAGTACTTCGTTGCTCGTCACTGCCTGCGAGGCAAAAGTCTTTCTCCTCCATCTACCGCTTCTGGTAGAAACTTTGTAACATGGTTTGATAATGGACTGTACGAGAGATTAGAAATTATTGAAAATTTCGCAGACGCTCAACCGAAGAAAGCGTATCTATACTTAATTAAGAAATTAATTTGTAGCTTGTGGATTATTAATAGCGGTCGCGCTAATGATTTCAATTAGAAGCTCGTTAAGCAGAAATGGGAATGAGGTGTTTGTTGAGCCGAGGAATTGATAACGACGAGCGGAGGGATTATGGGAGGCTCAGAACTGGCTCGATTGCAGCTTTTATATTGAGCGAAATTTATTCGAGAACGGCAGCGTGGCACGCGCCCACGTAATGCCGATTAGAAATCAAAGTGATTGAAGCTCGCGGTGTTGAAGAAAGACGTGTGAGAACGCGGATCTTTGGAAGCTCACCGTATTGAACCGTAATTCACGTCAAAGTCTGAAATTTCTTGACAAATGGGACCTTCTTTATAACGTCTACGAAATGGTAAAATGTCGGTAAATTTTTTTAAAAATACTCGCGTGGCGAATTTAGTTAAATAAAATTTCTAAAGAGACGTAATCTAGTATTAATGTACTGGATGCTATTAAGATGCATTGGCAAGAGAAAAAAAAATCAAAGAGTAATATGTAAGCTTAAATATCCCATGTGTAAAATCTGCAAACTTAATTAGAATATATATACCGGACTAACTTTTATGCAAATATCTAATCTATAATTCAATTTATATAGATAAAATTATGCCTGCAGGTAATGCGGAAAAAGAAAAAAATAAAATCGTAATACGTTTCAAGATTTGTCGTTTTTGTTTCTTTCGCGGGGAATGCATTTTAATAAATCACTTACGTAGACTGAAGTTCCAGCTTCTACGTTTGCGCGACTTTAAGGCTGCAAAACCAAATTACGTAGGTTAAATAAGAATGTATTTGAGAAATGTTATCTAGGTTATCTGTTGCGCAAATTTATGCACGTCTTTTATCAAACTGGAGCAAAAATTTCCGATAGCACCGGAGTATGCAAAATTCAATTTATTTACAAATCAACGCTTGATTAATTTCTAATCTATAAAAAAGTGACTGTGATAAGTAATTAAAAATTTTTTTCCAATTGTTTATAAAAGAATCAAAACCAAGCGGATCTCAGAAAATTGTAATTCCATATAATTTAAAGTACCAATAGCATTTCCAAAAAAAAGAGATAATAATGACAAGTTTACGTCTTTGCGATACTGTTGACATTGCGTCACTGGTGAATTTGAGTAACGTTCCCAAATTACCCTCCTTCCCTTATACCCGATGACGCAACATAACAAATAGATTTCGCCAAGCTCACTCGACCCAACAAAATGTGTGACTAGTAAAATTCAATTAACATTATTTTCAACGCGGACACGCAACTCTATAGCTCTCGGTCGACTTTAGCGCAAGACCGAGCAAAATGGGAAACGCGTACGTGCACGTGACTTTTCGCCTACTTCTCTGCCTACCGACAAAGCGTTAATAGGTAAATCGTATCGAATGAGGTAATAAGGGAGTGAGCAAGCTCGAGTGGGTGGGTCAACGACGTAGTATTGGTCTCGTTTTGGCTATGCGGTAATAACGTGTTTTTGTATGTTTATAGAACAACTTACTTTAAACTTTGGACAAGCAACTTTTTGATATTTTGTTACAATCTAAGCTCTTTTAAGCTCTGGCTATATTAAGAGGTTAAGTATAAAAGAAGAGTTGCTAGAGAAATTCAATTCCTCCGTGTGCCCATACGCTCTGTAATCACGAATAACGCTGTAAAAATGTATCCTGCAACATTTGGAACTACAAACATATACATTTAACATTTTCTGCTTTATAAATTGTCCAAGCAGGTGCAACGCTTACTCTCACCCTTACCCTCAATTTTTTCGTCTTCCTCGTAGACCAACGAAATTTCGCAAATTAACCACGGGCTCTTGTATTTGCGCTCTACAATCTCGAATTTCACTCGAGTGATCCCGTAGCAGCGGAATTTCCTTTCTCGCGTGATCCGCACTGCGGGAATTTGAGCGCACTCACTGCAGCAGCAGCTCCAGTCGAGCCCGGGGAATCTTTATAACGTCGTTACCCCATCCCCCAGAACGCTAAAATTTTTAGTCTCCAACGAAGCGAAAGAGAGAGAGAGAGAGAGAGAGAGAGAAAAGCCGGGCGTGGAAGTAGGTCGCGAGAACGGTAGACATTGGTAGCATTCTCTTTCTCGCCGCATATCTTAATTATTATCCAACAGCAATAAAGAATCCAAGCCATTCACCTCTCGGCTCTTGTAAGCCGGCCCCCACCCCCGCTCTCGTTCCACGAGGATCAGAATTAGAAGCAAGCTCTGTACGACTTCGTCGCGTAACGACCGCCACAATCTTACGGAGGCGTAAAAATCGACCGGCAACCACCGACCGCAAAACAACGCCTATACATATACCAGTTCGCATTCCGAATTGAGTCATCGGCACAATCGTTATTCGATTGCCGATATCCGATAGACAAGCGCTTATCTTTCTCTCCCTTGCGACAATGCCTCTGCTAATGGCTCTATGTGTCTGTCTATCCGTGTGCAAAAGCGGCTCTAACGGGGCCACGTGGCGTTGAGCGCACGTGTGACACGTGTGGAATAGAGGTGCTTGGCCGTGCCGTGGTGAAGGGCCTCTCGCTCTTTCTCTCTATTATGGCTACCGCGAGCTGGTGCGGCACGCGCCTGCCGCGGCTCGCACCACGGATTTTCGGCGTAAAAACCCCAGGCGCTTTCCTTTATCCGCCGCCGACACTTTCTCCAACCGCGCTCGTCTCCCGAACTTTTTCCTTTCTCCGTGACGCTTCGCTCTCTTCCGCGACCCCCACCCGGCGACCCGCCTCTCTTATACTTGCCCACCTGTGTTTATCCGTCGATCAAACTAGGCAAGCGTGTAATCCTTAAGTCGGACCGTATACAAAGAACTGCATATCGCGGCTGTAATTTTAGAGAGATTTAGAGACCGAGTTGCTTACTCCTCGTCCAACCAGAAATATTCGTCTTTTTTTAACGCCTTTGATCCTCTAAACGATAAAGAGCATTTTTGCATATTCAATAACCAGACGCGTAGAGATTACTTCTTCGGCATACGTATTGTACCATTAGATTGAGAAATCTAAAGTTATTGCTCCTTGAAAATCGGTGATACATATTCCGGTACTAATAGCATGAAATTACCCAAGAGTTTAGTAAAATGAAAAAAATAGAAATCTGCCGAATGCTAATTTTTCCGATTAGACAATATCGTAAGGTCGTACAAGTTTTTCAGGAAGATAAAAAAAATACCGAGGCGCGCCGAGGATATAAATATAGATACACAAACAGAAACAAGTCGGATCACTTGGGGCCATTTACTTTCGATTGAAAAATGCGACCTCCTTAAAGCGCCGCTCCATTCACCGGAGCCGAATTAATCACTCCAGATATATATCCACAACGCACATGGAAGCTTATACCGGTTCATGTGCGAACATAATCGCATCTCCATTTCAAATAGGGCTCGGCAGCCAAAGAGAGAGAAAAGAGCTCGATCTCCAATAACGATCTCGCGAGCAATATAGAGGCGCCGGAAACGTTTGCGAGTACCGCCCGTGAAAGTATCCTATCAACGCTAATACTTCAATATGCCGGCACATATACGGCGAATTCGAAATGCATATATATAAACGTCGAGAGGATTGAGTCGTCGGGGAGAGTCGTTTGAATTATAAATACATATCGACCTGGGCTACGACACGTCTCGCTTTCACGAGGTCAATCTACCACTTTTAGCTTCTCTGCTGAGTACCGTATACATATATAACGTCTCGAGAGTCGACGAACTCCACTTTATCGCACTAAGGTTTGCGCAATCGACAGCCCCCACGGCTCTTCCTTCCTCTCTTTCTCTCTCTCTTTTTGACTCTTGGCTTTTCCGCGTGGCGAGAGTAAAAACGAAGCCGCCTTTCGGCTTTTACGGCTTTGGAGAAATGTCGGAGCATTAGCATATTCCCAGCTAGGGTAACGGGATAGGAAAGTGTTGGTGTGTGCGATTAACTGGGTACCCCCTCTCCTTTTTTCGCCATTTTTTAACCCCGACCCCTCAGGTGAATTCAGGCGCGTCTCGAGTTTAATTAATTGCAAGGGAAGCGATAATGTTATTTAAAATTCAAGGGATTTGATAATGTTGTAGTGGTTTATGTAAACGGACGAGACGGCTTAAGTCGCGTGCTAGTGATTATGAACTTTAAGCTTTGTTGATGTACATGAACTTTTAAGTTTATTACATCGCAACCCAGTTATATATCAACATCCGGAATGTGTGTGCTTAAACAAGTTTTATATACTATTCGAAAAATGTTACAGTCAAGCTGTAATGAATTCGTCATTAACATTAGTCATAAGGCTGGTGCTTATGATCCAAAGAAAACAATGTTGTGAGCCACGGTTTTTTTATAAGACAATGTTTTCTGTGCCTAGCGTCAAATGGAAAATTAAGGAAATACGCTGTTGCACAACTAGAGAGCTACTCTGTTTTGTTCCTTCCGCAATCAGGGAAAAGTTCCTTTTTTTTCTCGACACTACCGCAGCCTCGTTCTGCTACTGGTTAAGCGCAATTGCGCAGACGGAAATCAGATGGGATTACGAAGTTTCAAATTATTCCAAGATTTATCTTTTTTTATTTAAGAAAACCATTTTACAGAGGAACGAAACTGTAACACATTTTAATATGAAGAAAAAATTTATTTATTAACTTTTATCGCATTATAAATACCACGAGAAGGTAATGAATTTTCTCAAGCTTTTCAATAACACTTCGATAAGAATGAAAGCCTCTTATTATCAGACTTTCACAAGTCATAAATATACGCAAAAGTAATTCCTCAGCTTAAAGCTCGCTCTTACACGCACATATCGTTCTACACACTTAGCAGTTGAAACGTCCACTTAACCGGGCGTAAACAAATTTCTCTATGTTCTTTACCAATCTCTCACCTAAACTCTTCCTCCTCGAGTACATAAAATCCGTTAAACTCATTAATACTGCCAGTTATCCTAGCCGAAGCCCCATAAAAAGCGATACAACGGCATACCACCCATAACTCGTGTAATCTCTCTTCCTGACAGACTTAAACCCAAAGCTGCACCCGTCCATTGACACTCGCTCTGCACTACCAATGCTTTCTTCCTTCCGTACGCTCTGTCGCGCGCGTCAACCTGCGCGGCTGGACAAAGTGAACGAGTGCATTATGACATGGCTCATTAGATAACAAGGCCTGTCCATTAGCTGAGCCGTTGATGTTTTTTGCCGAGCGACATCATCAGCGGCTGCCTCTTCCCGATCACCTTTACGACTTTATTGGCTTAACCGACTCAAACTCGCAACGCACTTCCGCGAACGGCTACGCTGGAAAAGCCGAGTCCGGATACTGGAAGCTGCTCGGCAACGGAAAATGGCTGCGTCAAGCTTTACTGGCTTTTGCTTTCCCGTTTTGTTCGCTTACGAGTTAAATTACTTGCCGCCTACTTTCGACATTGCTCCAATTTTTCGTTACTTCCGTTACAATCTTGCGCCTGTTTTTTTCGTTGTTGGATATTTCCGTAAACTTCATTAACATAACGCGAAGATTAAAAATAAAAGTTTGGAATTTCAAAATCGGTATACGAGAGGCATTTAAGTCGAAACTTCATACCTGGAATATAAATTATCAATTTAGCATCAAATCAGGGCTTCAGTATTCACGGCAATAAATACATAACTGACATAATCTAACTTTCTCAAAATTCACAACTTCTCCGTAACTAGATATAATTCGAAAGTCCCCTCTCCCTCTCCCCGCGGGCAATTCTCTTGCGCGCACTTCCATCCCTCTCCCCGTACTACGGCCCATCCCACTCCGTGAGAGCAATTTTCTCGTGTAAAAACTCCATAGCCTGCGAAAGCTCACCCAACAGCGAGCCACGCATTTCTCACGCGGCCAAACTGCCAGATCGACATTTCTAGCGGACTGCAATTAGCGATCCATTTGTCGCTGACACTCAGCTGACTGACTACAATTCGACACTTCGCCGAAACGATTAGGCTGCGCGCGAAAGTGACAGTGACTTGGGTGGGTAAAAGACGTGACTTGGGTAAAAGAGCTGTTGCTATTGGAAAGGTAAGAAGCATTTCTATTTATGGCTCTTTGAAATTAATATGCTAATGATCCGAGGCATTTCTGGGCGATAAAAGGCGGAGATGAAATATAGCGTATTCGTAAAGTGTGATATTCAACGATTGGGCTATTAAAAGTGCTCAGGATAACTGGGTAGTTTTTTTGATCTTTTAATACCGAAATAGTGTAACAGACTTTGGGTGTAATGAGGTTTTATAAGCTGGCAGCTTCGACAATTTACAGTATCAATATTTAAACAACGCGGAAACGAAGTTTGTGCGAAGCAGTCGGGCGAATTTGACGCGAGCTGCGCGTATTATGGTGGATTTTATGGAATCGCGAGGCACGTTGACGCGAAAATTTTTGTTATGGTTTTTCAACGAGACGTAGTTTTCACCACGGCTTCTTTAATTACTTCTAGTTTACGCAGGAGATAATTTGTAAGGCGTGTAAAAACGAACGAGGCACATTTATTTTTTCCGAGCTTTATGTTCGTACTTTACGCCGAGATTACTTCCTTATACGCGAGTAGCTTAATGCATTTAAAGGCTTGCGCGCAAGCAGCAATGTAAAGCGCTTGATTTTCTTGTAAAACGACGTAAAACGCGTCGGGGAAGCATAAATAAAATAATTTCGACGAAATTACGAACCATTCGTTGTTAGTTTATGTCGGAAAATCCATAAGTTAGCGTGTTAAATTGTAGAATAAACTTATTTAGTAATCGAGCGCGTTAAACTGATTTTATTAAAAAGCACTCGACGTAAAATTTGCAAAGTTAAAATTCGGCGACGGATAAAATTTCCAAAGGAAATCCTTACGTATTCGGTTGGCTTATCCGTAAGAAATCGGAAAAAGTACAAATGGAATGCATTTGTTGGGCCCCAACAAATTTGCCTGTTGCTACGACTGTCGAACGCTAAACGGAAGGGTGGGATCGCGCGCGGCTGATCCAAGTCGGATAAAATACCGCGACTCGTCGCGGCAATAAATTCGCAGCTTGCATACCGGCGACACGCGATCGACCAGGGAGATTAAAATCGGCTCCGATAATTGGCCCACGCGAAACGAGCACACATCCTTTCAATAGAACTGTTTCGGATAAGAGCAAGCATTGATTTTTAGCCTGTTGAGCGTGTCACCGGAGTGGTACCAAGCAATTTTGTCGCGCCCTCAGATCTATCTTTTGCTTTGTTCCTGCTAATGAAATAAATTTAATTGTAACTGGGTACAAGAGCTAGTGGAAAGTATTTCAATTTCGCGACACGTCTCAACGAAATGGAATTGTAGGGTGTGATTTTATCGCTCGAAAAAATGTCTGTTTAGGTGTGATACAAATAATCGAATATATTTGTAGATTGGAATGAAGTACGCATTAATACTTAAAATACCATTTACCTTTTAGATAGATAGATAGATAGATATTCATTTTTTTATATACAATGTGTTGTACAAGTTAACTGGTGAAAAATTCTCAGGTTTTTAGAATGACTATAAATATTTTGATATTGAGAAATTTTAATTAAAAAGTAATCAAAGTACTCACCTACCTATACACGATTCAGACATTTCGGTTCTCCTTGTATATGATCCCTAGAACACAAAGACAAATTAATATTTCTACATACGTGAAGGTGTTGAGAATATAAAGAAGTTCATATCTTTATATTTTTACAGGATTTATCATTAGGATATTACAAAACCGAAACTTTAAACAAATAATTATTACGTTACTTCAATTTTATGCATTCCATAAATGATCTTAGCTTGATAATAACTTTCTAGAATTTATGAAGAAATTAAATCCGGTCCTTTACTTAATAAATGAATGGTCATTTCAAAACAGGCCAATAATTAATAACCAAAACTTTTAACCGATATCCACTTATTACTCGCAGTGCATTATAATTCGAGCGTCAATAATCAATAAGATATTCAATTATTTCAATGAATAATCGCGATTTTTCAATCACCTCTCGGATAAGCAATCCGACAGTGGCCTTATCTATTTCCTACTCATATTCAGCATGTATCGCCAATCTAGCAGTAGTATATCGCACTGGAAAAGAGGGGAAAACAAACGTTAGCAACGTTTGCCGATGCAGTCGCAATGTTTAAAGTGGATAGATCGAAGAGGCAAGCTCTTGATATATACAATAAAAACAAACGAACAGAAATACAAACTCGTTAGCTAATTGAATGAGCGAAAATAGGAATAGCGAGACTTGGGAAAAAGAGGCCCAACACACCGCCGAGTGTCTCAATCACGCCGAATATGCGCGCGCGGATGTTTTCATAGGAGTTTACGTTTCCGTGACCGGGCGCGGTTCGCTCGGCGAATTCTAATCGGCCGTTTCTTTATTCGCGCCGCGCCAGCTGTACGGCCAGTTGGCTCGCGCCGCCAAGCGAAAAGGAAAGTAACGGCTTTGTAACGAGGCATATACTGTCGGCCGCTCGGTACGCCAAGACACGACCTCCACTCCCAGCGTCCCAAACTTTTCCTATGAAAAATGATTAGGCATTTTTTTTTCATTCGAACAGCGTATAAAAATCGGCTCTATGCGTAAGCTTGATAAGATAGTTGTATTGCACAATTTTTTTTAACGCGGACTCTGCGCGTAGCACGTTGAAACTTGGCTTGATTTCAAATCGAAGTGAGTAATAAAGAAAGGAGGATTTTGCAACGTTACGGTATTAAAATCGAATTGACCGGGAAAAGTAGCGGTGATAGGCAACCAAGTTGACGAAAACGACGCGCTTGACTAGCTTTTTCGCAACGATAATTTTGCCTCGAGAGTAATGGCAAACAGTTGAGATTAAGATGAAATAGAGATATTTACGCACTAGTCTGGAAAGATACATATTTTGTTTGTGTGTTTCATTCGTCCGATTTCATCGAGTTTGACTAAGTACCATAGGCGCGTAAACTATGAAAATACGCAAGAATGGTAATAGATTCTTAATAGTCCTGTAACACCTATAAATCCTTTAAAACTAAATTTTTTGTTTCGTTTTCAAATTTTTAGTTTAGATAATGTAAAACAGTTGATCGTTCGTTCGATATTCTTAAATAGTACGATAAATTTCAATACTGTGCGTATTACAATGATACATTTAAGAGCATTATAAAACGATATATCAAAAGTTTTTGATTAAACAGATGCATATTAAGTGTGTGTGCCGCGCATTTAATAATAGTAATCAAGAGATTGCAATTTACAATATTCATTAAATATAATAAATCTTTAACAAGATCGTTGATTTGATCTTTGCTGATGTTAAATTACATTCAAAGACTTATAAGCTGCACGTAAGCAACATAAAAATTCGTTTCTACGGTTAGAACGTTCGCGGATGACTTCTGTAAAAGTAATTATCACACGCCTGTAATGTTACACATTATTTATTTTCTCATAACAGTTTCAAGTTTTACGTTTAGAATCGATCAATCACTGTACGGAATTGGTTAATTACTTATCGCCTTTTAATATTCCAGCACAAAGACTCGGCTTTTATTACAATTTAAGGCTCTTTTGCTGATATAATCTTAGAAAAATCTTAAACGAATATTATATGCCCTTGTTAGGAAATTTCCTTTCTCTTGCATTATTCCATTAAGTGAATAATAATATTAGGTGAATTAAAAAAAACTATAAATTATTATCTTATGAATAATAAATATCTCGACTAAAAAGAAATCGCAAAATCAATTTAAAAAAAAAAGGAAAAAAGAAAGGGTTCGTCGGTAATTAGCCAAAGCGAAAGCGAAACCGGCAATTAAACAAACGCATCCACGCGTACCCGATAAACAGGAGGGTATCGGGTAGCGATCGACCGAGGATTTGCATAGGTGAGCGTAAAGCACGCGATCGCCTGCGGGGGGGCTATAGTGTGTAGATATAAACGGGCCTAGCTCGCGTCACGATCAGCTGATCCTGTCGCCTGCTGCCGGCGCTCTTCCGCGCGAGAAACGACCCGGCGACTTTCTCCGAGCGTCTGAGGAAGATGACGCCGCGGGATAGCGGCCCTCGCTCGCTTCCTCATCCCCAGGGTCGTTAGCGCGCGCGCGGCTTTTTTTCCCCTCGGCTCCTAGGTATCGTCGTTGAAAACGGCGTCTGCGTCGTATAGAGTGTCAGCTGCGCGTTACGTCGTTACGTCGTCCCGTAGGTACGGTGTGCATAGAGCCGCAGCTGACGTAAGCTAGCTCTTTTCTTATTTTTCCGGGCTGGCGAGCTCTTTTCGCGCTATAGGCCGAGAATGCGAGCCCAGCCGTTTCTTGGACTCTCTCGCAGCTTATGTAGATATCTCTCTCTCTCTCTCTCGTCGGCTGCGCTAAGCGCCCGGTATTCGGTGATTTGCTGCGCAGGGACCGTAGGCCGATGTTAAAGCGATTACGTAAGGAGAGACCGTTTTTTCTTCTCTTCGACCGTGCGCGCGTGTGCTTGGCCGCATTTAAATGAACGCGAGGTGTTTCTCTGAAATATATCTTACGATCGGCACTCAATTATTGTTCGCATGTAGCAGTGCAGAGTTGGCTCAGCTCGGAGCAGCCATATAACGTCAACAGGTTAAATTAAACGGCTCTCGGGGAGTTAAGGTAAAAATTCATCGGCTACATGGGTTTATCCTCGACGATTTGCTATGGCTTTGGCTGCAATAACTGGCAAGTCTGGAACGTATGAGTTATATCGGATTCAGGGTCGAGAATAATTTTTAGTTCGGGCCTGTGTTACCTTTTTCTACACGACTATACTGCTATGATATTTTGGAATGCAAAAAAGTAGAACAATCACATAAATTGAAGGAATATTCGAGAATCGAGGTATGTCCTTTTTCTCTCGGGTATCTCGATGTAAGTACTAAGTATTTCGTGTACTTGTTTATTATGCAAAAAGACATCTGTTCCATTTGTATTTCCCAGGCTTATTTCGTTATTTGTAGCGCAAGAACGTAAGAAATCTATTACTTAAAATTTTGAAATAGATCGTGTTTTATAGTTTCCAAAAGCGAGATCCGATGGCGGATTTTTAATAAAATCCTATTTCCAGTAAATTCCGTTACCATGTTAAATGCTAAAGCTCCCGCTGACTTTTATGCCGACGACAGTCGTTTTCGAAAGACCTAATCGATTTCTTCGCAATGCCCAGTAGATAAAGAATCTATATTGCTCCTTAATACGTCAAATAGTACATCAATAACGGATCACGCTAGTGCGTTAGTCAGCTGCTGATGGAGATAAAAAAAACGGTTGGAAGCTCCCTAGTGACGAGTAGTGTCAAAGACCGCCAGGACGTCTGTTGGGGTGACGATTGCACGCAATAATTCAGCAAGTCTGCGGCTACAGGGGGGCTTTCGTCAGAAGCCAGACCGACTGGCCGGCGCGTGTCTGTTGTGAAATTTTTCCACGACTCTCTGACAAATGCCACGGGATTAATTTTGTGGTCTGTCAACGGCTTACTACGTGATTTGCTTCCGCGATTTCTCGCTCTCGCTCAGATTGATTTCGATTAAAATTACCGAACGCCTGGAAAAATTTTTAGAAATAAATTAATCGTAATCTCCAGTCGAGTTTGATTGACTTGAATCGTTTTAAAATTTGATTATAACGCGGGAAAAGATCTTAATGTGGCATATTTCGACAATACTTAGCTGAGGTTTGAACCCACGATCTATACGGGTTATTAAATCAATGCGCTGTCGATTGAACTACTTCGAGATAAAACAAAACTAATTCGATTCAATGGTGCGGTCGTTAGCTTTGGTTTCTAGAAATGATATTGTCGAAAGGTTATTTCCTCGTGTGTTGCAATCGACGATTCTTTTTTATACCCCATAAAAACGATATATAGACCGTGGACCCAATAATCTCTCAGCTACAAAATCGACTGCATGTACGTAAAAATATTTCGCAACTCTTGTGTTTACGGCGTTTCTTTTAAATATGCCTATTATCATTCAAAACATTTAATTAAAAATATATTTATAAGCTTACAAAGTTGCGCATTAATAAGTGCGTTTTATTATTTCAAATGACATTCATTAGATAAATACTACTTATTACTCTAATAGCCGGCGCGCTCATACACGCGTTGCCATTATAGAATGTAATTATTTTTAAAATGACTAATCTACGTTTGCATTAGCGCGTTCGATTATACTTTCTCACGATAAGCGAGGAGGATATATCAAATTTCACGCGTACCAACATTGTTGTGTGTGCGAATGTATGTCACGTTTACCCACTTTACGTAATCCCCATCGATCCATATTGATTTTTCCCTATACTTTCAGTGAGACCGTTCGCTGTTATTTATCGAAAACAATGTCAATATTATCAAGTTCGCCCGTGCAATAGCTTGCGCGAGATTACTCATTCAGCTCTCTCGTGAAACAACTATAATGAAAGTTTCTCTAGGCTCTCGCGGATATTAATGCTGGAATATTAATATTTAACTCGCATAATTAATTAACTCTCGCAATCTTCAGAGGATGAGTCAACGATAAATCGAGCAAGCAATGCACAACCAAGAGCTATATCCACTCTAGCGTACGAGGTCGAGACTCATAACGCAACTCTCGTACGCATTCCTCGGCGCAGCGAGAAAAGACGTTAGCCACACCACAACCAAATTCATTTCCTTTAGAAGGGCCTATTTATAAGTGCTTGAGAATCGCAATGTGCTTTTCGTCGACGTCGTCGTCGTCGTCGTCTCTTTCGTCTCCCTCGAATAAACGTTGGGGGAGGTTAATTACGTATGCCCCGTAATCTGCCTGGTGAAAGTAACTTTGACAATTAAAATTAATTAACATTTAACTTGTAATTGCGATATTAATTCAATTGCGGCATTTCAATTATATGCGCCATTTTTTTCGGTCCACATAATATATACTTTAAGCAAATACAAACAACTTTCAAATTTGCACTATCAAACCTAATTAGCGAAACGTGTTAATCAAGCGTGTTATCGTCTCCTGGGAATATATTTAACGCGCGCTAAAAATAGATATCAAGCGAAATTTAGAGACACCCAATCGACCAGTCCTACGCTCACGCACGCAGGACATAGTACCCAAAGAGGAAACGGGGGAAAAGTAAGGCCAAAGAAATCGCACACGTCGCTCATGGACACTAATTCTCGTTGTGGTATAGAGTCCGGCAAGCCACGTAACTCTTCGCCATACGGCCTGCGAAGTAATTAGTTGAGCGCAATTAGGAAGGAAAAAAAATTGTGAGAGGGCCAGTGCAATTTTGAGCGATGCGCCAGCGCGCGCGCGCGGAACTCCTCAATTAGAAACTCACACGTGTGTGCAACGGTGGCACGCGCACCTATGCGAGCGAACTGCAGTTCCATTTACTTTCTAAAGGTTCTAATGTAATGATTTCATTCCCACTGGATTTTTGCCGCTCGAGAGCCATCGGTTTACTGACTCCTCTGGTGGTCGTTATGCCCCGCAAGTACCAACTGTTACTCTCCGGCTAATGCCAGTTATTTGTTCGGCTGGATCTTTTTCTCGTTGTTTTTTGTCTAACTGTTTGAGCTTTTTCGCGATTGATAAACTATGGGGTTTATAATTGCGCGAGTAATTGATAAATAAATTGTCTATTCAGAATCGAAAATTTATGCTTTGATGACTAAGCCGTTAAGAAACTTTTAACGTTGCGCAACGGCAAACTTTGAAATCGTATTAGAGTAGATTACAAATTCAAAACATGCTGTTTAGAATGAAAAAATTCGGAAAAAAAGAAAGCCAAGCGATTTGAATTGTAATAGCTATTAACTCAAAGTATCAATGAATGAAGGCAATTAGTATTCTACGTGTAGTTATATCAATAGTAATTTCTTTTTTTTTTATTTGACCCTAAGGCAAAAATCTTGAAAAGCTTTTCAAGATAAAATTTACATACGAACTTGTCATATACCAACTTCCTGAACCTTTGAATAATTTCTTAGCTGTGAAAAGTGACTCTGGTCGTAATTGATGAATTGAAATTGTTTAATTTTTGTTTACTACACGAAAAATGCGCGGAACAACCATTTGGCGTAACTGGTAACATAACACTTCAGGTGAAAACAAACATCATAAATTTCCGGACAAGTGGACTCTCGTATTATCCGACAAGTAGCGTTAGTTCACGTCAATTATGAATGAGCTTTAGATTATTGATTACGAGGAAAGCAATCGTCTACCGGTTTTGATACAATAATTCATTACAAAATCTAAACGCCTCCAAAACGTCAAGGCAGAAGGAGAAGTAAAATACACTCGAACGAATCTCGTTTGCTTAAGGACTCGACTAATTACAACAAAATCACTTGATACAATCGCCCATAAATTGTTCGCTCTCGAACTCTTTTCATTTCAACTTGAATAATTTCAACTTGAAATTTGCATATTCACTAAAGATGACGAACTTGCCGTGCAACGAGATCATCGTGATTTTCACTCTCATTAAAGTGAAATCAGGAGCTACGGATGAAAAAAAGATCAATAGACAGTGCGTGTGTGTTTTTCCCATCGTTAAAAATCTCATAACTTTCCAACGCGAGGATAAATCATGCAAGACATTTGCATCCCGTATTAAAGCCGATTAACTTTTACCTATTAAAATAGCAAGCCCAGCCACGCGCTCCCGATGATATCAACATTTCAATAGACGTAACAAAATAAATTTTTTTTCACGAAATCCTTCATGAAATTCCAATAACCCTAGTCCCCCGCTAATTAATCCCTATTATCTATACACATCTGCATAAACATTACGATCAAAACGGACAAACCTAAAAGAAAAGGAAAGCCTGTGAACCGAGAATCCTGTAGAAGTTAGTCACGTAATGGACAGCCGATAAAAGTAATTAACCTCAAAAGCAAAATTGAAGCTCAAGCTAAAGCGATCGCAATAGATCGGTACACAGCAAAAAACGAGCTTTGCATAGCCAAGACGGTATCCCGTAACAGTCGCGTGTGTGACGCGCGTGTTTAGCGTAACACACGCGCGGGCACTTGGCACACAGTAGACGATGGAAAGACAAATGCCGCAACTCTCCGCCGACAATCGCACATTCAGAAGAAGAACGCTGCTTTTCTCGGCCAGCTGATACGAGCGCGCGCGCGCGGTTACGCGGCTTAAGGCCGAAATGAAGTAACGAAGGCTTAAGTAACCGGAATCGCGCCAGTATACGCGTGCTCTTTCTCTCTCTCCTCTCTCTGCGCCCTGAAACCAAGCTCACGCGATGCTTTTCTTTCTTGTTCTTTATCTCTTTTTTTTCATTCTCTCGTCAAAATGTCCGAGCACGTGCGCTAGAGAATTTCTCTTTTAGAATATACACTCGGCACGAAGAATAGCTTCGCGAAGATGAACTACTGCTTGGACAAAAAAGAAACTAGGGCACACGTGTGCGTTCAATGTTTTTAACCACGATTTTGGTAATCCGATGTGTACATAACATATAACGGGCGTATAAGCACTAGTTATAAAACTGTTATTTTCTTATTGCGTCCGGTGTAATAGAATGTCCGAAGTGTCGCAAAACTTGCAAAACCCCATCAAAGTCACGAAAAATCAACGCGGCTGGAGCTCGAAAACAGCACGGTAGCAGTATAACCTGTAGCTGTGAACAAGCAAAGTTAACACTCTACAGTAGTACACAGCAGACTCCGTCGAGGCTTCCTGCTAACGTATACAACTCACAGCTTTCAAAAAAGACTACTCCTGCAACTACGGGAAGATTTCTAGTATAATAAATAGAGATAACGAAAATCATAATAATTGGGTAATTGGCCGCATTAAAGCATCTCAGGACGAAATAGGCTCGCGGAGTTCGCAACTCTCCACGTCTATCGAATGCGCAACGAGCGATTAATGACTGACATTTAGCTCGGCAACAATGAAGCTACCCCAGCAGCATCGCTAGACTCTACATTCATCCCATTTCGCAAGAGCCCCCGTAATGATATCGGTGGCTCTTCCTACTATGTCGCCATAATCCAGCATCATCTCACGCTAAGATCCACGTGCTCCAAGCGGCGAAAGAAGAAATTGGCCACGTGCAATTTGACGCGCCGCGATGATTGCACGCGCGCGCGCGAGCCGATGCGCTCCTATGAATTATGCAGCACGGAATTCTATTTCAATTAGGACCCCCCCCCTTTCACTAGTCTCATAAACTCTATGAACTTTCGTTCTTATCTGAATGCGAGGAGAGTGGAAAAGCTTGTGGCGGCTCTCATCGTATCAAGATGCGCTTGACACGAGGCACAATTACAAATCAAATTCTCTTGGTAGCTGCGTAATGAAGATGTAGACACGAAACCTTAATTAAAATTCTAGCGGACACAACTCAGGATGTAAGTGATAAATATTCAAACGAAAAATCGAAGGTAAAAAGAACAAGGCTGAGTTGGAATCTTTCTTCCTTTTTTTTAGGCTTTTACAGCGTAATTGTACGCAAGAGATGCGCGACGCTGGTTATTGCCACATCCTCTCGGTATTTTTAACGACGGGAATAAATCTCGCTTTTTTTCTCTTCTTTTACTTAAACGTAAATCGCTTGACTGGCGCGTGTTAGCTGCGTTCCGCGGGAATCATTATCGAGACGCTTCTTTAATTAGCTATGCAGCCGCTGAGAGAAGAGTCGGAGAAGAATGCTTAAAAGAATATGCGTCAGTTGGGAAACTTCAGGCGTGAAATTTTTAGTCCTTACACCGTTCTCCCTATCTTGTATGAGTCGATATCAATGAGAAGATGATGTTCCATTCAATGGATATAAGCAGTGAATTTAAAACACACTTGTGGTTAAAAGCGACAGTGAAAAAGAAATCCTTATATGTTATCAAACGCTACAAAATATGTTTTCTTAATTACGCTCATGGTATAGATAACTTTGAAAAAATATATAACTGTCACCGGCTATTTAAATATCAATTTTAATGAGTACATTAAAACCTGTGTAATAATCGTAAATCAGTTTCTAGATCTGTTACATCTTTATCTAAACGAAGTTGACTGAATAAGAAGGAGGTGTACACGTAGCGAGTCGTAAACGTTTCTCGTTTTGTTTACACGCATTAAATTAACAAAATTTATTAAGCCACCTCAAGCATAAACTTGCACGCTCGGTATGCATTTCTGTCTGTTGTTGATGTCGGTGGGGAAAAAAACGGAAAGGAGAAAAAAAGGTATCCGTAGAAAGTTATTAATCTGATCGCGGACACGCATAGATCGCGCAACAAAAATGCGAATAGCTTCAAAAACAAAAGTTCCTAATGTTAGACTGTTAAGATCTGGACGAACACGAAAGTACGTTATCTCGGCAATAAAGCTAATTAAATTTAAATGCCAGCAGCGCTTTCCAAAGTGTACATACCTATCGCTAAAAATACATCACTACAAGCCAAAAATACACACCAACACACGGAGGAGAGAGAAAGAGAATAACTCTTATCGCATCTACGTTGTTTATCGGACACATCTATAACTTTATTCTCTGTCTATAGATCCACGGAGAAATTTGTTAGCCAAATACATTACTGCCAATAGCTGGATCAATGCGTGAGGTATATACACCATATCGGCATGCAATCTTTGAGGCGGTGCCGAACCCATGAATATATACATCCAACCGCGCTAACGCCAGAGCTGAAACTAGTATTTCTAGTTCATCAGTTTACTGGCTTGACGGGCAGACACTTTTCGCGCGCGCTCTTTTGACCGTCGCTACCTCAGGCCCCTGCTTACACCTGCGCGCGAGGCTTAATGAGCCGGACAAAATCGATGCGACAATTGCCGATGTCGATTGGTCTTTCTTTAAATAAATTTGAAACGAACAACATTGTTGTTAGTAAATTCCGAACTTTTTTTCTTCTTTATATTTTGATTTGCAAAAAAAATTTTATTACGTGACGGATTGGAGAAATTAATTTCGCGTTGGTGATTACATGGATCGTTTTTAGTACTGCGGATTAAACCGTCCGACAGCTGTGATCCCTGAACTTGAAATTCTTCAGCCTCGGGCTAGGTAGTTAAATGCCTCGCCACGGCCTTTCACCTCTGCGATATAATTATACTGCTGCTACAGGTATATCCTTTTTTACTTTTTTTTCGATTTTTTTTTAATTATAACTGTTAAGATTTTGAAAAAGGATTGGCAAGCCAGCAAAAGTTGTGCGAAGTTCAAGGTGAGAAACATAACATCGGTTTCTGCATCTTGTACATACATTATGCGCGCATCTATCGTAAATTTTATGAAAATCTTTTCTTTACAAAGATAATATTATTGTTCAATATGATATTTCGCAAGGAAATTATTAGGAAATCAAAGAAAAATCTTTAATTCATTCATGCAAACACGCCGTTCACAACAAATCATCAAGGAAAAGTACTTCTCCATCCTCCCTAGTAAAATCTTTCTTGCGATAAAAAATATCTTGACCCACATAAACGACATAAACTCCCTGGCAATATCAATAATCTTGCTTAAAATTAAAAAGCTCGCATAAAAATGACAAGGGAGCGCGGCAAGATTTATCTCTGAAAGTGTAACATTGTTCGGTCGGTAAATCAATCAAAATCATAAACAAACGAGGGCAGCGACAGGGCGGACGCAGTACAGAGTGCGAATGGTTCTTTTTTATCGTTTCAAAACCGTCCGCATTCCGTCGGCTTTTTCAAATACCCCCGCACTTCATTATGCTATTCTCTTTTCTCCAACGATTGCTACTATCTCTCCCCGGCCCAGCTTATAAATCCCCGACTCTCCACCCGATTTATACGTCCGAGCATTCGTATCACGTTCGCACTTGCACGATTTTCCAAAGTGTCCGTATGATTCGTACACGCTAGCTCCACCGGCGAACAATGATTGATTGCTCGAGAAAAAAATTATAAAGCTAGGGGGACCGCGATAGTGCGTGAGCGTGTTTTTTCCAATTTCACTCCGCTGAAATCCATCATTTTCTCTGTGGATAGATAAATTTGCAAAAAAATTTGATCTACCGACTTGAGACTTTCGAGTGCAACAGCCGCAGTTGGGAGAGACGTTTTTACTTTGATTTTGTTAAGGTTAATTAGATATTGCAATTTTTTTTCTTTTTGTTTTTCGTGCGGCTATATTGGTTAGAAAGGACAATTATTCAATCTTGAGAAATTAATCACGTGGTATTGATTAGTACAATATTTATTCGCGCTAGTTAAATTTTTCCATTTCTTAAATTTACAGTCTATTTATCAGTACCGGTAGAGAGTCAATAGTGATTGATTACCTTGAAAAATGGACAATGCACATATATGAATGTGATCACGGCTCACTTGAAAAATAAAGAATAAAAAAAATACGAAAGATAACAACTTGACACGAAACTCATTAAAATTAACGAAGAATTGTTGTGATACGAGGCAGTAGTTAGTTTCATAGGTGCCAAATTGAAAGTATCAATAGCTTACATGCTCGGTTTCGTACGATCAAACACTCGTATTGAGCAAGCATTTCAGAACCGAAGTTGTTCCATCAATGGTTCGTTTAATACAAACAAAGATACGTTATTAATTTAAGCCTACATTTATAGATCAAGGTAATGTTGCGAGTGTCGAAATCATACCTTTTTCGCGTCTTAGCTAACCCGCGTAATTGATCTTACAATTTTTTTACCATTAAAAATTTTAACATATACTAGGTATATTACAAGTTACATTTACACAAGTTAAAAAAATTAATTATTTCGACAACCTCATTTTCTCTTAACAAAACCGTGATCTAAACTATCAGAATACACATGATACACATAAATTATCTAACTCCACGTGTCAATTTGTGTAGTTACGAGTATATATAAAAAAGGCACGAAGTTTCCACCGCGAAGCATTGTAGCCTTATAAATAAATTATTCTATCGACATTTTCCTCCAATTTTCTAAAAATGATAAGACCGATAATGTTGTCAAAAGCAAGTCCTTATCGGTATCAAAAAATTCCAATTAAAACAGAAAACACTTTTCCTTCGCCTATACAATCTTATCGTTCTCCCTCGTAGATTTGTAGCACCAACCCCTCACAATGCAAGCTCGGAGAGCAGAACCAGCGCGCCAATTAAGCCACGTTAAAATTCGGCGCGTGCGCGTTGAAAAAAAAACGACGCAGGCGTAAGGCCGGCCATTCGATTGACCGGAGTTCTCGAGGAAAGAGAAAAGCCGCGCGCGGCTAATCCACGATTACATTGTCAAGTAGGCGCGGGACACTACCGGAGTGACCAGCTCCTCGGCATTCAGCTCACGCACTGGCGCATTCCCGTGATTCACTCTCGCGAATCTGGCGATTTCGGGGCGGCTTGCTTGGAAAAGCCGTGCCGCCGCTGCCTGGACTTTCAAGCCATCCGCATGCCATGTGCTCCCCCTTACCCTCCCGCGTGTATACACTTATGTTATACGGTCGGCGATTACCGGGTTTTTCCTGTAACTGCAGTTCTTGTTTATTTACAGATGGCAAATATTGTATGTCACCCAGTTTCATGACTAGATTTGATTTGCTTATCTTGTACGATTTTACCCAATTTACGTATTTTACCCAATTTAGCCACCATATGATTATGTCTTTATACTAAAACTTTTAGTTTAAATTTTATGCGCCCAATTTTCATCATTCAAGTTTGAAACTCTAACAAATGCACTGGGCACGAAGTGATTCCGAGCGGTTCTTTTGAGAAAAACCACACGAAGCCAGACGAAAAAGCAGTACTTCTTCAAACATGTCAACATACCGCGAATAAAACCGCCCCAGCAGATCGTCAAGCAGCCTCGAGCAGCCAGTCGGACTCGTTCTTGCGCCTCCCACTCTTATGTCAATCGACAGCTTGGCAGCCGCGGTGTAGTGATCTCAGCTGTATCCAGTTGCAGTGGGCAAAACTACCGACGCCAATGGTAAAATACCGGGACTCCTCAGTTTACCTTATAATGCTGACAACTCCGCGATCGCGCGCACGCCCAATAGAGAGAGATAGAAAGCTTATTTGTAAGCGATTGCCTCTAACTAACTCCCCCGCGCTGGGAAATGTTTTTCTCCACGCTTGTCGGATTTGGCGCCGTCGGCGTGTTAATTAGGTGCCAGACTAGGCGCGATCGGTCGTTCTGAAAGTCTCTTAAGGCCCCGTTTGCCCGGCTGATTTGCACAAAAGAAAAGCTAATTATGTTTGACGAATGTAAGGCGTGTGTATATCGAGCTTATGAAATGCGATGACAGGACTGATCGATTCTCGTGTTTGTAAGTGATGCCTCCTCGAGATTATATGCGTGGATGAAGAAAAAAATTGGCCGATTTTGACGGGTTAGATTGAGCAATGGTTAATTATAAATGAAAGTAATGAGCACCCAATGTGCGTTACATAAATCTGGGTAAAATGATACTTTAATCGGAAAGTCGGTGGATTATGCAAATATACATACTCTGTGCGCTTATGTATACCAAGAGACGGATATATATATATAGATTCCAGGACATAGAACGAATTAGCCTAATAAACGTAACTGTTAATTAAACGTTTCTCTTTTGCAAATTAAAAGATCGTGGGCAAAAAATAATTCGCTTCGCAAAAAAGAATGGATTCATCAGGAGGCCTTCGTGCACTTGCGAAACGACGATATTGGCAGTGTGCAAACGCGTATAGCTGAAAAAATTTTGACGCAATAGCCTAGGCAAGCGCGCCCGCCCCCCTTCTTCCCCTGCTGACTTCGTGAAAACGAGCGCGCTTGGCTCTTCTGACTACAACCTATACGTGTACGCGTGGCCCCGTTAAATCTCAACATAACGAGATTCGAAGGCAGGGAAGAGAGATGCCGGCATTATTGTGTTATCGGTGTCAAGACGGGACTCCGACGATCGATCCGCTTGAAAAATCCACGACCTCGAGACCGAGAGACGGACAATTTGTCCGGGGGCTTTTCGAAACGCGCACCGAGGAGATCGGTCGCGCAGATTCGCTCTCTTCTCGCGTGTAGCTCTCGAGGACGCCGATCGTCGACTCGCTCGCCTCTTGATCTAGTGGGCCTGACTCATTCGCCCGAGCGTTGGGAAAGTATGTTTGTTTTTCGAGCAATATTATTAATTTGCGCACTCGGCCGACTGTACAAAAGCCAGTCAAATATTTGACGAGGACCATCTGCGCGAGGTATGAACTTTTGAAGCTTCACGGTTTTCGGGTAACAAGATTGACGAGTCGATTCGTTATGTTTATGATGGCTTTAAGCCTCGTCGATTAATCCGATCACGATCCGAAATTTTTAGCCGCTTATTAAAGGGGTAAGTACACGTATAGCCTGGTTGGTGCTATCTTAATAAGGATCTCGATCGATCGGCACTTAAAAATTACGGCCAAAACAGAGAGAGAGAGAGAGGAGGTAGAAAAAAAGTGAGACTCCCGGAGTCTGGTCGCTCAATTTCGGAAAGAGTCCCGTATAGCTTATTACGGCGCAGGAGAAAGTAGCGATGCGCGTCTCGTGCACACACACACACACTTGCGCTCGCGCGGGGCTGATAAGTTTTCCTACGTCCGACCGAATCCTCCGGCCACTCTCGAGGAGCTCGTTATGTGCGCGTCGATCGGAGATACATCACGCGCTGCTGAACGAAGCTCTTATTTCCTTCTAACGAGCTTTCCTTTTCCTTTCGGCTAGACTCTGCCTCGTCCCCGGAGAATCTTTAATCTTGCATTTTTTACACCGGACAGATATGGCTAATGCAATTACACGAGCTTTTTTCTCTCCTTTCGATTCGTATAAAGCTTGTTGATGAGTTTGATTAAAAAAAAAAAAAAAAATTGCGGGGAGAATGGGAGTTTTTTTGATTTATTGCTGGATCTTGATAAACGAACGTACTTTCGGACATAACGCACGCGATGAGTAAGCCAGGCATTACCAAAGTATCAGGAAGTTCGATAACGACTTTCAATGCATCCAAGGCACACATATAAATGAAGGTATCCTCTAACAACATTTGCATTTTCTTTATTCCGTGCTTTCTCTCGCTTTTTCTTGGCAGCGATGTTATTTATAAATTTCTTCGCTAATAAAATATTATTAATAGCCTGTGATGAATGGGACTTTTAATACTCGCGGCTTCCTAATCCACGGGCTGAGGATTCAATCGGGTGTCATAAAAGTTTTGTAATGTAACTAAAAGGATAGACGTAACGCTCCCTCTGACAATTCCAACTGTTCATAATTTTCGCTGGAAAAATATTCCGCGAATACAATTAATGAAATTTATTATCCAGCAGCTGTTATTCTCTTCCGCACTTTCTTCTCCTGATTCACTTAGCGCATATTGAGAAATTGTATTGTTCTGTAAGAGCAGCTTCTCGGCTCACGCAGCCTTTCATTATATGCACTTGCGCTTGCTAAGACAAATTGCTGGCAATTTACCGAGCGAGTATTGCACAGCTGCTTAAAAAGGGTATTGCCGGTAAGGACATAGCGAAATTAAAGAGCAAGCTTCAAATTCTTCCTTGTCGCTGTACTGGCTCCGGTGAATCAAGTTGGGAACATAATTTTGAGCGCGAGATTTACGGCTTGGCCAATGAAATCTGATAGCTGATAAATTTCAAAGATCTGTATGTTACGTTTTGTTTGATTAAGTGTGAAAAATAATTCAGGTATTGCAGCCGCTTTTCTTTCATTGTGCATACTGGTTTTTACGTAATGTAACTTAAGATGTGCTACGTTTGTAGGATATACCGCGCATTAAAAAGAAAAACGATTTTAATAAAACAGCATTTTATTGTACTGCTGATTCTATGATTAAAAAAACAGTGCTCGTATATCTCGGCGATGATCGTTTTATTGCAGTCTTAAATATGACCATTGAACAACGGAATCACAAGACGTTCGTTCAGACATAACATAAACATGAAGACAGAAAGAGAACAGCTTTTAATAAACCATCTTAGACGTTCGATGTTTATCTTTGGGCAAACAGAAAGGAAAGTGCGTATCATCATGAATATTTACACAAAATATACGTATCAAAATTGAACAATAGAACACCGAAGCTCAGGTGTCTAACAGTACTACAAGAGCTCTAATTTTTCCACTTCGTAGAATAGTGAGCCAAAGAGATTTGGTTAGAGATAACTTCTGTATTGAGAAGAAGCGACTATCCCACGTCTGGCGTAACAGCGAGTCAAGTGTGCGCTTTCGTTTTCGCATTTCTTCTCTCTTTAATAGGCGTAAAACTGAAGCAAAAAATTGCTGTGTTTGCTCTTTTTTTTGTTGGTCATGGAGATTTAGAGAGATAGATAATTATCCGTACAATTTCGCTTACATGCCAACGTATGGTTAGAGATAGTCTGTCCAAATTACTCACTGAAGATTAGAAAATAATTACATGGTGTTAGAATAATCTATAACTATTTTTTTTAACATCAAAACTAAAACTGTCAAGCAATTTCTCTTATTCGTCACTGTCTCTAATAACGATGGAAAAAAAGAATCGAATGATTTCTATTTCAGAAAGAGGATAGAATGAGAGGCTAAAAAAATTTGCGTCTGTGCTCGGTATTAGCGTGTAACACTAGAAATCTGTAATTACAAAGAGGCAGCGCTCGAAAGAGCGGAACCTAGAGCGGCATTGTCCTAAGGCAGGACTAAGAAAAAAGAACCACTTCCGCTAAGGAATAAACGCAAAAAGCGAGAAGAGCAGTATGTATAAGGCTGGCTCTGATCTCGCGCCGTATACCGCAAGATACCTCGCGCGCCTGCACAAGAAAGCGAGAGAGCCGGACCGGAGCAGCGCGCGGATGAGCAAGTAAAACTTTTTGCGCGGCAGTGAAAGAATACCCGTGGCCGATCCGGTTCGTACATCCGCGGAGAAAGTCCAGCTCTACGTGTGCGCGTGTAAGCGACCGCGAGACTGGTTCTCTCTCTCTCTCTCTGCCTCTGCCTCTCCCTCTTTCTCTTTCTACTTGCCGATGCTCATCCGCTCGAGAGGACGTGGCTTGTTATCGCCCATTATCGCGTCACTGGCTTTTGATTTATGGGCTTTCGCTGAGCATCGCGCTTGTTTTGGCTGTCTGAAAACCAAGCCCAAGTTGAAATTTTGATGGGACTGGTACTTAGCCGACGATTCGGGCGCTAATACTTTTATTAAAATTTCAATTCGTGGGAGAGCTGGTTTTTTGTCGTGTAGCGTTAAGGTGAATTTGTTTGATTATCGTTAGATTGCGAAACAAAAAAATTTGATCAACCTTTCATGATCTTCGATCTTTTTTTTTTCAAGAATGATCGATTTGTTTCTAATTAGTATTCGATAAATTTTCGGGGTAATTAGTATATAATTGAAGGTATAAGATAAATGTGTTTAAAATAGGTATGCCTCGTCATTGGTGCGGATTAGTATTTTAAAATCAAAATTAGAAGAAGACTTTCGAATTCGCCTAGAATAATTTGACTAATTAAAGGGAAAGTGAATGAAATGACCATAAAAAAATGGCGCTGGTGTTTGAAGTGGAAAAAAAATTTCACGAGCAGATGTAACAAGTTTGGCAAGAGTCATCCGTTAGAATTGTCGCTTATTATTAATGCGCAAAACTTAAAATCGAGCTTTTAACGGTTGAAAAAAATTTTTTTTTTTTTCAAAACTATAAAGTGAAACCTTAGATTACATAACGTCATTATCGTACCAACAATATCTCCACCCGCACTTGCAGACACGCTTGTCTATTTACAACAGCCTAAAGTTTAAATTTCACCACATCGAAAGTAGAGGCCAGCCAGCGTCGTACGCACGGTTAGGTACATGTAGCGGCCCAGTAACCGGGCTACCACCCATCGGATCCTGTTCGCCTGTTACAGCACTAAGCCGCGTAGAAGCGCGTACTACACACTTGGCAGACAATGATGCCGCTCTCGGTGCACATGCGCGCGCGTAAGCACACCAGCATAGACGGTAGCGTGAGAAGCCGAACACTAGAATTTACGAGCCTGCGCGCATGTGGTCGAGAGCTTTGTAATAGACCAGACTCTGTGTCTGCGCTGCCCGTGACACGACCAAGAGCAAGATATCTTGGACTAGACTCGGCTTCCGTAATACGGTCGCTTTGGGTTCTGTTTGCTTTGTAACGAAAGTTGTGCTTGAAAATAAAATTTTGTACAACATGTTTTGTATTATTAGATACCCGACATGTTTTCTGTTCGCTGTACGGAAAAAAATTAAGAAACAATTCTGCACCGTATTATTACAAAGCTATTTTATAATGTTGTTATACCGATGTTGCGCAACGATATACAGTTTAACATTCGAACCATCGGCTTGTACAAAATTACAAATACTTAAAAATTTGCATAACTGTGTCAATTAAATTTATTTTCTTTAACGAGAGTAGATTCGCTGGGTACGATATCAAAAAGAGAAAGGACTTTGGCGCAATTCTAATGTTCTTCGTCAAAATTTACCATCTATGCAGTAGGCTATACACCAATTTTCCAGAATAACATTTGAGATGTTGAAATTTGCACGCGAGAGCCTTCTGGCTATTGTGAGTACGTTTATGTCAGCGTATCTAGAAATCCAGAGTAATAATGATTTACAAGGGGCATTCGGCGAAGAGTTAAATATCCCGTTTTCCGAAAGCGGGTGAAATATAAATTACATTTGACAGATGCAAAAACATATGTATTTAAAGTAAATCATTGCCCGCTCTTAAAATTATTTTCTCCGACTTTTATTATTCTCACTTTCGTGAGAAAGCTTAAGTGTAAAGCATTAAAGCAAAAAATTGTTGAAATGTGTGTTATAAATAAAGTTTGCGTTTGAGACTGTTACGCTGACATTGATATCGATGATATCGGCATCGATAAATTTTTTTTTAGTTACGTATCTAAATCGCGGATTTATGTTAATTTAATGAAAAATCAAGAGAAGTACAGAAATATTATAAATTACATTTAAGTAACGGCTGCGAACGCGTTAGAAAGTAAATATTAGTCTTCAATAAGCTTAATAATTATAGTCCTTAATACCCTAATAATTTTCCGATACACAGGAACCGTTGATTTCCTGTTTTATAAATCGTTTGCACTGTTAACGTCGCGAATTCAATGCTAACGACAATATTTGCATATCATTAATTTTCTAATATTTGATCCAACTGTTTTTGTTGCTGGGCATAATCTGTTTAACTCCACGACTATATGTTACCTTCTTTCTCGAGAGCGAAAGATCACAATATTTATAGCTTCCATATACATAAACATAGAATCTGGGTATTCCAGTTAAATAGTATACAATTGCCTCACACGACGTATAAAAAAAGAACAACAAAACGATTCATCGCACTCGTAAGGCTGCGATAATAATCTTAAATTCAAATTAAAAAAAAAATCCCCAATAAAGTCCGGTGAAATGGTATTGAGAACCTGCGGGCTTTACAAGTTTGCGTGGATCCTCAGATTCGGCGAGCAGCGAAAAGCCGATTGGCATAAATTTCGGAATTCCATCGGTGAAAATAAAAGTGCGAGAGGCCGAAAGAAACGTGGCGGTTGCTATATACCGGGGCATGACGCGTCGCCGGTGGTGTATTCTCGCGCGTGAAAGTGCGATTCGGGAGCGGAGACCTCTCTGGCTCTTTAAAATGAGAAAAAAAAATATACGGGCATAACACTTTCGATTGGACGGTTTCAAGAGGATGGAAAATTTGGATGTATACAACTGAGATGAGCGCGGAGAAACGAGAAGTCTTAGAGAATAGAAAGAGAATACTGAATGCCGGTGAATGGAGAATGTTTCGAATGATAATCGTTGTGACCGACTTTTTAGGAGGCTGTTTACTATTGGTACTCAAACTACTTGTCTGCGCGTTGATCTGTTAATATCAGACCTAACTGTACCATAATCTTTCATCTCTTTAATATCGTTTTAAATTTACATATGCTATGATGAAATAGTTCCTCCTTACACCTGTACTTTTGTTAAATTATAACAGAAAAAATATTATTCAATAAAGATGAATGAAATTTACAGATTAAAAACACAATATCGGTCCAAGAAGATATTTTGATAATTATCACTGACTGACAAAACTAGTTTCAAAGAGCTTCAAGTCTTGGTATTGGCAGTAGCACCCCTGAGGCGAAAAAACGGAAAAGGCACCGGCTTCTACGGCTTATCGCGAAATGTGCATCTAGCCGGATGCACTGACGGAGCAAAGAGACTAGGTGCTAATGAGCCGAGATTACCATCATTTAACCGAAGTCGAGAGCGACAAACCTTTCAGATTTAGTTTGGAACGAAGTTTTATAGGACTGTTATTTCAACGCTTACTCCGGTTTAAAACATTGAACCTGACTTTGTCACAAAATTATAATGTCGTTTGAAAAAGTAATTTATTTTTCAAATAATTAAGAAAGGTACAAAACTATCGTCAGAGAATTGTTCAACAAACCAAGTAAACATTCTACTATTATGGATTCATCTCTAGCATTGATTCTATATGAAACAAGCCTAAACTTTCACTGCTCGGATGTATTAGATCGGGGCTCAACACGTTCGTTCAACCATATCAATGATTTCGGGGTCAAGTGATCGCTCGTCGCGATTAAAGCCAGACGAACTCACTTATGGCAGGCCTGCCGGTATTTTGTCGCAGTTGCTCTTTTTCTTCGTAAGATTTTTTCGATTTTTTCCACCAGATCCGTGGGGGTTCAAAGGCAATTTGCTCGACAGCGCTTTCTCGACTCTCTTATGCATATACGCCGAGCAGGAGAGACGATCAAAAATGCACGATTAGGAATTGTTCTTCGACTTTCTTCCGAAGCTTTCATCGGCTCTACTCATGCCTGGTGAAAATATAGGGGGATCCGTGACGTAAGTCACAATATCCTAAATGGCATCGAGGATATTGGAAGATGTTGCCGCAGATTTGAAACTTTTTTTTTCTTCTTTCTTTTAAACTAGGAGTAAGTAAAGACTTCCGGGCGAGAGGTCGAACCTATGCTTTTCATCGCTTGATAAGTCTTTGAGTTAATAACAGGCTTGTCGACTTACTGGCGAAAGGAAGGCATCGATAAAGTCACGTGAAACGAAAACGTACAATTTCAGGTTTTTTTTTTCAATTTTCTCAACAACAATCAACAACGCGCCGATACTTTTCACACACCGTCACTTCGGGTTTTTAATTTGTAATTACTCGTGCTAAGGCAGCTGTTCGTGTAAATATTTATTAATCGAACGAGTTATAAAGTGTTTAGTTTCTTATAATTGCCATTGAAACACGCCACTCGGGCAATTATCACGTACGAAGCGCGTAATAATTTAGAATTTCAATGCTGCGGGTATGAAAAAACAAGCCACAGCGAAGGTTCGCCAGCGGCGTCGAGAACTTTGCTCTAAATAACATAACCTTCAAAGATACACACAATGGATGCTTAGGGAGGGCTGGATAAAAAGCGGATAAGTTACGCCTCCTAAGCGTAATTCTAGTGCGCGAGAAACGCGCTTTCTCCTTCAAGAAGAAACGCGCGGAGGATAAAATCTTGCAGGATACGCGGAGCTAGCGCCACCGAGTTGTACTTTTTTTCCCTTCTTATTCGCAGGCGCAAAAAGCTGCCTTCCAGCGCTAGCGCTACTTTACGAACTTGCCCATAGGAAATGCGTTTTCTCGGTGAGAAAAATATCATAAAAGGAAATTACAAACTCCCTCCCATACCGTTCTCTCTCTCTCTCTCTCTCTCTCTCTCTCTCTCTCTCTCTTGCTGGCAGTCTGCCCAACGTTGTGCACATAAGCGCTGCTGCTTCCTTATTATGTCGGTGAAATTTATCGATGAGAGTCGAGACACCGAAAACCAAGCGTTCCATCACTGTCCGCCTTGATAGTCGAGGGGAAATGCATTTTAGGCTCGTTGTCGGCGTAATGTCTCGGCAAGTTGCGTGTCGTACATATACCGCAATTTCGACTCGGATTTTCACGGACTCTCTTTCTCCGTCCCTTTCGGGATAATCGTAAACATTTGTTAAAGCTTTTTCTTTCTTCGTTTATTACATGCCCAGTTGTAATTAATGCTCGCTAAGTATTTGCACAGACTCACTGATCTTTATATTGTGAACTGTACATCGGTAACGCTTGCGAAATATTAATTTTATAACCTGGCAGCTAATAAATTCGAGGCACGCGGGCTCGTAATGAAAAAATTCCTATCGGACTCGCGATGAAATTTGTTTTCTCGCGCGGATCTGGGTGGAAGGGCGCGCTCACGCGAACGACCCATTGAAATTGAAGAGTCTCATTGAGTTCTGGCGAAAGGATGCCGGCGCAAGACAAACTGCATTGTCAGTTTAACTGCAGACCTTACGTAAGGCTCTCTTTTGTTGGATATGCGAGATTCTTTCTTTTCTTTCTTTTATTTTTCTTTACGATCAGCTTGGTCATCGGGTACGAAATGCATTGGACGAGAATAAAAAAGAAATCGTCTTCATTTATACCGATCAGAATGAGCTCCTATACAAAAGTGGTTATGGGCTCTCGCGGGATTTGACGTATAAATCATATCGGTGAAAAAAAGAGGTATGAAGCTTATCTAAATATTAGCTAATGCAATTAAACACTGAACTGTTATTAATGCGAGTATTTAAAATGTTGGAATTCATAAATTTTCGTACCAGCACGTTCGACTCGGAACGTAGTTTGGAATTACGATTTCGGGTGCGCCATTTCAGAGATGCCGAGATAAGCATTCGTTATACCGATTTACATAAAAGATATCATAAAGTCATAAAAAGCATAAGCCGAGCAAAAAGAAAGCTCGATCTAGTAAATAACCGGGCGTAAAAACTTGTCTCCCAAACCTAACTTTAATGTCCAGAAATCAATTTCGAATCTAACGGCTTCTTCGTGTAAGAGTCTCTCTCGCTTGGCTACACCTTTCTCCGGGGATCAACGAAAAAGCACTCATAAACAGCAGGCACCTTAACATTATAAACTCCCCGGCTGCGTGGGAGTTAAAAAGCCAAATTTACGGGGCTCGAAAAAAGAATCGGCGGGCCCACCCGCCGCCGGCCAATTACATAGAAAGTTCGAATCGCAATTTTCGCTAATTCGAACGTTTTTCCCGGCTCGCTCGGGGAAAACGCCCTGGGAGTTCGGCGCATAAATTACGCCGACTGTCAAACGGTCACATCCTTAAGTGCTTTCACCTTGCCATTCACCAGCTCGATCTCCGCTGGCCAGATAGCCAGCAACTACTACTACTACTACTACGTCGCGATTAGCCGTCGCGATAATAAAACGCAACGGCTACTCCCCGAGGCTATTGGCTGCTCTGGCTTTTAATTGAAAGAAAGTCACCGGATCGCGGAGAAAAAATTGGCGCTGGAAAAATGCCCGGATTCGTTTCGCGCTTATATCGATTGCGCAACAGCTGTCATCGCGCAGGCGGACTTATTCGCGTACAGCCATGCGAGCACCGGCGACAAATGACTGCTCTACGGAATAACGATTTGCATGCTGCCGTGGACTATACCGCTGAGAAAAAAAATCCAGCTGTCTGTAGAAAGCAGTGATTTTCTTGTTTTATATATCTACCAATTATCGCATGTATCCTTTTATCCAAGCGAGGTCATAAACTCGCACACAGACCCCACTTGGGCTTTCGTGTCAATGTGAAAGGGACGAGAGAACAAATTTTATTATAAACATTTCGTAGCGCGCAGTTATGCTGTGATCGAAAAGACTTGGTCAAACTGGTGTAACCAGCGTAATCCTTTGATACCTTAAAATATTGTTAAATAAAAGTAATAATCTTACGTATTTTTATTCTTCTGCGCCTGGTCGATGTAAGGCCATTTCGCGTTCGCATTCACCTGTAAAAAACAAAATTTGTATAAACGTATTATCTAACCGCACAATAAAATCGCATAACGCTCGCATAAATTCATCTTCAAAATTAAAAAAAGACCAGGCATCGAAAATGTTTTTCGATTGGTAAGCTCGATAATAAAATAGATAAGATGAAAACCTAATCGATCAGCCTTCATTGATTAAAAGAAAGAAAAAACAAGTCAAATAAAAACCCAGTGCCTGTATCTCGCAAAACAAAATCCATTCACTCGAGCTCCCCCACGTCCTCGCCACGTACCTACCTGATCCCATTGTCGCGGCCGTGCTCGAGCACACGTCGATGAGAGCCTAATGATCCGTCTAGAGCGATCGTGGGTGGAATGCCGCTACCGGCGGCGCTCGAGGATATGCGTGCCAAGGATCACGAGTCACGCACTACACGAGAGAAAGAGAGCCACGAGCTCGGCCCTCACGTGACGGCGCTTACTACAGCTTTAAAGACTAGTGAGTGGATGTCCTCCTGCTTGTACTCTCCCTCCGACCTCTAGATGCTTGTTGGTCTTCTAGGGATAGTATACGAGTCACTCGTTTTTATATAAGGAAGGTTACGCACGGATAATAGCCATTCGCGCAAAAACAAGCAATGAGCTCTCTCTGTAATGTGGGGAAAAAGAAAATACTACATTCTGCAATTTTTAGCGATCAATCAGAGAGGTGTGTTCTCGAAATTACGATTCAAAAAGATTGCACGTCAGAGAGTATACGGTCGGATTGAAATGGCGGACAGGGCTGCTCTCTCGGGGCTAACGTCATACTTGACGAGGGATATCGGCTGGCTGACTCCGACAATGACGGTCGCGGCATTGTGCGCAAGAGCAGGCATCGACGCACGCCCCATTTGTTTGGCCAATCTAATCGGGGACTCTCTTGCTCCGTCTACATAACCGATAATCATCCGGACTCTCGACGTTACATTGTGCGGACGCGCCGTCGACTCGCATAAGAGGGCCAGAGGAGAGGCAAAGGTTGCGAATTATGATCTCACGAAATTGCCAAGGAGGACTTTAGCGATGTGATTTGTGCCTCGATCAGTTGCGAGAATCAATAGCGCTAAGGCGCGGGAGTTGCTGCCTGTCCGACTGCATAGACCCCGCGTGCGTTGGCTTGTGCAATTGGATGAGGGCTTGGTTAGCTGCTGGATAAATTGTTGCCAGCTACGTAGGTGTATCGACTGTTCTTTCCTTCTGTCTTTCTTTTTTTCGAGAATTCCGGAATTTCTTTCGACGCTTGTCCAGTGATTTTTACAGGCCGACTCCGAACGCATGAATTATTGGCAGCTGAGTAACACGAGAGCCTTTATAGCAATCCAGTTGGTGTTATTTTAATCTCGAGGATTTATCTTGGAAAACGACTAGAGAAACGCACCGACGAAATCAACCGGCCTTACGCACTGTCTTATTCTACGTTAGGTAAACAGGCATACGCTTATGTTGGATCCGTCGGTGGAAAAAGTAAAGCGACCTCGAAATTTCTTGCCTACACCTTAGCGCACACCCTTAACTCCATAAATTTCGATCCCGCAATGCAATCGTGTTTGTCGCTCTTGGGCGTCGTTCGCTAATTAACGAAAGCTTACGCGTTGGCGTAAAGTGAATTTCGCGTTATCTTTCGCACCGTTAACCATGCGCGTTCAAGACATCGCGTTGCCTCTCGATCCTATACTGTTACAATTGCAACGTATTAATTTGCATCAACGTGCTTTTTTTCATTCTCGAAGAAATTATGACGTATTGAATATTTGAGTTTTTTTCCCTTCCTCTCAGCCGCGAAGGAATTCATTTGTGCCTTGCGCATGATAATTACGACATTTAACGGCAGTATTTTACACGACTGTAGCCTGCACTTGGACGAGGTCAGCCCAATAGCAAGTACTTCATAGCATTAACGATAAAACGGTGCACTGGCGTGTCTCTTTTTCAACGGGACTTATCTCTCCTTGTGTTTTTTTTTCAAGCTCGTCTAAATAAACACTTTTCTCCCAGTTAAAATATCGACTGGTTTCTATTACTTTAGCCTGGCGCTCGCAATAATATTACATATAAATTCCTGCTCTTATTATCACCGATATATCCGACACGGGATTTTTATAACGACCTCGGTAACAATAAAGTTTACTCTGGCTTGATAAAAGCTCAATGACTCCGAGAGCAGCGGACTAAAGCACAAGACGTCCGCAGCAGCGCGTAATTGCTTAGGCACGTTAATAACGGACGCCAACGAGTCCTTGCGAGTCTCTCTCACTCAGCTGCAGCAGTGGTAACTGACAACCGAGTCTCAACAACTCCGCGCCCGTAGAATTTCGTAGCGAGGTGTTACATTCCTGTCTCGTATATACACCTTATCGTCGCTGCTCCTTTATTTTTCGACCGAAGAAACAAAATGATTGAAACCTCAACAGCTCTCTCAGTTTTCTCGCGAGTTTTCACATTATTTAGCCTATTTGTTTTCTCGGTTACAAGGGGGGGTTATAATAGTAATTGTACCGTTAGATGCAATCAGTGAGATTTTAATTACAGCTCCGCGTGAAATGCAACGTTGTAAAAATGAGAAATTGTTATTTTCCACGTAGTCGCGGAATAATGCTCTTTGAAAAATGTCAAAAAAATTTGCACAGCGCGAGCAAAAAGGGCGTAAAAAGGAAATCGTGGGGCATTAGAAATTTTATGTCTTTTCCCCCAGTAATTTAAATAAACACGCGAATTTTATTGTCCGCGCTTGCCGATAAAAAATGGAAATCGAAGTTTAACGATGTCTAAACGTCAAAACGTCCCTGCGTGAAATACTGAGGTGCTTGCACCACTTCTGAAACGCGAATATTTGTTGTAAATTATCACTTCTCGCAACTTTCAATAATTTTCAATATCACCTTAACTCTCTGGACATATTGAAAAAATCGAAAATAAATCCGAATGCCGCGGAAAAAGGACGAATATTAAATTAAGCACGCGAATGATTGCTTCGTCAGTTTTACGACAGCATCCAACTTGATTCGAATTAAGCCATGAAAATCCATGCGGGTCCACCGCCAGAGAGAGAGAGGTGGAAGTCATTCCCAAGCAAATCAAATAACATTTCTCGGCTACTGGTAAAAATATACGAGTGCACGCCTAACGAAAACCGCCAATTGGCCGGGCAATTACGGGGTTTCCCTCACCTCCCCCGGTCCTCGGCTTACATTCAAATTTAAGACCGGTCCCCTGCACCACCACCACCACCACACTGGCACGTGAATCCACGCGCGCACGGGGGAATTGATGCAATTTCGCCAGTACTTGGAAAAGCTAATACCACGAGAGAGCGCCACGCCGTAGTCTTCCGGTTCGCGTCTAGGATAATTGGCAGTCGACGCTACTGGCTTCTTTCACCTCGACCGTTCCCTTCCTTCATTTTTTTTCATTTCACCGTTTACTCTCCGCCTCCCCGCCTTTTCTCTCTTTTTTTTCTTTCTCTCTCGATGAGGCCTATTAGCGCCGTGGTTATCGCCCGCACGCGAAATCGAATCTAATGGACACACCCCAAGGGTATCTCTAGCTAAGCATATACGTGTGTATGTTAGTGCCGCTTGTCACTTCCGCGTCTGATAAATTATATTGTATCCACCCGAGCCTGGGCCTGAAAATGTATAATTCTGTACTAGAATTGTTAAAGCTTCATTACTTGTGATGGATGATTACAATGCCCTGCTACTGAAAGTTGGGTTTTATGTATAGTTGCGCGAACAGGTATATACATATAAGTCTGTAAATAATTCAATCTCCTCGAGGCTTTTGATTGAATTTGTAATAATTGAATTTTTTTCTCTCTTTCTGTTCCAGGTGAGTTCAGGAATTTTAATTACCTTTACGTACGTTCGTGGTGAGTTAAACTTTAATAATATTATGTCACGAGCAGAATATAAATCACGAGCTTTCAATTGTCCCCGGATAAATCTATTATAAATCGTGTCATTTCTGCCAGGTCTACTGGCAAACGCTATTTCGTCAAGTGTGCGGCTCCATTACTAAAGTTATTAAGGCTGAAAATTTTTTTAAATTTGATTGAATTTTGTATCCAACACATTTTTGATATCAAGACAAATAATAGTCGTTGTCCGTTGTGCAATACACGCAGCAGAAGAAAAATAAAATGTTTAATGAAAACAAGTGTAAAAGCCAGCAGGATTCTTGTCATTGAGGAACAAACGCTCTCATTTGACATGTACTTTCGTGTAAATTGAAGTTAATTTTCTTGAAATCAGATAATATCCTTCAAGTATACGCATTCACTTATCTAGCTTAATAGCGAACGGTATTATTTAAAAGAACACTCGAGTACAAACGGCAAAATATATACGCATTGGCTTTTAATGAACTCGAATTCCTCGTGAGGCATTACCGCATTTTTCGGGCGATCATTTTCTCTATCCATTAAAATCACGGGCTCAAGCTATCGATTACGAGACTCCGCGCGTGTACTTCCGTAGAGGCCACATCGACGCCGAGTCGCATAGATACATACCCAACGGCAGCAGCCGCGGTGGCGACGACACCTTGGAGAAAGTGCGCAGCAGAGAGCCGCATCCTCGTTCGTCTCCTTAGGGATCGAACAATATAATCGATCGGGTGAAACGCGGAAATGGGACATAAATTCGCGAGCTCCCAAGTCCCGACAGTGACTCTCGCCGTGTTACGGTACAGCTCAAGTTGCCAAGGCATGGAGACAGCGTGCTTTTGCGATTCTAAGCTGCGCGTAGTATATGGGAGACATACGGAAGAGTGTATATGTGCCCGTGTGTACCTGGCGCATGTTTATTACTGGAAAATATTTCTGGATTTTAAATTTGAAATTCGATTGTCTCGTAGAGGGAAGATTTATATTCGATAAGCGAAAGTGGTAACGCATTACTTTTTTTCCGAAAATTTATGGAAAGCAATAAATCCAGCATTTTATACGAAGATTTTTCCACTAGCGCCTGCACTGCTCGTTTAATTTTCACTTATACACACATCCACAGGTGTGTGCGGGTGCGTGCGCGCGCATACTGATTAGGTAAAAACTTTCTAAATCGAAACAATTTTCGTAATGCCATTTAATAACAATAAATATCAGTTATATTTACGAGCAGATTCGTCCGCAGAGTAATTAACATTATCTCATAAAACGCCACGAATGCAGAGTACTCTCGCGATCGCATCAATTACCCGCATATGATTATTCCCATTCAAATTGATCCCGCTTACGAAATCGGCCATTTTCACAGGATTTTACGGAAAAAGCTTAAACCGAAGCTTCGAGCCCACCACCGCCGCCACCGAGCGCGATGAAAATAGCGGCTTATGGAGAGCGTGGCAATGTGTTGCAACCGATCGCATCATAACTGTCAATTAAAAGCTGACCGATCGTGATTGAAACTAAAAAGTCCAGCGCGTGCAAAGTCGAGCATTATGGGAAGCCAGTAACTTATATCCACAAAGTTGCAGCAGCGTCCTTAGGGTGTGTACGTTTACGTCACGGGTCTGCTGAATACGAGGGGCTTGAAGGGGGTTTGTGTAATAATCGAAGGACGATCGGTGACCGCGCAATAATTATTTCTGCCAAGCTAGAGGAGGCAGGTTTTCAATGCGTACAGCGAGCGCTTCTTGGGCTCGAGCTTTCGCGGGATAAAGTCGCAGAGCGACTGACGTGACTCAACCGATCGCGGTCAGTTAGACGACGGATTTTCGACTTGGCTAATTGGAAAAGGCGCTAATCCAATGTTACGCTTGCTCATACGCATCGCTGATTCATATTAGAGGGTAGAGGGGGGGATAAACGTTGCGAAAGCCCGCGACATTGATCTGGAATCCCAAGGGGGTTGGGGGGGGGGGAATTGTATTTTTGAAAATCGGTAGCGCGTAAATCAAATGAATATTGCACGTCGTCTCTGGCGCGCCTGGATAAAATTGCTTCTGACTAAATCGTATAATTCACGCGTTGCCACGACATCCTTCTATCTTGTGTAGGTGTGTGTGCGCGCGCGTGTCTATGCGTGTTGTGCGTGTGGTTACGGTGACATTGCCAGCGACCGCGCGTTTATTTGTGCTAAAACCGTCGTGGCGCGTGACATTTGTTCACTCGGACATTTGCTTAAGGTAATAATCCTTTAATATTTTTTTTTATCACCCGCTCAGCTGGGGTATTTATACGAATCCATTTCTACCCGCGACCATTTTATGACACGCCAGTACACACACAGCGCGAGATGCCGTGTGTCGCAAGGGTTTATTGCAATTTTTAAAAAGCCCGACAACACCACCACTCAGGCTGCGCTGGCTGAATGTAAAAATGCGATTTTATTTGCTTGTCAGTTGTGATAGCGCGTTTTTATAAGACACAAATAAATATTTGCACCCACTGTTTTTACACGCATTTGCGTAAACTAATTTCACGCTGTTCACAACATACATGCACGCGCACACTCACCGAGTGATATAAGTTCATTTTATTAAAATGACGAGATACGTTTCATTTTTCCTAACGCACCGTGTGACGGAATAAATAGTGTAACATGCAAATGATGCATTAAAGCTCGAGCACATAAAAAAAGCACGGAATTTACATAAACATTGATAAACTAACCTTTCTGCTCATCAGTTGTAGCTAGAATCAAAGTCCCTTGGCTTTGCGCGATATGCAGGCACCGAGAGCACCGGAAACTGGTTTCGGCAACGGCGCACGTAAGCGTACGCATCGTGAAAGTGCCATCGAACCCGCAGGACTCTCTTGCACGTACGCATTTTTCCCCAAGCCTCTGGCTGTCTTGTTCGCTTACGGACGACTGTCAAGGCCATACAGCGCGTTTCGCGGCTTCCAACTGAAAATTGCCTCGAGCGTATTACGTGCGCCGCTCGCTTATTAATCCCGCTAATCTCGTAAACTTTAACAAATGTATTTTTTCGTTAAAACCGATCCTTAAAAAGTGGCCGAAATTCGCAAGAGGCAAATTAACGAGCAATTTTGAATTAAAAAAAAAGAGATTATTTCCAGGATGACCATGTCACTACCGACTTACTCAGATAAATTATATCGGTACGGCGATTTGCATAAGAGAAAACTTGCATTATTTTGTCATATTTGCGTGTAACGTGTAGAAATCGCGACCATACGCGTATACACACGTATACGGGAGGCACATATTGTACGAGAAAACTCGCACATGAGAGAATTGACGGAAACATTTGAATGGACACGATCGATAAAAATTACCCGGCACACGGACTTTCACCAAATAATTTACGAATAATGCAGTAGCGCGCGGACGAAAGAGCGGCGATAAAAGAAAGTTACAAATCTGATCGCTATGATAGCATCGGCGCACGTCGCGAGTTTATCCGAGCAAACATTTTATTTCGCTCTGCTTTTACTTCCACTTCTTTTTATAATGCTCGTGTTTTCTCGGCCTTGGAATTCTTTTCGGGAGGGAATCTGCCACGACGATATCCAAAGGATAACGTCCCCGCAATGACTAAAAATAACCCTGGTTCGTCACGGGTCAACCAACTCTGAAATATCCACTTTATGCAGTTGTATATTTAACAAGCGCGCGACTGAAAAACTTCTCCTTGCCGATGTAAATTACGTTTTAAAGGAGAATAATCATATCGGTTAAATTTAAAATAAAATTTTTCTTTTTCTTTTGCTCGATGAATTATTGTTCTACATAAGAAAATTAGCCTAATCTGATTCATAAATTATGTCACCCTTTACTTTGTAACAAAGATCAACTTCAAGGTTAGAAGATTAATAATGCAAATGATAATTAGATACATGCTAAGCAGAAACAAATGCTTTTTGATTTAAAAAAAGGCAGTAAAAAAATAGAACGGAAAATTAACCAAAGCATGTCAGAAGAAAATTCTTTGATAATAATGCGTAATAATATCTCTCCTATTACATGGTAATGCTTTTCAATTTGTCACACAATCTTTGATGCTCAGAATTTCATAAATAATAAGTAAGCCATAAATAAGTTACCAGCATTTTAAGTAGACAACGTAGAGAGCCGTAGATAACTTGTAATTGTCCCTCGGTAGTGTGAGATAATCTATCAAAACTAGCCTGAAAAGACAAATAGTTCATGGTTAATGTGCCGAAATAAGGAACCATTTTTGAAAATCAAGTTCATTATTCTTTCATTACAAATATAATTATAATAACTTTTTTAATAAAAACATTATCTTAATACATTACTTCAATACATACAAGAACGTAACGGGTTATTCTTCTGAATTTCCATTATTTCAAGGACCCAACTAAATTTCCGATCAATTTCCGTAAATACTTGACAATCTTTAGCCAAGATTTGATTCGGCCATTCAGATAGTAGAAAGCCTGGAATAGTATCCAGCATCCGCTATCGTGCACCTCTAAATGCCGTCGTGATTTCTCCTCGGCATTACGCGTAATACGCCTCCGTTTCTCAGGAAAATCTCATACAAAAGTTCGTCAACGAGCGCATATAATCTGCGAATATCGCAAATTGGCCGCCGCTTAATCTCGCGAAATCAAAACCCGATTAATTAGACGTTGGACATGTGAATGCGACATCGAGTCTCCCGAGCTAATTTTCCCGACGGAGAAATTTTCAACGGCAGCGCAGGAGGAAAAGGGCGGCGTTTCGTTTAATACACGTAAATTTGCTCGGGGCTCTATTAATCCGTCTTCAATTCTCGGACGTACGTTGCTTTTTTCCCCTCATTTCCACGACTCAACGTTCGAATTATTACGTAATCCGAAGGAGAACTCGCTCGGCGTCTTTGAGAGCTCGTAACAACTGGTCGCAGCAAATGTATATAATAACTGCCAGACATAATCGATAATTGATTTTAAGTAGCTTACAATACCCTATAAATCCATCGATTCTACGCGTACATACGGCCCACTACGTGTACGTGTATTGTTCCTCTTTACGATCGAATCAATCACCGGTCGCATGGCCGAGCTGTAGAACCTGAAAGTAGAAATGTCTAGGTGCCGTCGTGAGTGGGCTAGTCACGGGTTCCTCCCTTGACGGAGAAAGCGCTGCTCCCATCGCTTCCCGAGACCGCTTCCTTCTCAGTCAGCACCACCGCCGTAAATTAGAAGAAAGCCCCAACGTATAGGCTACGTATGCACTGCGCCCATACATGGAGCTCGCTCGTATTATGCATATATGCAAAGTTTGCTCGAACAATTTTTTTCCTCCTCCTCCTCCCAAGCGTGTTCTCCAGCAGAGTCACGAGGGCTTTCACTCGCGCACTCTCTTAATTTGGAGCTCTCGCTGTTTTCGTTATCACTTTTTATTGCTCTTTTTGCGCGAAAATGACGATTTTTTTCTTACACTTTTTTCTCTCTCTCCCTCTTCGTGTATCAACCAGAAGAAATTACGAGAGCCGACAAGAGGAACACGTACGCGTACACGCGACATAATGATTCGATATTTTCAGCTGTTGAAGCTTATAAATTATTAATCACTCGGGAAGAAAAAAATAAAATGAGCTCGAATGGGAAAATGTACGAAATCGAAAATGCTTCACGTAGACTTCTTCTCGGGACTATCAATCTTAAAGCTCGACCTTTTGCAATTTCGCAATAATAATGATATAGCCGTGTACACGACGGATAGTTTTAATAATTAAAATTAAACGAAAAAGGCTGGGCCACGTCAGGAGGCGAGTAGATCGGTTGAAAAGTAATGAAACAGCCGAGAGGGAGTGGCACGCACGAATGACGGGACTCCCACGATCCATCATGATTCCCGAGATTTTGCAGGCTCCATTATTAGGCCGCGGCCGACGTCCTTACCCTCCAGCGAATCGTGCATTTGTACGTGTACCGAGATATATTTCAATCCGACGCGCTTCTTCGTTAGTACGCGCTGATCCGTTGCTGGCTATATTATACACATATCGCAAGCCCGGGGGCTTTCTTTCTCTCGAACGATTCTTTACGAGGCTTTAGGCATTGTTCGCCTCGGAACAATGCCGCGGAGAATTTTTAGACGTGGGAAATATGCGATTGTAGAGCTTAACGTGTATGGACATTTTTCCGATTTCCATATGGCAAGAATTTTTGTTGACATGCGAGATGTTTTGGGGAATCTTGGATCTGAGGTGGTTAAGTTAAAAGAACTCAGATTTTAATCAGAGAAGTATAGTGGATCGGTTAATTATTTACAAAGATGTGTTAAAAAATTGAAAGTGAAAACTTCAGTTGTAAAATACTTAATTATAGGTAATAAGTGCTTAAATACTACTTTCAGACTTTCCGAATGCTTATTTAATGATAGGAAAATAAAATTAAAAATAATTAATGTTAATGTCGTTTTGAAAAAAAATTTTTTTACGCTGTCGTTTTCGTAGTAAGTAATAAATTACACTTAAAGTTTATTTAGTCTTTTTGAAGTGCTGTCAACTTAAACACACTCCAAGTCCCTCAGATATTGCACCGTATACTTACAAACTAACAAATCTCATAAAAAATGACTTAACCTCTAATTTTATTTTAAATCTCAATTCTTCTAAAGATATAGATTCAAATATTTCCAGAGAATAAAAGAGCCACATATTTATTCAAAACAGCCTTATTCGTCTAAGCGATCACGTGTGCTACACGCGAGCATCGACCCACACCGGTATAGTATCTTAACCGTTCGACTGTTAAAGCGTGATTATTGAAATTTAACGACGGCCAAGCACTCGGGCTCTATAGAAGTATATCGTCATCCATTTAACGAATCAATGAGCTTTTCCCTTTTTCGAACATCTCCTCGAGAGTCGCCTCATCGACTCGTTCGAGATGCGTCCCACGCGCATCTCGTCTTTTTGTTCTCGCTCTTCGGCCAGCACAAGCGAAGGTTAATGCCATTTATGGAACACTCTTGAGAGAGCCCGAGGCATGCAAATAGAGCGATAACCAGCTGGATAAAGGCTCTCTGGGTAGCGCGAGCTTTCTTTACGATCGCTAGAGGGGACGTAATTACGGCCTCTGTCTTTTACTCTACGCGTGTGCGCGCGAGCGTTCAAAGCCGTACGTGAACACACGTACAAATGACCGGAGACTCGAGCTTCGATGGAAAAAGAGGACGTGTTCTCCGTCGGACATCGGAGAGAAAAAGAGAGTTTATCCTTTTCTAGACCCGCAGGTATTCCAAATGACTTCATACATCTGCGGATGCAGTTCCATTTTGTTTGGCTAATTGCGAATGATACTCTGTTGAAATATATGTATAAGCGTTAACAAGTTTAATGTTCTTGCTTATAATGTTTATAAATTGTTTTCTCTGTTGCGCAAAACGTACGTGTATACGTATAGGAGGCTGTGCAAACGAGTTTGCAAAAAGAGAAAAGGACGCTAATAAATAGATTTACTGGAGCGATCGGATGCGAGAGTGAACGAGTCACGTTTGAGAGATAGAGGGAAAAAGAGGATTAAGTGTATACGTAATAAAGTCTCCTGTCCCATTAATCGACCGTAAAATTTGTCTTCTATGCGGCAGCAGTTTCGCACCGCAACTTGGGAAAGACGTGACGGCGCGTTACTCTGTACGATCGCGAGACCAACTGCGTCCACGCAGTTACTACCGAGTTAGAGATTTATTTCAAAATAGAGACCTATCGTTGAAAAATTTAATTTTGTAATTTTTATTGATCTATTTATTAAATTCAGTTTCGCAATATCAACGACGAGTGCGTTCTTTGTTGCTCGTTAACTATTCGGGACCAATTAAAAATCGGTTTATATAAGGAGGTTTAATGTGGCAGTTGACTTCCGGTAAATTATTCACCAAAATTTTAGTGCGCCAAACTTTGATAAAATTTATGCCAGTTATTAATGCCAGTTTATTAGCCGCAGTTAAATCTTATATGGTACCTACAGCCAGTTGAGTTGAAAATTTTAGATATAGCCTAGATTCAATATAATACCCCGTTGCGACTAATCAACAGCCTAATCTGAAACTTTGAGAAATCGACAGCTCGTCAGGTTAATAGATACTTCATGGTTGGAAATATATCAAATCAAAGATTTTTCACATTGTTACTTCATAAAACGTGTTGCAAAATCTCTTATAATTCCAGATGCTGAGCAATAGATTTTCACGTGTTCTCTATTTAATGTCTTTGGCTTATCTTGCCGAAACTCGTGTTTATGAGATGCGTAATGCGCACCTTGATTCGGACTATCTGATATGAGCGCTCGTTTAAATTGATAAAGCTTGGGATACGCGCTGATATTCAAGTTATTTATAAAATTGTATGTTACCATTCGTAATTTGTAAGAAACGATTTGATGCTTGAATAAATAGCAGTTCGAGTTTAAAACTGTTCGGTCTAAATATCAAGCTGTACACAAACATCGTTTTTATAGCTGTTAATTCACGTAACCTAAGGTCTGGCTCAAGTTAATGAAAAAATTATTATAATAAATTTTAATATAAAAACGTGGCTTTAGTCGTATAAATAATTTATAAGCCTAAAAAAGTCTGAAAAAATGTGTAATTAACAGGACATAACTTTTAATAGGAAACTCATTTTTAAGTTTATCGATCCAATATCAGTTTTTGTAAGTAGCAAGGCGGAAAGTAACTTAGTAATTCGTCTCGCATTCGATAGATCGGGATTTAATGACGTTGACTAACGCCACTATTAGCGTCGCAAAATTGTTTCCTGATACATCTTGAGACGAGTTTTTTTCCGAATCTGAACGTTTCTCGATCGTGTGGATAAGATAGATGTAATCAAGCTCTAAATGAGTAAAAATTCGCGAGTTATATTAACAAGATGTAGTATAAAACGACGTGATAAGGAAGCTAGAGGAGAAACGAAATTTACGAGTTTATGGCAAACGTATGTTTTATAAAATAATTAGACGTTTGAAGTAAAAAAGTATTTTTGAGAAATTATTTATCAGAAATTTCAAAGTTACATAAGATTGGAAAAAATTTGTTATTTTATGAAACTATAAAAAAATATGATAAAGTTTGGCGCATAAAACTATAACATTTTTTTAAACCTCGATCTTCGTGTCGTAAAAGTCACCGACAAAGTAAACAAAAATTTCGCTTCGCTTGACATAGCCGTTACGTAAGCGTAACATTTTTAACGTTACAACAAAGTATATGAATGAAAACAAAGCTTTCGTAACCGCCTACGCATTTAACGTTTTTTCAGTCCGTAAAATTGAGCGCTTTCTTCGTATATAGGAAGAAATCTTCCAATATCTCGGAAACTTATCCACGCAACAGTACTAATTACCCTTTCGCATCGTCCATGTTTATCTCGACGTAAAATTTTTGAAAAACCTATAAAAGTTATCGCACCCAAAAAAAACTCGCAGTTTCAGTGAATTCCCTCCACTCCCTTATAGATTGTCCAGGAAGCAGCGCAGAAAGTAAAAGCAGCTTTACGAGGCTGTACAGAGTCTGTAAGGAGGGGGAGGCCCGGTATACCGAATGTTGCTGGAAAAACGCGGGGAAAATGCAGGGACGAACGTTAAAGAAAAAAAGAAACGGCACGCGCCAGTCTTCGATGTAAATCACTTCCTCGTTCGACACGCTGCCGCTGCTGGGAGTTGCTGCGGCCTGAGAAAATTTACAGTGTACGCGAGAGCGACTGGAGTGCGAGCGCGCGATACCGATTCATGATTTGATTATATCGTTTTCCCCTCCCTCTGATAATTCAAAAGAAAGCCGCCGTCATCCGCTCGCAGCCGGCACTTTTCCTTCCGATCTTTTTCTCTCTACGCTCGAATCCCGCGACTTCATTGAGATACACGATTTTTTCACCCCGCCCCTCGTGAACCTCACACCTGTTCGTACAGCGTGAATGACGAGTATTCACATCGTCCGCTGGTGAAAGCCCCTTATGGGGCTTCTAACGCCGAGGCTGATTGACCTGGGCGCGAGGAAAATTTATGCGAGAGCTAACGGATTGCCGACTCTGGAAAGTTTTATAAGCGCGACAATGTTACGCTTGGCGTTGGTATAGAAAGCGGGCACGCGCGCTTTTCCGTAAATCAACCGGTGCGCTCTCGACAATGCGGGTGCGCTCGACGGATAGGCTCTCGTAAAAAGATGAACATCGTGATACTGATGATGCTTCAGGAAAGTAAAGTTGAGAGACGGAAATTGTTGGCTGTCTTGGATGGGCAAATGCAGTGGGAATTTTTATTGCCGGATTTTTTTCTTTTCGCTTTATGGAAAAACGGAGTTGCGCGGTCTCTAACGAAATGAGATTTAGCAATCGCGTGTTATACGGGAAAAATACAAGGCGGCTCTTAAAAAGTCTGTCGTACGGGCACGAGAAAATAATTGCGCTTCAAGGGATATTTGTTACATCCTTAATTTATTGCTCGTCATAAACTTGCGCTACGGCTGAATATGTTACGCTGATGTTTCTAATTATCAAGGCATTGTTGTTCTATAAGCAACGAAACTTTATATTTTCTCACAATGCTGGATTGCCGAAAGAGCAAATTATTACCCAATATTTGCTAAATTACAAATCAAGCGTTCAATGCGAAGAAGATAATATCAATTTTATTAACCAAACTCAATTTTATAACTCCCGCATTTTTCTCGAAATAAATTAATTTCCACAAACACACGTTTAACAAAGTATTTTCCTTTTTGTTACAGGTAAGCAATTCATCTACAATAACCAACATCGGTTCAACAAACGCCGTCCAGCCTACGCTCCACTCCGTATCTAACACGCATAGCCGCAGGAATGCAAGTCCGCAACAAAAAAAAAGAGATAGAAAAATCGAAACAAGAGCGACGTTAAAGGACACGATCCTAGCTCCTACAATCCGCACCTGTCGATCAAAGCCCCGCAAGTGTTTACAAACGCGATATAAGCATAGGAGAAAATGCGCGTGGTTCACGTATAGATGATGAATCGCAGCTCCCGAGAGGCGTGCATTATGCGCACCTACGCGTGAGAACGCGTCGATCGGGTGTCATTGAAAAATGAGGCCGCGCACCGCGCGCACGTGTGCGTACGTAGTTGCGCACATCGCAGAATAAGCCTACGCGGCGATAATAACAGCTCGTCTGCTGAAGAGGCGCGCGCGTCTATCCGCAGGAAAAGAGAGTCCCTCGCGGAGAAGAGACTCCCCGGCTCGGATCGAGCGGTTATTGGGAAAGCTTGCGCTCTTGTCGTTTTCGCGGCATTGTCACTTTCGTAATGGTTATTTACGCGCCGCTGGATTCACGGGCCTTCGCCTCGATCGTATTTGCATGGGCTCCCGCTGCCGGAGGTCTTCATCCTGCAGATTCCCTCTCGCGACTTTAGTATAGTGGTAGCGGCAATGCTGATCGTTAAAAGATAATGAGCTTTTTAAACGAGTGTGCGCATGTGCGGCGTTGGATGGCGTTTAATTCATTGGTTTTATAAGAACGCGCTTTGGAGAATGCACGACGTTTTATTATTCCGTTATTTATTTGTCGGCTCTTTATGGCTTTTATGAAGCGTGAAAGCGTTACTTAAAAATCCGAGGCGCGCTTTTGTCGGACGAAAATAAATTTTCAAAGATCGTTTACGTCGCGAGATCCGGATAGTATGGTTTACGAGGCTTTGCCGTAACTGTGGTTCGTGTATTGTTGGTATAAAATACCGAATTATTTAGTTTGAAAACAAGATAAAGTTATTCGTAAAAACATGATCAAGCTTATTTTAATTGAAATATTTTTGCGTTTCCCAAGTAATTTACGATCGAATCGCGTGAATTTAGAACTTTAGAAATCCATGCATCTCGTAAACTTCCTACAAAGTTTTCACTTTCGAGGAAACAGTACTTGGATATTTCGTTTGAATAATTCAACTCCTAATTACTATCAATTAAGAAGCACCGGTTACATTTTTACCAATGCAACAACACAAAATTTAAAAATAGCCATTGGAATAAAACCGCATATGAAAATGCTTGACGTCCTATCGAAAAGCAAAATTAACTTTGCTTCGAAGTTTCGTTGTACTTAAACAAGCCTAAAAATACGAGTGAAAGTCCGATGGTACACAAAAACAAGCGCATTATTTCTAACATAACAGGACACAAAACTTTCCTCCCCACACTCGCGCGCGTTTAGCGCAAAATTCAATCTAACGCAGCGTACCTTTTCTTTTGTTCCAGATGGAGCTCCCGTTCACGATCAGGAGAGAACCGGTTACGAGGTACAGTATACAAGAGCCCCCATCCTTATAAGCGATGCATTATTTTATGAACGAAGGAGACACGAAAGCAATATCGTATCCCCCTGTGGCCCGTTTACAGAGCATCGCTCGCCCACTAGTTGAGCAATTTTCAAGTCCTCAATTATGGAGAACAAAGTTCTATATGTATAGGTATACGTACGTTGCACTCGATTCTCTGAATCATAGCGGGATCCAAAGATCTATATCGATCAGCAGGACTCTCGTTATCCCACAAGCTTCGAATAGTCGATCAAGCGGTCGATCTCTATCGTCCCGTATTCAAGCCTTTTGACCTTTGTGATCCGAGATCAGTGACGATTAGGATTTCGCGAATAGTCGATATGGCCGCAGCAAAACTTATCTGATGCTGTACAGCAGATTCCATTGTTTACGTAACTACAATCGCGCAGTAAAAGTGATTAAATTTTGCCTTTCTTCTTATTTACTGTACGGCTAAGTTTATGATATTTAAATTATACGATTTTAGTGCGCAGCGCGGTTAATTCGATAGAGCAAATTGCCCACGAGAGATCGCTCCGAAATGATAGGACTTTCTATAAAGGATGAATGGCACACGCGAAGTGTATCAAGTCATAAATTTAACCTAAAATTACGGCAATCAAACATGAATTAAATCTCTCCCACGTTAAATTCACCATCAAAATCCTACTCCGTACTTAATAGAGACATCTCTTGAATTATATCCAGGAAGAAGATGTTAATTTCGCGTCATACCTTTCAAACATTCGGACGGTTCAAAGCGTTGCGTAATATTAATTTTATATATAGGACAATAATTCATTGAATGTTTTATCATCGTCGTTAAACTAATTACAAATTTTTATAGCAGTCGTGTGGAATCAAGGGAAATGCGATGAAACGGCTCGGCAGAACTAATAATATCAAAAGATTATTTCAGTAGGTAAAATTGCGATTAAAGAAAAAAAAGAAAAATAATCGTGAAAATTAAATAGCAGACAGCGCGCGATGCTATACAGTTTGTATACCAACTGAGGAATAGCGCGGGGGCAAGGGGATCGCGAAACTTACGCGGCGGGAGGGCACTGAAAATCTCGCAACGCAATGACGTCTCTCTTTCAGCGCGGCGTGTGCGCGCACGCGGGAGAGGGAGAGAGCGCCGATTTGCCGTGGCCATCAATCTCTTGGAAAATTGCGCCGCTGCAGCGGCAGCAGCAGCCTACCTATCGGCTCCCTGCGACGAGTGGTATAATAATTTGTCCCGGACGCAAGATAGCGAAAGCGCCGCCGCCGAGAGAGCTTCTGATATTCGAAGCTGCATTTAAGTGGCTCAGCTGCTACCGATCCCGTGCTCCCCAGGCGTCTCTGTAATGGAAAAGCGGGAGCTCCCTCGAAAAATAACATAATACACTCACGCGTGTATTTATTTTTCGCCTCGAAATTTTACAGAAAGAAAATTATTAGATTCACGGGAATAAGGCGCGATTTTTCGCAATCGATCTCCGCTAAAATTGCTGGTCCCCTCTATGTCTGACTTAAGCATACGTAATTGTTCAATAATGGCGAGAGGTATTATTTGTTATTACTCTTATTTCGTAAAAGACGAAAAAAAACTAAGTGCGGCCCGTGGAAGGAAAGCTATTTTAATGGAATAATCTCATAATCTTTTAAACGCGCTATAATTACAAATTTTTGCAGATTATAGGGATTGATGATTTACTGTGGCCGGAGCTACATACGGTATGCACACAGTGGAAAGTAAACACAAGGAATAGAGTAATTTGTCATTGCAATAGGAATTTTATGTCAATTTCAAGCAGCTAATGTCGTATTGCTTTTAGTATTTAAACCTTTATTGCCGGCCTGTTAAAGTGTTGCATAACGAAAAAAATGCACGCTCCAAACTATTTTGCGGAAACATTTCTCTTATTCTCTCTCGTTGCCTACTTTAACTAAAGTTTCATCAAATTCCTCATAAAAAAAGAAGCTACGGTAAACGAAAGTATTTGGGAACTAGTCAGAGGTACTTCGGAGTATCATCGCAGCCACTCCTCAGAACCGAAAAACTAAGCGATCTAAGCTGAGATGCCGAGAGAGCTCGTAGAAAGTCATCGTCGGCTGTGGTAGTTTCGCAAGCGGCCCCCGCTCAGAATGGGCGGCGGGCGGCGCACAAGGGGCGCATTATCTCGCTGTCACCGAGCCGGCGTTGCTCCAACAACAATGCTAGGCGTGCCCCGGGAGCGTATGTCGCAAGCCTGGCACATAAGAGAGCCCGGTCTCTCTCTCTCTCTTGGCGCTTCGCGGCGTGGGTGTGCAGGTGCCCGGTGCGATAACGAAAACCGAGCGCGCGTAATTAAAGTGCCCGGCCGCAATTAAAATACCAACGGGGGATGGAGTCTGTCGTCTTTTTGCCGCAATAAACGCGACGACGCTTTGCGCGCCTCGGGACACCGCCGGCCTCGAAAATATGCCGATCTATCATAGCTCTATGGCTCTCTTTCTCTTCGCTGACGGAGCTCTATGGGATTCTGTGGCTTTGCAGCGCTCCGGGCTCGCGTGTGGGAATGCCGGATTTTTCAACCCAGCGTCGTTTAGACTACCTTTTTTTTGGCTTCGGGGGGAAAGCGTTTAGTGCTCGCTAAACTCAGTCGACCCAAGTTGTTAAAGTCTTAATCTCGGCCTGCTCGCTGATATGACGTTTTTGTACGAAATTCTCGTTTTCCCGCTTGCGCGCCCTGTAACTATACGGCCAATACAAATTGCTCTAGGTTATTTTTATTGCCTCGGCTCTTGTTAATTCCGAGCTATTAGCTCTTGCAAATTATAATTTATTCAAGAAAATTATATGGATAAATTAGTGTTTGTTGTAGCTTAGAGGCAGGGTTGCAGCTTATTGTATAACTAGGTCATCGAAACTACGAGCCTATGCTGTATCGAAAAGATAATGCAAAAACCTTTATCTCCATAACTGAGGGCTTATATATTTATCACCCCACTTTGTTTCTCCTACGGCATATTAATAATAAATAATCTTATCTCGAACAATTTATTAACTACTATGTACACCGGGCGATTTTTATTTTCAAAAAAAATAATCAACTGCCCTTTGTTCGAAACGTTCAAACCCACGCACGCTTGATAATAAAAATAGCACTTCTTAAATAACAGCTGATAAGACGTATAAAGAAATAAAAAAACAATTTCGTTTGCAGGATTCCGTAGCAGCAGCGTCAGAGACAGGCGGTGCCGAGGAGGCCTACGACGACGGCGACGACTCTGACATGTACATGGAGCCCGACGGCGCCGAAAGCTCGCACGCGGCATCCCGACACGAAACCGAGCCCGCGGCCTCGGAGCCTCAGCAGCCGGAGATCCGACACACCGTGGAGTCCGAACATGCCTCTCTACCTCACATGACGATAGTAGCGGTCCGACCGGTCCAGACCTCGATCCAGGTGACGTCGAGCGAGTCCTCCTCCTCCTCCTCCTCCTCTCCGGTCGCTCCCGAGGCTGCCGCGACGGACGGACATCCCCAGCAGGAAGAGCGCAGCTTGGAGACCGACAGCCAGAACTTCTTCCCGTCGTTCGCGGAGCTGTTCGGGGCGCAGCGGCTGCCTTTCACCGAGCACCAGCAGCGCTACCGGCCCAGCCGCTTCCTGGGCTACTTCCAGCGTGAGCGCCCGTACGCGGTCGCCGCCTCCTCGACCGCGGCTAAGGAAGGCCAGCAGCCAGCCTTGCTCGGCTCCGGCAACTTCGGCGTCATCCGCGGCGGCACCTACTACCCCGAGGACAAGGAGAACGACGAGTACAACATCGACGAGTCGGCCTACAGTCCGTTCTACCAGGGCGCCGGCCGCGGTCGCGCCTACTACAAGAACCCCAAGCCCCAGCCGGTGCGCGGAGGGGACTTCTTCGCCAACTTCCGGGACTTCGCCGACATCACCGCCCCGCCCAAGTCGAGCTTCTCCCATCTGTCGGTCGTGTACGCGGCGAAGAACGGCACCGGCGCCCGAGCCAGCCCCGACCAGCCCCGCAACATCATCGAGACCCTGAGGATGCTCGAGGAACAGGAGGAGGAAGCGGCTGGCTACGCGAGCACGACGACCGAGACCCCCCAGAAGAAGCTCAGCCAGGGCAAGAGGAAACTCATGAAGATCAAGAAGTACCAGGACGAGAAGGCCAGAAAGTCGCGCATGACCGTCGAGCCGCTGCTCGCCCTCAGTTGAACGGCCAGCCGAGGGGAAATCGTGCCGGAGAGCGACTTGACCTGAACACGTTACTCCCTTATTTTATTTTACGCATTTTTTTATTACGACCGGAGAAACGGAGGAAGGTGCAAGAGGCGCGCGCTAGCGATTTATAGCTTATTATTTTTATCGGCCTATAACAATTCCGGGCCTTACGTAGCTTCACTTTTTCATCTGTAAGGGAGATTTCAGCAACGAGCTAGGATTTACGCCGGGATCGTCTTTCTCGCGGTTGTTTTGAATTAGAGCAGTCGATCGAATATTTTTGTGAAATGAAATCAAATTTTTTCGCTATAATCGATACGAAAAATAGCGAAAATATTTGTAAATGTTTGAAAAATGGATTTTTATTACCAAGCACGTTTAATTTACAATTAGGACTTTTTAAAAAATATTTGTAATATGACTCGTAAAAACCAAATGATTTAAAATGACGTAATACAAGTAGATGTTATTAGATTTACATTTTTACCTCGTAAAAATTTGACATGTGCTGAATTTTGTGAATAAAGATTTCAAAAATTTCTAGTCAAATTTTTATAAAACCATGAAATTATAAAACAAAAATCTCTTTATGCAAAAAAATTTTTCAAACACCAAGATTATTCATTTTTTATTCAATTTCACAGAGTAAAAAGCAAATAAAAAAAATTTGATAAGTTAGCTCGTCGCAGAGTATCTTCCTCAATTTCTCGGAACCTCGCGTGAGAAACAACAGAGCCGAAGCTAAAAATAAATATCGCGCGTTGACCATAACCGAATCGACAAAATTTCCGCATTTACCATCATTTCGCAGCATTAGAAATGTAACGAAAATCGATCCGCGAACGAAAGTGATTTCCATTAATTACAAGCGGTATCGCCTTGGTTGCTCCAATGGTTTTCTAAACGGCTGCCTCCTTTTTACGTATTCATGTTTACGGAAAAGCGTTAATGTGGTATGGTTATTATATCAGAAGAAATTTTAGTGCGATATTTACATAGTTGCTAAATCAAGAAGTGCATGCAAGCATAGAAATTAATGTTTAGAAAATATTGTGAAATTTAATATGCTGATTTATAATGCATACATTAAAACACGAATATTTTTTTTCTACCTTATCGTGATCGTGGGAACAATGTAAATATTGCAACGATTTTTCATTCTATTTTTATACCAGTCTAGGATTATATCTATACTATAACTATATTTAATATTTTATATTCATGAAATATCTACAACGTGACACATTAAAGTGTTTGAAATGAAAATCGAATCAAAAGACAAGAACTTCTTAACTTCAAAACGAGTAATATAAAGACTGAATTTTTTTTATTCATTTTCACCGGAATAAAATTTCACCTACATGTATAAGTAACGTCAACTATTACAATTTAGAAAATGTAACAAACTTTATTTATGTGAGCAACGAAAATTAATTTGTGCGTCATTTAATAAAAAAAAAAAATAAATAAAGTAATAAAGAAATAAATGTCTTGCCGTTAATCGGACTGATTGCATAATTTTTTGTGATTAACCTGAATAAAGGATAAACATCTTTGTCACGACTCACTCGCAAAAAGAAAAGAAGAGAACACGTCATATTCAATCTAAGATTGTCATTAGAATTTAAGAAGCAAAAGCCGAGTCTCCATGCGATTCTCGCCTGTCACGAGTAAGCGGAGCAAACAGAGAAAATAAAAGTGTCGGAAAAAGGGGTAGAGAAAAAGGGGGAGTAGCGATGGAACTCCGTGTGAATTGCCCTTGGAATTCCATGGCTAAGGCTGACCTTCATCCGAAGACAAGATCTTGCACAGCGAAGTGCAAACTAGGCCGAGAGGAAAAACGCGCGTGTAACAGCTTGTAATATCCGTAGCACGACTGATTTAAATTTTTATTCTTTTATTTTCAAATTCACTTTGCGAATACGATCGTGGCTCTTTCAATTCTTTTCCTTCAAATAACACATGCGTCATGTTAAAAAGTAAAAAAAAGTCATGACGAATTTCATCCACTTATCCATTACAAATTTACAATATACAGAGTCACGATGTTTGCAATAATTATAATATTCGTGATTGTCCACACTGTTACACAAGAAATAACATCGACTGTTTGTTTCACGATTGTTTGTTATTTACATTCACGAACTATGACAATTATCACCCATAAAAAAAAATTACTCGTTTTTATGACCAAATCGAAAAAGAGAAAAAAATTTTGAAAATGTTCAAACTTTGCCGAGGACTTTGTGAACATTGTTATCTTATTTGTTGTTGATTATTATAGCGATAAACGTAGATTTGTTCGTGGAGCGGAAAGCATTGAAAAAAAGTATACAAGAAACAAGTGACTATTATATGTACGAAAATGAATAATAACTTTGCTGCCTCCAGGAGCGGTGGTGTCGACGATAAGCGATCGACAAAAGGAAAGCGTATCACATACGTAGACATATATTTTTTTTATAAAAACTACTATCCTCTTCGAGTGATTATCCATTTCCAATTCAGAGACGAGAGAAACCGATACCGAAACGACGAACGATAACGATCGATTCATTACTTCATTAACTTGCACATCATACTAATCATTTTCCCGATGCCTTTGTCGACGTTCGCAAACGTTGCATACGAATCCATGTAGGCTGGGGTTGAGAAAATGTTATACCTCTTACAGTGCGTCACGCCTGTAACGTCTTGAAACTCGACGCATCCGCCCATCTGTTGCACCTTCTCGATCGCGCTCGCGTAAATAAAGCGCTCCTTCGGTGCTGTAATGACGATTAGTAATGCATTAACTAATATTTTACCTACGCTTGTGGATGTGGCGATGGAAAATCACGAGAATCATACCCAACTATATCGTATATTTGTAATTTTTAAATGGTAATTTTTGTAAATAAAATAATTATAAATAAATAAAATTAGTTGTTCGTCTTTCAATTCAAATTTCAATCCAGTTTTAATACCAAAAAGCTTAATGATTTTTTTACCACACTGTCCTAATGTGACTTTCGCTCCTTGCAATACTTTTGGAACAATCGCTGCCGCAATGCATATAGCGCCAATAGGCTTGCTTCCACATTGGAAATCTTCGAGTAGCCTAACCAAATCTGGCAGTACTACGCAGTTACAACCTTTCGCAGCAAAATCACTCCTACGAAATGAGATGTTATGATTTGTCTTTAGTCACGTAAAAAACGAGAAAATAAAGCTTAATTATAAAATCAGACTAACAGAGTTCTGGCAACTCCAAAACCACCGGGGATGACAATGCCCTCGTAATCGCAAGCCTTGCAATCACAGAGCTGTTTGATATTACTGCGCGCTATCCTCGCGGCTTCGACTTGAGCATTTCTTTCGCAGCAGGTGTCCACATCTTGGGTAAGGTGATTAACGGGAGCGCAGATGTTGATATCCGGCGCGAAGAATCTCGGTTGGTACCCTTTCTTGCACAAATGGATAGTCGCGGACACGGCCTCTACGATCTCGGTGCCGTCCAGCGCACCACAGCCACAAAGAACCTAGGCAACGATTCCTTGAGCTATCATCCACATAGTGCTACCGTAGTATTCGGCAAAATGCATAATCAATAGCGATGTCGCTCGCTTGGGTCGTAAAGCAAATAGTGAGCCATCAGTCAACGCAATGTTGCGTTCATGAATAAGCATGAAGGGGACAAGAGAATAGTGACAGTGGAGGGGCAATAAATGTACGATGCAGGCAGTGCCTAAAATTCGACTGTAGGGTGGGATAGGGGCTTGTACACCAACGCCCACGCTACTGCCGCGAACTCCCGTGGGACTCAGCTCCGACTATCGCACGGTTAATTTGTTGCTGGGTTCGCGAGTATGGAAGGTTAGCGAGAGTGATTGACGGCCACAGTTATTGAACGTAGAGTACTAAAATATGCTTCTATATTTGTTGATAGAATTTATTTATGCTTACCACAGCTACTTTTTTTGGCTCGCAACCTCCCTTTTTCGATTTTTTTTTATGATAAGCTTGAGTTGTGTGTAAGAGATTAGCTGGAGGCATTATACTGAATTTCGTATTGAGTTTTAAGACGGTGTTGAGTAAGTTATTTCGCACAATAAACGACAACATTTTGAAAACTAGGTTATTGCAATTTTTATTATTTTCCCGAAAATACGTTACGCTAATCACTTGAAATTTTTATTATTTGATTACGAAAACTATATGTTAGTATCCATTATGCCTGAACGTAACTGCTGTAACAAAATGCTTTTGTTTCATAGTAGAACTATTTAATAGCGAAGAAATTTTCAAATCTTTCACGAAAATATAAAAAAATGTTTAAAAATTGCTCCAATAGTTTGTTGATAAAAAAAGATAAGTTGGTCGTCTTTTAAATTAATACTGTACTTTGAATTTATTAAGTACATACATGCTTTGAACAGAAACGTAACCTTTAAAAAACTGAAAGTTTAATAAACTTTATTTCTTAGTCAATAGAATATCCCGTCCAACAGTAACCATTAACAAATACCGTAAGAAGATAAAATTATTTATCGGCGCATGGTAGTATGCGTAAGGTTATACCGATAAGTTTATGTTTACCGACTGAGAAAACTAGTTCCACCGAGCATACGAGTAAGATCCTTGCGTATGCTCTAAATTAGATGGCAGCACCGACAAAATACCGATCCAGCGGTAAGTAAGAGAGCGCGGGTGGCTTGAACCATTGGGTATAAAGGCTTTCGACTTAGTTTACGGCTGCACATAAACCTTTATTGTGCTCAAGAAACCATTTTTGCTCAGACTATGAATATCAAACACGCGATTCGCAGGTTGCTCGGAAGATTTAACATCTACAGGCGGGCGTTGCGGATTTATACATTACGTCGCAGAATAAATATCCGACACTCCGGGTACGGATAATAAAAGATGCGCCCTAGGATGGTGCGCTTTTTACGACCGTCAATATTTATTGCAGAAAATTATTTTAAACTACTCGTAACGGTTTATCCGAATTTATTGGACAATATCTACGAATATTTAAAAGATATAAGATAAACACCTTCCTGAATATAAATTCCTAAACTTGTTTTAACGTTATGTAAAAAGTATATGCACTGTTATCAAAATTTTGATAAAACAGCAGGAAGCGACAATCTATTTACCTCTTCCAACTTTGTAAGCCCCAGCGTGTGATCCAAGAAAACCGACATTTGTCAATTTTTCTTATAGCCGACTACCCATCTTCCATAGTTACCGGCGCTGCTCTCGTCGAATATGAAAATGCAGCATCTGCCGCCCTGCTCCCGATCTTGTTCGCCACGCGGAAATGAGTTATACGTCGCTTGCCTCGACGTCGAGGCTTTATTCTAATTATCAACTCAAGACGAGAGCACCCAAGAGAGCTGTGAGTCGTTTCCCCGCCCCTCCAAGCGGCTTGTCACTTTCTTCAATCCCTTTCCGCGGCCGCTCACGTCGCGCATAATCTTATGTAAATCACGCGTGCGAGCGCGTTAGGGCGTGAGCATCTTCTCCTGTCGCTCCTCTTAGAGCGAAGCTCCCGGTTGGGCCTGCCGGAGCCGTCTTCGTTTTCGGCGGCTGGTGATTTGGGTGAGAGGAGAAGCGCTCTGCTTCTATCTAGCTGAGGAGCTGCTTGGATTTTCGTGGGAGGAAGGGGGATTAGTTGGATGGAGAGCGATTTGATTTCAAGTGCCGAGTGAAAATCCTTGCTGCACGTACTATCGGTTTAATAACAATTTGGCGCGGATGTGAGATTCGATTCGAGTGAGTAGAGAAGAAACGAAATCTTGTTTTATTTAATGAATCAATGCAAAAAAAATCTTGCCAATTATATAACAAACTCGGCGACTAAGCAGTTTCAGAGTCTGATCTTGCGAGAAAAACAAAGAAGCCGAGAGAGTTTAGCGCCCGAAGCGCAAGGAGAAGCCGAGAGTCGCGCGCTCGGCGCAAATTCATGCAAAGAGCCAGCTGCAGGCGTAAACAGATGCAAACCGTCCTGGCTCGGGAGCGTTGATCACGCGTGTGTATACTACTCTACCCCCAGCAGCCGGCGCGTCTCCAGCAAAAGTATCAGAGTCAGATAACAGCATATCACGAGGTTCGAGGTGAGCAAGCGAGAGAGCCAAGTCTTCGTTTCGCAGCTCTGCCAGCAGAGTCAAGTGAGAGAGAGAAAGAGAGAAAGATAGAGAGGGGGCGAGGCGAGGGCAAGGCTTGTGCCGAAGGGCCAGAAACTGCCGGCGTTGCGGAATTACTCGGCCGGGTCTGCTCCCCCGGGGCCGAACTTGTCCTCGACAATTTCAAACTTATTTTAACATTCATATAAGCCTCCCTCTCGCGCTGCTCTCCACGACGACGACGACGACGACCATGGTTAGGCTCGTCTTCCTCTCTCGCTCTTTTCCACTCTCTATCTCTCCTTTCTCTCTCTCTCTCTCTCTCTCACTCTCTACCTTGCTCGTCAGCTCGCAACTCTTACTTTGGCTCTGCTCCGCTCACCTTTTTATCTTCTACTTCACCGATGTCTATTTTACACTTTTTTTCGCGCTCTTTTCTTTGTCTCTCTTCGCGACCTTTTTTCCTTTCATTAACCACACGACCACTGGCATCATTATTTATCCTTCAATTTGAGAAAACGATTTTAACTCTTAACTAATGTAAAACGAGCAAAACTGACGTACTGTATAATTTTCGAATGATGTATGATAGGCTAATTTGTTTTTACACACGTATACGAACTTTGCGTCTATAAACGCAAATCCTGTGCAAGGCTGCTCCAAAAGTTTGACGAGACACGTCACTTGGATCCTTCCGCGTGAAAAACGAATCTATAGCCCGGAAAATCACGAGGCAAATGAGAAAAAACCAATTCGTACAAGCGTCGATGAGAAAAAAAAACGGAGAAGTGGGAGAAACGCCGAAGAAAGAATATGACGATCCGGCTCAGGAGCCAATCAGCACGGCTCAAGGCATTTGTGATAAACGATCGTTTGGACAACTTCCCGGCGCTGCTTCCCCTCGGCTGTCGAAATCCGACAACGAATCCGGCCTATTTATGCCTTGCTGCGATGGATTATTAATGATGACACGAGCGCGTTCGGCGTGTGTCACTCGCGTAATAATTGCGCGCATATATCGATGCCGAGAGCGACGCGCACGGCGAGCATGCAGTATAGATGAGACGAGATTATGCGGGAAGAATTGCACTCGAAATAAATCATTCTGCTCTCGCTATGCGAGCGCGCGTATGACGCGAATGGAGGTTCTTCGTTCATTATTAGTGAGAGCGGAAAATGGGGGAGAGCGATCGGTACACGGGCTTTTTCCGCTCTCTCACTCTGTGATGCTCATTATTTTGATGCCTGGAGAGAACGTCAAATGTGAATATCGCGCTCGAGCACTTAAATAAATTATCCGGCCGTTTATTGTTTCAGCCGTAGTGTCTGATGTGATTTTTTTATGCAGCCCCGGAGTGATTATAATTGCGTGTGATTTTGTACGAGCATGAAATCACGGAAACGGTGAAGCGATAGGATAATATACGCTTGTCTTGATAAGCGTCACGGTACGGAAAGAAATCGGGCTAAACAGACGACGTTTCCGATTTTCGTGTAGCTACAGGGGAAAACGCCGGGAGAACGACATTACTCGAATCAGCGAAATTCGATAAGCACACACCTGGTAAAATGGAATTGCCGCTGAAACCTAGTCAGAGTTCCACCGGCGTGACACACTACTTTGGCATAGAGAGAGAGACAGACAGACAGAAGCTCATGGGGGTGAGGACAGACAAATCGCTCCGCGCGAATTCTGACGTGTGACACGCGAATGCAAGAGAGAGAGAGAAAGGGATTGGCGCTCCTGGGAGACGGCAGCTCATTCAATTAGCCACTCAGTTACTCGCGTCACATTGCGTTCGCGACGAATGGCACGTGCGACGCGGTAGGAGGGTAAGCAAACGTCAACCACTACCCCCTCCCTCCCTCTCTTTCTGCAAGGCGATAATGCGACGGTGTCGCGTGTGATTTTCCTCGCCTCGAGAGCCTCTGCTGAGGCTGTCTTCGCCTTCCTCCCTTACGACAAAGTTTTGACGTGAGAAAAGCGAAGGATGCGTACTGTGTAACTTTGGCTACGCTCAAGATAACTTGTCTGCTTTTGTTTGTTTATTCGTTTTGTTTGTGATATTTTTAAGGGTACTTGAATAATTTTGAAAGTTTAATGAATTTTTAATGATTTTTGGTTTGTCGTGCAAACCAAATAAAATTCGAGAATGAATTAAAAATTCTTGTATTGGTTGGTATTACGACTTTACGTGGATGGTTTAATTTTGCGCGATGTTTGCCCCCCCCCTCCAGGCAACAGGAAACAGGAGTAAAACTCATTCTAATCCACGGAGTACTAAGCAGACTGGATTCTCACGAAATGAAGATCATAAGACATTTATGGCTTCCCGTATATGATTCGCCATATCCGAATCGGGGTTATCGTCGTTAATAATTTAGACTTTCGGCCGGTATTTGATGCCGGTATTCGGGAGCTTTTCACTCTTAGTGCGCTTATGCCTAGCCCGGCCGCCGCAGCCTCAATCTGTGATCGCGCGGGAAACATTTATGACGACGTAACTCGTTTAAGCCTCCGAGGGGTAGCTCACTCGCCGACCTCACCGGCTGACCTCGGCAACCAGATGTCCCGGCTTAAAGAATTTTCATCTCGTATCTACGCGTGCAACATATACAAACTCCAAACGAGCTCATCAATAATTTTCTTTTCAAACTTATAAGATGATCTACAATCAAATTGGATTACACGTAAATAATAATATTTAAAAAAAAGCAATAGCGTTAATCGTTTTAAAAAACAAATAATAAAATAGTTTGACCGAAAGAGTAGGTGATGGAAGCGATAGCAAATCGCATCAATCAAGCGTAAGAGTCGAAAGGCTAAATTTGGAAATCCGTGCTGGGGCCGAGGGGGCGGCGTCGGTGGCGGAGCATGCACGTCTACACAGAGCAACTGCGAAGTAGCGCGTAAATAGTCAGGCCGCGAAATCAGGCTGGGCTCCCGTGAGCTTAATCACAGTTAAGCCCGCTCGTTCCGCCATATCTCGCCGTACTTACCGATCAAGCCCAGAGCGCACCGGGCAGAGAGGGAGGTGGCAGAGAGTGAGACGGGGGCAGGTGCGGTGGGCGGGGGGTTAGCTCTCCGTCCGTGCAGCGAATTCGGCCGGGCCTCGTGGGAGGTCCGCGGGCGCGCACGTGGGTTCCGGTTGAACGGCCGGAGACGTGTCTGAGGCCCGGGCCGATTCGCCTTCCGGTCACGGCCCTCCTGACGGCGCGTAATTGCTCCTAGCGCGCTCGCTGTCTGTCGGCCCGCCCGTCCGTCCGGCCCCGACGAGCCGCGAGAGCGCCCCGCTACGATTGCCTCCGCGCCGAGAATTCCTAAGCAGATGTCCAGGATATCTGCAGCGCCGACTTCTCCCCTCCCCCGCCCCTTCGTCTTCTCCACCCTCTTTCTCTCGTTGGCCAGGCTCCTCGTCCGTTTACGCGAATCGCTGATTTTAAGTCCCGAGGCTGCCGCAGTGCGCTATATAGCCCGGCTTGAAGTGAGCCTTGCCCCGGGTGCCGCCCCGAGAAGAAACCGAGATTTCGCACGAACGCGACGAACATTTTCAGACTATTGGCAGGTTTTGGAGCTGGCTCAAGAAAGTAGTTGGCACTTCACTTGCGTCTTACGTGAAAATGGAATTGCTGCATTTATTTTGAAAATTATCATAACTACGTCGATACAGTATTCCTCCTATCATCTGCGCCAAGCTCGCGTAAACGCTAGCTCGAGAATGAAAGCCAGCCAGTTGGACCAGTGACGAGCTCGACGAGCCTCGAAATATCAAACCGAGATGATTTTTATCGCGAGCCTTGGGTGACCAGCACGCGCCGGGGGCAAACGGGAGTGTGGGGAGAAACGGGCTCACTCGGCCTCCCCAGAGAGGTACGCCGGCGTATATGCGTGCGCGGTCCCTCCTATTCCTCGTTATCGACATTCCTGGCCAATCTCTTTCACGGCGAGCGGTGCCGGCTGGCCGATCGTTTCTCTAATTTTCAGACCGATCAAACATTATTTTCCGGTCGCGGCCAGAGGGCCGGTACGCCGGCAAGTTTCGCGCGCGGTAACTGATATTGGGAAGTTTTTCGTTTCGCCGGAGATATAACTTTGCTCCCTCGTCCCCCGTTGCTTCTCCTCGTATTTGCCGTCTTTTGTTCTTTGCTTTTTGCGCCTCGGCTCTTTTGCCTCGGGTGAGCGCGCGAGCCTGGGCCCCCACACCACGCTCTCAACTTTTCTGCTTTTCTTTTATCGAGATGGCGAATTGACTGAGCGTAGGAGCTGATAAAAACGTTTAGTCCCTTGCGAAACTTGAAAAAGTTCTCTCCTTCGCGATTTATTCCGCAACGAATATCCAAAATCCGCTCTCTTTCTATATACGCTGCAAACCGATATGCCCATAAAAGACGGCTATATTTTCAACGGGTTGGTGGGAAAAATATTTCAGGCCAATTACGCGCCAAGTTTAAAGTGAAAATTTTTTTCGTCCTACGCTACATCAACTTTTTAAATGCCATTAATACGGCGGTAGCTGTTCTCATTTGAAATTTAAAACAGCAAAGCCTGCGAGCTTGCGTTCGAGAGACAAAATTATAAGCAAAAAAAAAAGAAAAAGTAAAAAAGATGAGTAGAAAAGTAAAGACAAAAATTAACAATCGCGGACTTATTAGACTGAGCCGTGGAGGAAAAGTTGCAGGCGAGAAAAGCTAGTACGTTACTTACTCCCCTCCGCCCGGTCATGCCCGTGCCCCTTTCCTCGTCTCTTTCGCTCATTCTCGACTTTTATTGTATTTTTTTCATTAACAAGTCCCGGAGTCTCGCGTCCCCAGGAGAACTTGGCCAAAGTTGCGCCGGGGTGAGTTTTAGCGAGACTTTTGTTAATGTTCGGAATTAACGGAGTAAGGAGACTTTAAGTCATAAGGCCTCCCGGGAGTCCCCGGCAGCCAGCCAGCCGCTGGTTTGCCGCCAACTTTCGCGATTCTTTATTTCTTTATCAACTCTCCTGGCTCGCTCTCTTTCTCTCTACCCTTGCCCGGCTTACTTGCGCTCTCCTGCCTCGACTCATAGCCAGCCTTAACTGGAGCTTGACCAGCTCTTGCAGCTTCTCTCTCTCTCTCTCTCTTTCTCGTCATCTTTCTTCTTCTCCCGCCTTTATTAATTTAAATCTGATGAATTGTTGATTCATTTAGATGCCGCACGATAGAAAAAAAAAGGAGGGATGGAATAATAACTTATTCCAGAATTATATTTCTCGCAGCGGCTAATAGGATTTCAAATACTGCTCGGACCAGCGAAAAAACAGCTCCAGCGATGCCTCGGTTAATTACGCCCCAGACTGAAATTTAATTCGGCCACGTGAAAACGTCGTTACGGAATTGGTCCTAGACGACGCCGCGCAGTTAGAAGAAGTCGAGAGCAACTTATCGGGACTGATATATATCGGTGCCCGGTCACGCGAACCGGAAAGAAGAAAGGCAATATAATCGAAAACTCGAGAAGAAGTAGGCGATATCCCAGCCCCGAGAAATCAAATGAGAAAATCAGCAAGCGTAGCTCGGTAATGAGGCAAAAATTGAGATAGGTTTATTAAGCTTAGGGTATATTCCGCGTGTATTCCTTCTCGGATATTGAGTTAGAAGACGAAGGAGAAGCTGCGCTCCCCCTCTTGCGACCCGTAGCGCGCGATGTGTAGTCACCCTATCCTAGTAGTACTAATTTTATTTATTACGCAATTTAAAAATCGATACTACGACCTCTCGTGATTTCCTGGCATTCGACCGGTTGGAATTAACGAACCGTGGTTTTCCTCTTTTTCGATGTTACTGCTGATTGGCCCGATAAATGTTCAATTTAAAAATTCGTCTTTCCTTAAATCTTCTTGTTTTATAATTTAGATTTAATCATTCGAACGATGCTACGTCAGTATTTTGCGCATCCACCACCTTAACCGCGATATGGCATTCTACTTAGCCAAAGAGAGAGAGAGAGAGAGAAAGAGCGAGCGAGGGATGCGCCAAGCGAGTTAAGCTAACCCGATTAACCGAAGACTAAGGGCTGACTTGGCTCTGATAGGTGGGGGCTGGCTCTAGCAAGGGCAGGAGTGTAACTAGCTGCTCCGTCAGCGAGAGCGAGTAACCGTCCGGGCGTAGGCGCGCGCCTCTTCATTTTTAATTAATTAACGGTCAATTTGCCGGCGCATGCCGCCGGAAATTTTCAAGCAAGCAATCTCGCGTGACTCCGGCAATAATCGTTTGCGCGCAACGAGCACCGAAATAATGTATACGCGAGAGAGATAGTCAAATGTTCCGGTTATCCACTTTCTTTATCCCACACGAGAGCTGCAGAGTTGCGAATGATGATATTCCGTTTAGTGGATGCTTTATAATACACGGATTATTCTTAAATATCGATATTTTGAAAATAATTTATTAAATATACATATTTTAAGAAAATATATTTTATTACCGTGAACTGCCGGAAAATTGAGCCTGTTCGGATAACAAATACGCTCGTAAGATCACAAATTTAAGTCGTTACGCAAAAGCAGGGTGGCAAGGTTGAAGCTATCCCGAGTCACAATCACGTCGGCGAGAATCGCGAGCGGGGCACACATGACACCGCCATCCACGGGTTGCTGAGAAGATTGGATCCGTCTTGCTTTAGTGGGCAATTAGTACGTAGCGCGAATCTGGATTACAAAATTAACCAAAGCACGCCAAGGGCTTGATTCAGGCTCGTTACAAGGGACGGAGACGTTCCTCTCGGTGTCGCTCGCTATCCCAAAAAAGACTGTAAAAAATACGCACAACTCGACAACATTTTTATCGGTTTATTCGAATAAGTCGATTGCATGACAAGTGCACGAAACAGACGATCGCAGAGGCATTCGAGAGGGATCCGCGTTTATCTCATCGTCAGGTGCTCCATCTCCGGAGCACTCGACGCTCAGGCCGGTCTATCCCATTTTCTTTCGCCACTGGGGGGTGCAATAAAACATTTCGCGTGCGCGCGAGGATATAATTGTCGGGGCGGGTCCCGCTTTCTTTCGCACAGGCCGCGCGTACGCGACGAGCGACCGGCAGGCTGGCGCACACGCACGCACGCGCACATATATCGCTCTCCTCGATGGGGACTACGCATCCAAGGGGCGGTGGGGGGTGATTGGGAGGGGGAGTGTGGCAGGGGATAGAAGTGAAAGGAGAGACGGCGAGCAGGGGGAGAGGAGGCCGCTAGCTTCGCAGCAGCCTAGGTTTAGGGGCCCCGAGGGGGCATCGCGCCCCCTTCTTCATCTTGTAGTTATTTATCACCCTGTTTCCCCGCATCCGATCTCTTCCTCTCTTTCTCTCTCCCCCTCTCTTTTTATCTCTTTCTGTCTCTTAGTTCTTCTTTCTTCCTCATATCGAGCAGCGCTGCGTAGAAGTTGCCGCGCTCTCTACTATGCCCGAGACACGAAGACATCATTTTCCAAACGCTTCTTGCGACGTAACTAGGTTGTTCTCAAAATGTATTGGAAATTCAAAAGCCGGTTATTTATCTGGCTCCGTCGACAATTTCATAACTGACAAATCATTTTTCTTTCATACGAAAAAAATGCAAGGCCGCATATAACAACATTTTTCGAGCAATGTAACAGAAGAACGAATGAGAAATCATCGATTTATACTTCCAAAAAACTATGTTTCAAATGAAGCGTATGTATATTTAAACAAGTAGCATCACTCCATTCTTTGACTATTAACTCCACGTAAAGTTACCTCAACTTGGCAGTTGCGGTCTTGCAGGGAGCGAACCTTCGTCAAGTCAACTCCCGATCTTTCGAAAGCCATTCTCCGGATCGGTCCTCGCACACAAGAGAGCACTTCTTCCGTAGCCATCCCCCAACCACGAATAGTTGCTCTCGCCAACCTCCCTCTTTCTCTTTATCTTTATATCGTTTCGATTTTCCCCGGCTCTTACCTCTTCGTCTTCCCTCGCTCTCTCTTTCTCTTTCGCTTGTATACTGCTAAACTACTTTTCGAGCGCGGTGGACGTCTTCGGCTAACTTTAATTCAAGTTTCTCGCGTACACGCCTTGGACTTGGGATACGGCTCGGCTTCGGACACACTTTGACGGGATGAACTTTTCCGTCCTGAAGACGATAACCGCGCGATCATCGAACGCGTTGACAGCTTTGGCTCTCCCCTCGTATTTCTCGAAAAACTTGCCCGATCTGTTCAAGTTGAGACCTCCGGTAAATTGTATTACATAATTTTACAGTAAAATATTGTAACATGTAATTGTTACCGATTGTCATTTCCTTGTGTCTAGAATTTACCAAGAAAAAGCTACAAGGAGAAAGGAGGGAGAGAGGGGAGCAGCCGCAGTTGCCGCAAATCTCGTCATCTCAATGAGAGCGCAATTACTGGAAGCGCGTCCATTAGCGATTGGCTGTCAGGTCGCGTGCGTCCACGGGGCGTCGAGATAGGCGAAATCATATGCGTATGCAGAGACGCTAGGAGCAGCAGTCCACAGCGGAGCACTGCTGAGGGAGAGAGGGCCGCGTGCGTGCTGCTCCGGAAACGGTAAGTGACACATTGACGGGAGAACTGACCGGCGCTTGGCAGCCGCCCCCGGCTTGATCCCCCTGGGTGGCCAGTTACCGCGTGATTGGCCCTCCATTACCATATCCGGGCGCTGCGTCAACGATGCAAGATGATGCCCGAGCACGGAAAAAGAGCCTATAGGCAGGCTCGTGTGCTTTCTGGGTTACTTGCGGGACGATTAGACGATTGTTAGACAGAGTCAGTCGGGCTTTCGCGATATGTGGAACGATTGTTTCGCTCTGCCTTAATTGACGGAGACGGATAATGAGAGCGGAGCACGTTGCGATTGTCATGTTCGCTGCTGTCGTGTCAATGTGATTAAAGATAGTTTGTCGAAATGATTTAACTGTTTTGAAATTCAATGTTTTACTATGTAGGCAAACAACATACGTGCTTGTATAAAATTGAACATGTAAGTTATTTAAAAAAATTTTCCACTATTTAATTTAAAATCGGATATCTGGCAATGAGGAGGTAAGTTTGCTATGTACGTTCGAATAAAGATTAGAGCAGGGAAAGAGGGCGCGGTGCAGTCGTTTGGGCAATCATCGGCAAGCGAGAATGCGTGGAAAATGGCCGGTACATCGGCGAGAAAACCGAAGGGAACTGCTAACGCTCGCTATCCGGGTAATTCGAGAAACCGATTGAGCCCGAGGAGGTGGGGACGTGTAAGGGGGAGTGAAGCCCTCGTAGGAAAATGCCGATTCGACGGAAGAATCGAGCTCGAAGAGGACCTTTGCGCCCCGTGGGAACTGCAATGCCTGCTCCTCTTGTCTCACTTGGCTTCCGTGAGGGAACCGCTGGAGCGCTCCTTTTCGGCCGAGTCGTATGTGTGTGTGTCTGTCGCTACTGCAATCCTCCGTCTACTGTACCAATTTCGCTTGATCGATTTCTCGAGCTGCTACCTTACCGAGTGATACCTGCTTAAATTAGGATGAAAACTCGATTGGTTACTAAAGGTTTTGGAGACTGTTTTCGCCGGATAATGGAAAATCTTATTTCGCTTTTTTCCGTTCAATAAGATTTGTCAACGAATTACAAGCTGAATCTTTCTGCTGGGCCAACAACGTCATTACAACTGTGAGTTTTTCCTCGCTACGTTTGAACATACCTAGCTCAACTCCTTTTTCACCAGAGCCTCCCACGTCTCGGAGAGTGTATATGGCTGTAGGTAAGGTTTTTGCTGCCTTATCTTACCCTATCCGAGTAAAAAGGAGCAAAGAAAGAGAGAGAAAGAGCAAGAGAGAGAGAGAGAGAGAGAATAAGAGAGATAGAGAGCTATGCCCTGCCACGGGTAGAGTAGATGGATAGACGCGATGCGAACGTATGTAGACATGTGAGGGGTGCACTCGCTTAATTACACCGGCAGCCTCATGGGAGAACGCGAGCTCGCCGAAGTGTTCTTGTTCTCTCTCTCTCTATCTCGTTGTCGCCGTCCCTCTTTTCCCGGCTTCAGGCTTGCGCTGCGCTACTGCGCACAACAATGTTTTGATGCCCTCGCTCTCTCTCAACCTCTCTTTGCTATATATGTCTCTCCCAGCCTCCCTTTTTCATCGTATTTTACTACTTCTGTCATTGCTCTTCGTTGCAATCTTCCCGCGTCTCCACGCGCATTGCTTTGTGATTCTTTCGCGGTTTTCTTGCTCTCTTTTTTTATTCTTTTGCTGGCTTTTTCGTGATTCATCTTCTTGGCTGCAGTGCATGGAGTATGGACTCTTTGTGAGTTAGTACTCTTTTTTTTTGTAAGCCTGCAGCGTCTTTTTTGTTGCTATATCTATAGCAAAAGCTTTTATGCTCATTCGTTTTTTTTTCAAATCTGGTTGTTAAAAGTATGCATTACCCAAGATGATGCCATTGGCGAAAAATCGTTATGGGCAAAAGTTTACGTAATTTCTTATATCGAATACTATATTCGACGCAAAAGTAGACAAGGTGAAACGTATATCGTCAGATCACTCGAAAGATTAACAAAGCCAAAAGCAATTTCCTTAACAACTTGAGCCAACCCTCGGAGTCTTCCCCCCAACTTCTCTCGTCATCTCCAGGCCCGTATAGCTATATACATTGTGAGTCTAATCTACTTTACAAAAGTCAAACTCGAGCTGGCCGGTACTTCTTCGGTAGCCACACTCCTCGCGGAGATTTCCTGGAGGCAACGGCTGGACCTGCATCTACTCCGACGCAAAATGCCGGTCGGCAACACTGGACGGAAGCAGCTCAGCTAGGCCACATCCCGAGGGAGACTGGCCATCGGTACGTAGGATGCACTCGGCTTTTCTCTCTCCCGCTTCTCTCGCTCTCAGCCACCCACACATACACGCTCTGCATCGTTGCCGGGAAATTCTGGGGCGCGTTACTTAAGCCGAATCTGCGCGTGTGCGGTTTGCGAGCGAGGCCGCACTACTCCCGGACTGTTCCTAATTCGCTTGAGTAGAAGCGCCGGCTTCGCCCGCTGCTGTATCAAGCTCGTTCAGCGCGCGCTCATTATGGATAATTCAGACCCTTTACCGATCGCTATATGCTACATGTTCACGTCGCTGCACTACGATACGACACTACACCGTTTCCCTCGCGAAATTCTATATTTTCAAAAATACAAAAAATTTTATACCTATAAATTTTTGTTGGAAGAAAGTTGCGGGCATTTCACAGAAAAATTTTTGCCCAAGCATGTGGTACGATTAAGCTCGATTTCCATCGCATCCATCATCCTCGAGACCTGTTAGCAGGGTAAAATGTACGCGCGGTAAAGTTAATCTCGAGGCCATAAATAAGATAACAATTTTTCATGCTGCCTCGGTTTTTCCACTTGAGCTTCCGCACCCGATAAAGGATGAGAAGTTGGTAGAGGAGACGGAGAAAAACGAAGTCGATAGAAATGAGAAGAAATTGGGAGGAGGAGGAGGCGGGGGAAGAATGAAAAAAAAAGAAAAAGTTAGTAGCCCTCGTTACTGGGGTATCGAATTCCAATTAGATGACGATCGCGTTTCCCAAGTTTCAGAGCCAAGTGTGTGCGATTGCCTTCCCTCCCCTTTTTTTCTTCTCCTCCAACCACTCGACGTGCTCGTGCTTCGGTACTCGGCACCTGTAACGACACTGGATAGAGAGCCGAGAGGGGGAGAAGGTCTCACGGGGAAATCAGCTCAAAAGTAATTCACGGCGTTTTGGGATTTCTTTGATTTCGCATTAGAGACTCGCAGTTTTCGAATTGGAGTGTTAGCGTTAGTATCCCGAAACTTACTTCCGCTACTAAAGCTTATTCCACCGTGAGAAAACAAAAAAATTTTCATATATCCTAACGAGACCCGTATTTTATACAAAAACTAATGTATCGATAAGTTTTGGTTGCTGTTTTATTTGATGCGGGTGACACACAATAAAGAATCCCGGAAAGGATACCAGCCATCGAAAAATCGGTATCCAATCCCAAGGGCGTTAACCAACTCCGCAAAGCCAGGTGTGTGTGTATCTAACGTACGCATCGTTCGTCCTGTTGCGGCAAAGAATAGGATCGGAGTCTTGACTCGCGTTCCCCGGGGCCATCGGTCCTCGCACGCCAGCTTGATTCGATCGCACGACATCCCCTTTGTTCTCCGCAACACTCGCCTCGTTCTAAACATCCTTCGCGTCCTACTACACCTTTGTAACGCATGCAACATATCCGTCACGGAACAACGAATGCCTAGACGAGATGCCAATGGCTTATTTCCTTCGACACGCCGAAATCGATTAATTTGAAATGTTCTGCTAACCAGAAAATAAGTATTTCCAAACACGCACGCCTAGCGGAATTGCCAAGCACTACCAATCTCCATCATTTTATCTTAGTTGCGAATGTCAAATTTGCCTTGCTACTTCACAAGTCCGGCATCTTGATGGTATAAGGAGATGCAATTTGCTGGGAGTCTCTTAACGTGTGCCGGGTAACGCTAGCGCAGCAGACGGCAAGGTGCGACGGCAGAGAGGACCGGCTTTCGAAGGCTGCTGAGGAGAGTTTATGTCGAGGAAACGCGGTAAAGCCTTGGAGTTGTGGAGCCATTGCAAGGCGAGCTTCTCTGCCGCTTCCGTGCGTGTGTCCTCTCTAGAGACCTACGTGCAGGCAAGAGCTCGTTTCCGTATTGAACATTACATCTTAGCCCGTGTATGAACGCACTCATAGAGATGCAGCTCTCTATTTTCCTTTCGCCATAAAACGGATTAAATCCGATTTTCTTGGCTACGTTCGATATGCTACCCGCTTTTATTACTGTTTATGGAAAATGAAGTAATTTTCAAATATCTGAATGTTGGCGCTTCAAGTAAGATTATTATTATATAAAATTGTAACGGTATTTTTTTTACATTTACTTTCGTTACTTTTGAAATATAGTATAACATGAGAAAAGTATATCGTGTAACACTCACGGTAAGAGCAATCCATTGAAAATTCAATAGTTCTCACGATTTCGACGATTCCTTTATCTTAAAAGGATCAATTTTCCAAAAGCACTCAAAATATAAATGGATTTTCTTCTCCTTCCGAGAGATGACCTAACGTTTTTTTCAATTGTGTCACTAACGTATGATGTACACTTCAGATGCTAAATATTAAAAATTTTGATCTGTAGCCTCGTACGACAGAAGCAACGTTATCGTAATACTAAAAAATAAAAGCACACCTATCCATCTTGCATGATAGAAAGACGATTTTCGAATCTAGCCTCACATCAAGCCAAAATCCTCAAAAGCAACGTAAAGTAGCAGCAGATCAGTCTCGAGTGTGAAGATTGTGCATTCATAACACGAGGCTTGAGACTGGCAAAATAAGTCAGAGCCAGGGAGCTTCTTCACTACTCACAAAAATCTCGGCATACATGCATAATACGCAAGTCCGCTTCGTGAGCCGAAATCCAAGCACATATGCTCGCGCCCGAAGATCAAAGCCCACACTTGGAATCATACATGGACTCGCGGAGAGCTGCACTCGCATGTATAAGAGATGCAGGTGCGCGAGACGCTTGGACGTGCGAGAAGTAAAAGCTCGCACTTCTACCCATATCGTGGTGGATATGTAATATTGAAAGGTCGCGTGTTTTGGGTCTCTCTCTCTCTCTCTCTCTTTCAAGTTATCGAATGTCAGGAAGAATACCAACAGTTCTTTTCCTATCGTATACCAACGGTGAGATATCAACTCAGACGTGTAGGAAAGCCAGGAAAATATTTAGAAAAGTTTATACAGCTACCGAATTTCTTTTCCTCCCTCTCTTGACGTTATCCTGTTTTTGCCTTTTCCTCCAACTACCAGCCCGAGAGATACTTCGGACGACTTTTTACAAAGCATAAACTTTGAAGTATACGCGTTGAATGGATTTTCTACCGTTGCTCACTCGCGGATGGTAAAACATAGAAATGTATGCTTGTGTACGCATTTTTTATACGATACGACGTTCGAACTTGCTGTCTTTTGACGCAATAATCTTAAGTGATATTGTGATCATATATTTGTGGACTTCAATAAAAAAAAATAATAAAAACGTAAGGTCAAGGACGAGCAAAGCTGTTAATAACTGGATATTATTCCATACACTAATTCAATGCTCTAACCTTTAATATCTACGAAGGTAAAGATGACAGGAGAAGCAGCTGAACAAGCGCATCGAAATTTTCGTAAAAAAGTAATTTCAGTTCACTAAGCTGTATGAAACTTCGTTAATATTAATTATAATTATAAAATTAATATTTATATTAACACTAAAAGCAATCATTTCCAGAACAGCGTACTAATTTTATTTATTAAATAGAGAGATTAAGGATTTAATTACTTAAAAAAAAAAGATGAGCAGCAAAGTTGTCAGTTGCGGTAAGACGAATAGCTCGATTTGCCAGAAGATAAAGGCGTTTACTTCCTCCTCATTTGCCGACACGTGTATCTCGTTGTTTCGACGCGAGAATTTTCCCTTTCTCTAGGGTTTTTTTTCCTCGTCGCGCAAGATCACGAAAACAGCTTTAGCTGATCATTGTGACGAATGAAGTGTCAAGCCTCGCGGGAAAGATCCCAAGCCATGTGTAAGAGAGAGGGAGAAAGAGAAGAGAACGAGAGTGAGCGATGTATTTCTCGGATAAGTTTCTGCGCGCTCCACTTCTCTTCTTACCGATCCTCCCTGCGCCACATTAATTTCCTAATGAGATTGTCGCCTTCTTTTTTGATTACGTGTTTAACCGCTGCTCTTTTTTTCCGACGATTCACGCGTTCTCGGAGCTCCAATCACGAAATTATAATTACTTAAAATTGGAAATGTACTTTTAGCGTTATTAAATTCGTAGTGTACGTTAAAAATTGAAGAAACTGATGTGCGTTTAAAAATGTTTTTTCATGTTATTGCGTTGAACACATTTGCAAGGGTACGTGGATTTGTATGATTAATTAAATGCCATTATGAAAATGCTTGGCGTTTACAAAACAATATTTTTTACTGAATTTTAAGTAGTTACAGTTCGATATTAGTCAGACAGAATTATTTATCTTATATTTATTCTCAAGGTCCTAATTTATTTCAATTTATGAAGAATCGTTGAAAACTTATAAAAAGAACGTACCACGTGCAAAGTTCGGATGATAAAAGAGCTGAGAAGGAGGCGTATATCCATTAAAATCGGATAGTATTCGCTCGAACAACTTGGCATAATCTCGAGTTACAGCAGTCGCACAAGTCCGTGGGTGTATCGACTGCGGCCAACGCGTCGCGAAGATCTCTCACCACCAGCAAATATCGCGTTGCAGCAGTAGGAGTCGTCGAGTCAGAGAGAAAGGCAAGGGGAGGGAAAGGACGTAAGCAAGAGAGATCCGGAAAACGGGCATCCAAAATCATAGGCAAAGTCTCGTTCGCTCTCGAGTCTACAGACACAGAACTCGGTATGCACACTTACATTCTCGCATACACACACACGTGTTTACGCTATATGTATAGATACAGGCGCTCCGTGGAGTTGGTAATTGGCAATATGAGTGGCTGCCGGCACTGGATTCTGCACAAGTCCGACGGAGCGGTTGGGTCAGTCGCGCGCCCCTGGGATTTTCAGAGCCGGCAGGAGGAGAGAGCCTTTCCTTCCATCTCGCTTGCTCCCTTCTCCCCCATCCCCCCCTCCCCTATCACGCCCTCCTTTCCCCTTCGCAGTTCCCTTGTCCACCAATGCTCTCCTTTCTCCCTTTTCGCCAGGGCTTTCGTTAGAGGACGCGGGAATCAAATTGAGTTTCATACTCGCTGGAAGGCAACCTCTTTCGCTCTGTTTCTCTCTGTGCGCGCCGACTGAGTTAAGTTTCTGACCGTCTATGCGAAGCTAGTGGATATTCTAAAGAGAAAGAGAGCATTTATTGGCTATGAGAAATGACGCTTGACTGAGTAGACTTGATATCGACCTTTTTTTGAAATGCTCATCTTGAGCAGTTGAAAATTTCATGATAAGCTAATTAAGCAATTTACGTTGATTTTTAAAAAGCGAAAAAACACGTACGTAGATGTAATCCCTTATTATGAGTTAAAACAATGTACGATATACAAAATCGAGTAAAAATTATAAAATTCTAACATATGCCATTAAACGAAGCAAACGAGAAAAAAAATTAATGCTTAAGCAAGCATAAACGACCGCGTCCAAATTCCTCATCCGCAGCTAAAAACAAATCCTGAAATAAAGTTAAAAGTACATCATTGAGGTCTGGTTTTGGCCAAGGTAAAGTGGGTGTAAAGGAGAGAGCGAGAGAGCGAGCGGTTGGACACAGCAGAGAAAGCAAGCGAGAAAGAGCGGTCAATTGGGAGGGGCAGTTGGCCCGTCGTCTGGACCTGGGGATAATAGAAGGCCGGAGCAGTTAGCCGTCTCTCCTTCCTCCTGTCGGGTATCTCTGCTAATCACGTTAAGTCCACCGGACTGGCTTGCGTACCCCCGTCCTGCCTCGGCCGCGAACGAGACCGCCGTCGAAATTCAAATCGCACAAGTACCGAGGCTATTGCTGCGGCTACTGCGATATCTTTCCCAGAATATTGTTTTCCGCGCGATTCGCCGATACAAGTTTTGATTATACGGGCTAGCAAAGTTGTAGTCAGAGTATGGGGAACAGAGGGGCAAAGGGGGCTTAATTTGGTTTACCATCCGGAGCAAACTCTCGGCTCTGGAAGCTATATAGCGTTCGTTTAAAGCGTTGATTAACCGCTCGTAAACAGCGGAAAGTATCACGCGCTGAAAGCATGAGTTTTATGAAGTGAAGATTGTTGTGGTGTAGCAAACTTGTTTAAAGTTTTATGGGGCTTACTCGCCACCGGCCCGCCAGACTTTGTGCCTCTACGAATACATAATTATACTGTGATTGCGGCAAAGTTCAATGGTGATTTATGATTCGTTGATGAAATTAGTTCCAGAAAGTCATAATCCGAAAATTTACGTGTTGTTCTTTAAGAATATAAGGCAAGAGATTTTTATAGTAATATTCTGGTAATGCTTATTCGCGATCTTTTGAAAAATTTACTTAATAAATCATGTTGAACAGCTAATTAACTTGAATATTTAAAAATCAGGGCTTTTTCGCTCTCTCTTGGCTTTCGAGAAATCCCCCACCACGCAATCCCAGATAATCATCTTCAAAGCCAAAAGGGAAGTTCGAGAGCCAGCGTGTAAAAGTGCGACCGAGAAAACTAAATAAACGCGAGTAGAGAGATGTACGCATATAAAAAAAGCTCCAGCCAGAAACGTCCAGTTATAGCAGAGGCCGACTTAGCACACAAAGAGGCAAGGCTCCAGGAAAACTCACGGGCTTAGAGCAACTGCCGTGAATCTCATTAAAATCATCGGTGCGTGCTCTCCGAGCTTTGCCAGCTGGCGAGCAGGGTCGCGACTCCATTAAGATGACCACGTCCCCGTGATATTGCCCGCGTAGACGACAACCTCGCCGCCTTTCGCGCTTATACCTGCCCGAGCGCTAACTCCCTTCGATACGTGCGTATAAGGGAGTATAGGCTGGACAGGCTTATTCGCGACTCACGGGACATTTGAATAATGTCCTTTATCGCGAACGCGCGCGCCCTCCTTTTTATCCAGCCTCCGCCACGCCCTATAGCCGGGCGTCAGAGTGAAATAACGGCGCAAAGTATATGTACCACGCGTATCGCGGCCACCTTCTCTCCCGGGCTTTCGTATCGTAAAGTTTGCGCCGTTAAAGCACGGGGATGGGAACGTCGTGGAAAATGTTTCCTCGAGAGCAGCTTCACCCTGACAGATCTTTACGCTGATAGGCTGTCGATAGATGCAACGTGTCGATCCTATCAGCTATATACTCCGGTATATTTTCTCAGGGAGATGATGTAACTTGTTGGGATAATTATGCGCTGCTTAGATCGAGCATTTGTATTCTAGGGAATCGATGCTACGATGATCGATCGGAAAGGTAATGCAGTTTTATGTTATGGAAATTAAGTTATTATTATTATAACGTTGGTCTGTGGATGGGTTGATTTTTTTAGGTATAATATTATTTAGTAAAAAACTTACTTTGCGCTTGCAAATAAGGGGAATACTTTGATTAGTAGTGTATTGGCTTACCTAAAAAAGAAAGAAATACTTGTTATTAAAAACACAAAGTTACGAATCACGCGTCGAGTGTACTTTAATGATAGAATTGAAAGGAAAAAAGTATGAATAAAATATAGAGTTTAAAAAAGGGCGTTCAACAGGCAAGCGCAGCAGATAAGTAGAACTTGTGGCTTTGCAAGGGAGAAAACGCCGAGTCACGCAAATCGCGTAGGGGTCTAGAGAGCCAGGCAGAGCAGGTTATTCCGCAGCAAAACGATAGAGTAAGCCAAGAATCGCTTAGACGCCCATCTTTTTTCGCGGAGGCAAAGGTAGGACGTGGCCGCGATTAAACTTTTCTCCGAGCTCTTGCGTCGGGGTAATTTGTAGGAGGAGGTCCGAGCTCCGACAAAAAGGGTTTTCGACCGGGCGAGAAGAGGAGGATAATGCGACCCTTGAGATGTGCCCGCGCACCGAGTGATCTACGGCTTTGGCGCGCAAGCGCATGTTATTCTTCCCTGCCCCTCTTCCTTTCTCTCTCTCTCTCTCTCTCGGTCTGGTCAGTCTTCGGTGCCCCAAGGAAAAACATCCGCGTCGCAGAAGACGAGAGAGAAAGAGAGGGAGAGCCCTGGATCTACGTCTTCCTGCGGGATTTGGCCAGATCTCGCTGCCGTGGCAGTCTGATTTAAATGTTCCTCTAATAATGCTGCCTCTTTACGTTCAACCCCTTTAAATAGCTGCTTACCACGCTGATCCTAGGTCAAACCTAAGCTTTCCCTAATTTACTCTATTACCCGGCTATTTTTACATTTGACGTCTTAAATAAATGTAGCAAGTAAATTATGATTATCGACAGTTCTGAAACAAAGTAAAATTTATTTATGACAATGAAATACAAGTATATCGTGAAGCTCAGCTGATCATAACGGGGGTTGAAAAAAAAGAGGTAAAAATAAAAGCGATAACGTCCGATAGACAGGAAAAAGCGTTCGTCGGCAAAATTAGCCGACTCGTTGAAATTTAAATATTGGCCACGGCCAACTTAGTCGTCGGGTGCCATCGGGGGAGGGGAGGGGGGCAACGGGAGCGAGCGCGCGCGGACGAGCGATTTTCACGTGGAAATTAACCTAGCGCGAAAAATATGCAAATTCGAATAAAAAACCACGCGACTGTTCGGCGATTCTCCGCTCGCTTACGGAAAGCCGCTTTGGATTGGTGGCCGTCCGAGTCTCGCGCCCCGTTACATGGCAGCCCGAGCAAAAACTCATTAACGAATGCAAACGAGTCGACGTTGTGTGGACAAATTTAATAAAATAATCGGGCTCGCTAGCAATTAGTTTGTCGCCCTATAGCCCGGGCGACTCTATACCCGTATAAACATTCTCTGTGCTCAACGGGTCTAGAATTAACAGCTTTTAGTGAAATCCTCTTGCTTTTTATTTATTTTTATCAATTCAATTTTCCAACTGAATTACGGATAATATATATTTATATTAATTTTTCATTGTTGGAAATTCATCGTTGCAAAAGACGCAAGCACAAAGACGACCAAGAGAGCCGAAAAACAGGGGCAAAAAATATTTATCCGTGACAATAATAAAAATAAGGGAAAAATCCAGCGCTCGAGCTTTAAAGTCCAAGAGCCGCGCGCGACTTGGCAAAGCTCACGGCGTAACGTTGGCGCAGAGACGCTATGTGTCGCGGGGAAGGGAAGAGCGGGGACATTCCCCTGGAGAGCTTGGGAGGACGAGGGAGGCTGTGCGGCTATTTTTCACGGGAGAGGCGCGGGCGCGCGGCGAAAATAGGAGGAGCGCATTATTGCATTGTCCAGTTTGATAGAATCCCAAAATCCTTGGGCGGCGGTCCGCGGAGCGCCGGAAGACACGCGGCCTGACTAGCAATGCGCTCCGGGCCAGCTCGCCCCAAGGGCTCCCCCCGCGGCAACCCATCAAACTTTTAGCCGCGGACTCTCGGCCTTCGTTTCGACGCCCCTCCTCCCCTCTCGCCTGCCGCGCGTGTTTTTTCGCCCTCTTCGCTCTCTCTTTCCCGTGGCCCTTACCCTCCTCGTGCTTTCCTTCGGTTTGCCTCTATTTCGATGGCTCTTCTTATGCTTTTTTATTACGCCTTTATTTCTTCGAGCTCGGGCTCGTGATTTCTTTATTTATGGATGGAATAAGTATGTGGCACTTTCTTGGCTTCTCTTTATTACCCTCGCCTCGTAGTATTGACTCTGGAGTTTTGCCCTGTACTTTTAGTGGTCATTGAAACCAGTATGATTTATAATGCTGGCCGTGCTGTTATAAAATTTACTTATGAAAATATTCACTATTCTTCCTCTTGATTTAAAATTATTAAACTATCATTCGATTTCTTAAAAAATCTCATAAATTTATCCTTGCAATTTTAATTCGATTTTTGTAAATTTCCTCATGTCATAACTTATTCGTTTAGGAGTACGCGTGAGAAGAGTCCAGTAGAGGTAGAGGAAGGAATACGAAGAAGCAATAAAAAAGTATCTGGTCGCTAGAAAGGTTAGGCGATGAATATTGTAGAGGGCGCTTATTGTTTCTGCTCACAAATCATCCAGCGGAAGCCTCTCGCGGGGTGAGTTTGGCCCCGATGTATTATTCCCGGGTGGTGTGCTCGCAGTCCGATACGTGAACGGAACGATAGGCGGGTGTGAGAAAAATGCGCGGATATTAGTCTTGCTTTTCTGGCTTGGAACTTCTTGCCGCTGCCCAGTATCCGATATTGAGGGATGATTTTCATTTTGTATTCCGCAATGGTCAGTCGCGCGCCCGAACGGAGAGATGAATTGTTGGGTTAGTCGTTGGACACTTTTGCTAGATGTTGCCTGGACGAGAAGTGAAATTTTTCCATTGGATCGATGTTAGAAAGTTATCGCTGAAGGAATTTATTTAAACTGCGCAGGGGTTACTTGGCAAAGCAAGTGCTATCGTTTCAATCTGGAATTCCTGAAGACATTTGTAACTGTAAGATTGCATAAGTGATTATCCCAAATCTCGACTTTTTCATGAATAATATACGTATTACTATAACATAAACGTAATCCAAACTAGCTTTACTATAAAGGCTTGCTTATTATACAGAAGTTGTCTTCCAGCAAAACCCAGAAAAATGTTTTTACGTACCAGCATGTGCGAGAGGGCAAAGAGTCACTTTTTTTTCGTTTCACCTTATCTCTCGATCACGAGTTGCAACCTCTGAGTGCTCCCGCGTGTAAGTTCACATACTTTACGAGTACGGTCGACTCGGTCTGGCCAAAGAAAGAAGCCCTCCGTAAGAAAGGTCTTCTTGTTTTCTACTTTCCTTTTCTTTGCCTGTTTACCTCGCGCTTACCCAGCTATGCCGCTCCAATCCTCGTAACTATAATTTTCCAAATAACCCGACTAAAGCTGTCCCTAAATAATTAAGTAGTAACTTTGATCTTTACAAAATACAAATTGCACGTGTATTACAATAAAAACTTATAGAAAATAAATATTTGAATATAGATATAACATGTAGTGTTGTTATTTTTCGATATAAGAAAATACATAGTATGACTAATATCGATCAAGTTAATACAGGGAATTTCTTTTGTAAGAATAACGCTGGGAAATTCCCAAAAGAGACTTTAGTTTCCAGCAATAATTTTCCGATCGATCGGCGTCGATAAATACCGATCGTCCACGATCGGCTGAGCTTTTAAATCCGAACGATGATCGGCCATGCATGTAAACTCTGGGTTCCTCGAAATCCCAGACGGTAACTACTTATGCAGAAGGAGATAGAGACGGAGAGAAAGAGAGCTGCGTTTCCAAAGTCCCCGATAGGTCCAGGCAAGCCAGGGCATAATTGCGAATTCTCTTTCTGGCCGCTTGAAATTCCCGAAGGATCGGGAGTCAATGGAAAGACGCTCCCGGTTACTTGGCTGCTGCTCAAACACGCGCGAAAACTTCCCGGCTGCATTTAACCGATCCCCCCCTCTCAAGCGCTCCTGCGAGTAAGAACAATTTTTTTCGGGTACAAGTAAAAATAGGGGTAATAGTTGCGAAAACGTAAGATCGACGATTTGTTAAGGAAAAAAAAAAGATAAGGATTCTTCGAGTGTACGCCGATGATCTTGGGTTGCCGGAGCATTAGATAAGCGGGAGGACGTAGGCAAATACGGTTAGCCGAGCTGTTTGCTCAGGGCTGCCGATGCGCCGCTCGCTCGCGTCTTCCGATTTCCCGAGGACGTGTCACCCCCTCTCTCTCTCTCCCCTTGCCACAAGTTAAATAGTATAATGGCCAATTTAAAACGGGCCCAGTATATGTAGAGACGGCCGAGAGAGAGAGAGAACGTGTTTGCCGCCCCTTGCAAGCGAGAGAGCAACTCTGCACGAGTATGTGTACATGTATTTATGGCTCGGGTCACGTGTTTGAACTGGCCCGCTGCGATAAAAGTAGCTGGCAAGGAGAAACGAGCGAACTAACTCCTGCGCTCGCTGGTAGTGGGGGCGGCGGCGACGACGACGACGTTGGCGAAACCACTTAGGCCCCATGGGCTTCAACTTTGAATTGTGCTCGAGCTACAAGCTTGGATGTGTTTCCTCTCTCCCTCTCTTTCTCGCTTCCTCTCTACCTCTCGACTTTGTGTGTGTTACAGGGCAAAGATTCGTTTTCCAAGTAGACTTAGGTGAATCTGGGCTGTATACTATACATGTTGTAAATGCAAAAGATTTCGCCTTTGATATTGGAGTTTATGTACTATTATGAATTTTATCGATCAGGTATACACGTTAACTATTGATAAATTTGTCCTTCTGGTTAATGATTAATACACTACAGAGCTGACAATATGTTAATAATTGTATCATCTGCATATTTAAAAGAAAAATTGTATTCAAATGTAATTAGGTGAATGGATTACAAAAGAGGGCAGTATCTAGTAGATTAGCATTCATGATAATAAGTAGAGCAAAAGGAAAAAGTCATTGAGCAATAAGTAATGAGGCTAGAAATTAATGGGGACTTGCGTTACTCGGTGAATATCGAATGACGGCGACGACGACACATAGCTCAAGCGCGATAGGGTCGCAAAGGGAATATTAGATCGGAGCAAACATAAAAAGGTTGCAGCGGCAATATAATTGGCGGCAGCTTTCTCCTCCACATTGTCAGGTCTCGGTGTGTGCATTGTCTGCGCGGAGTGCATATCAGCCGCGAGACTTACTCTTTTGTCGCGCGAACAAAGTCGAAAGAGAGAGAGAGAGAGAGAGGGAAAGCGGCCAGAGCTGGAGTAGCATCGCTGGTAGTCGTCACACTCGTTCCCCTGATAAAGGGAAATATTTAAGAAGTTCGCCTGAGCCCGCGATCCAAAGTCTGTCGCGATTCCAAAGCGCATACGTATACGTGAGCAAACGTAGTCGCAGCCGCCGAAGAAGCCAGAGACAGACGAAGAGACGAGAGAGTACAGTAGAGAGGGAGCTTTCTCTCTCTCTCTCTCTCTCTCTATCTCTCTCTATATTAAACCTGGGGTATGAGGTTTTTTCTCCTCGCTGAAAGGACTGCATGAATTCTAAATCGCCGTGTGCGTTTTCTCTCTCGCAGAGGCGCCGGCGATTCCCGCGTGGCGCAATTTGAGTTAATTCCGCTGCAGGGAACGCGTGGATAGAAGGGCGAGGGGGAGAAGGAGGAGGTGGGGCACCGACTCGATTAAAAATCTCGACGGCGGCGCATTGTCTTCGTCTCCTTGGCTTTTTTATTTAAAAAAAAGGGCCAGTACCCACGGGTGCTCCAGGCGAATTACCGTACCTCACGACCAGGCAAACCTCGTCAAAATTTATAAAAAGCGCGTGTACATGTCAGAAGCCAACGTCGTAGCGAGTCGTCGCTCTTTATTACCCGACTCCACTGCGAATTTTCGGCTTTGCTTTTAAGGTCGAACGTTGGATAATTATGTTTTTTGTACCATGAGTACTTTGTCTCGCTTCTTGGCTTAATTTCATACATTTTTAACGAAATAATTTTCGAAAAGAAAAATAGTCAAATTTGATTGTTGTCAGTTTGATTTAGCGAGACAATCACGAATAAATCGAAAAGAAACGAAATACACAGGAGGTTTCCAGTTAGAGCCATATGTAGGGGGGACAAAACAAAAGATGCAGGTGGAAAAAGCTCGTGTAGACTTTATGTACGGCTGAATAAGAGAGCATCAGCGGCTGTAGCAGCGGAAACCAGAGCCGGTGAAATCGAGACGAAGAGCTCGATATCCGGCAAGCGACGCGGCCATTTCTCACCTGTCCGTCTCTCACCCTGAATTCGCGAAAGGCACCAGACTCCCATACTCACGCACATATGTAGAGGGTTAGACGGGAGACTGTATACTGAGAAATAAAAATAGCACTGTCGGCCGGGCTGTATTAAGTGGAGGCGGTTTAGAGGACACCCACGGGGCTGCGCATTGAGAGAGAGAAGGGGGGTCGAGCGTCGCGCACATAACGCATTTAAATAAAACATCGGCTGCAATTCGCCTCTCTCCTTGCGTGCCAGCTATCTCTTGTGTGTGTGTATGTGTGGCTGAGGGGATAAACAAATTAGGGCTGCAGCAAAGCCGATACCCCTTTCAGTTCGGCCTAAACCAGGCTCGACCCAAGAGCGCATTTCTCAAGCGGTGGGGATGGGCCGGTCCACTCGCTTACTCTATGGGGATTTCGATACTTTCGTCCGGAGTCCACTTTTTTTGGAATGCTCTTGTACGTACAATACAAAAACGATGGATCTCATACTACATTATGCTGGCAAACGATGGATAATCAGGAAATTAGTCGACGTCCACATTAGTTATTGCGAAACGATTGATTGAGAGTATGTTTTATTCGTTGACCAACCCTGCGTTCAACTCAATAAAAAATATGCTTTCTCCATTCGCACTTTCGGTATTATTTACATGCGCGAGCATAAAACCCCATGTAAATTTAATGAATGCGCTTTCGGAAATAATCGCGTCGCTCTCCCTACATCCAAAGCAATCCCCGCGGGTGGCGAACAGGGCAGAGCGCGCGCGGCAGCAGGAGCCGTTACAATATAAATGGCCAAGCGTAAAAGCTCTCAATCGCCACTACAGGGCTCGTCGGAAAAAATTCCAGCCCCCCCATCAGGCACACACGCATATCGAACCGAAACGCATCTCTCTCTCACACAACGCGGGCTTAAGTAAAAGCCACACACCACGTTGGCATTCGTAGAGGCCCCGTTCTAGTCGTCACGGGGAACGAGAAAAAGTCAAAAGCATAGGTATCGCTTGAATTGTGGAGGGCAGGACAAAAGAAGCGCAGCCAACTCGGAGGAGTAGTGTAAGAAGGAGGAGTAGGCGGAGGCCGTGGCACCACGGCCAGTATCCGGAGGCAGAGTCTCGAGGGAAGGGCCAGGATGATTAATCAGTTGTTGGCAAGCCGGCCACCACCCGGACGACGCGTCCCAGGGGTGGCGACTCGCGGCCACCGCGTCTCGGCTACTACTCTCCCCTCCAACTTTCTGCACGATCTCCCTTCTTCCTCTTCGTCTTCGGTCGCTATTGCCGCGCCCCTTTCTTCGACGGCCGATCGCAGAGCTAAGGAATCGGCGTATAATAGTTCCCGGAGCCGGTGTGAAAAAGCGCGTGTGGTCAGAGTAGAGCTGCCGCAGCGGCGGATCATCCCCGTGACTCGGCGAACTGTCCAAATATTTTGTCGCGCCTCACGTCCCGCGGGACTTTCCCCGATGATCTTCCTACGCTGTACAGGTACACACACGCCTTTATCGTGCATGTGACGGTTAAAACGAGGAGAATTCGGCGGCTGGTCGCAGCTGCCCTTTTTTTCTTCTAGACAATGACTTTTGTGTGTCCACAAAGCTAACTAGCCGCATGTGCACCAAAGAGTTTGTATCGTACATTCTTTTTCGAAAACTGATTTTAGGCATCATTTCGTTTTTGCTACAAGTTATGAGATAATATTCAGTTTTGCGACATGTATATTGGAGTTTGAGTTTCCGATCATTGATAAATACCACATTCATCATAAGAAAAAAAACAAGAAACGAGTGTAGAGCGCGTAGCCTTTTTTTTCGTTCACGCAGAAACCGAGAAAGCCTGCGGCAAGTTAAGATTTACGCGAGTTTTACATTCGGCCCACCAGAGCCCAGGTATACGGCACATAGAGACCCGTCCGCGACGATTCATCATTTACCCGCGTCCGGACAGAAGTATCCCGCGTAATCCCGCTTACATATCCCGCTCCTACGAGGCAACTGCGAGGAAAACTTTCGGAAAAACACAAGCTTTCGCTATCCCTTCACCTTCGCGTCCCCCTATACGCACCTTATCCCTCCTCCCCTCTCTCTTTCTCTGCCTGTCAGTTTGCACATGCCCAAGGCGAGCTTCCGCTTCCGCGTGTATCTCTTTGCTTACGCTCCCGGCAAATTTTGAAGAAACTTGCGTCCAAGGGATTTTCTTTCGTCCTAAATTCTAAGCTCGAATTCCGCTTGAACTTGAAAGCTCTCTATCTCGGGAATATTGAAAATTTGAATGGGGAAAAACTATCCGATTAAGTTTTAAACACAACTTTTGTATAATCATTTTACGCTCGAGGTAATAGCTTGGCGTACATAAAACACGGACGGTAAAAAATCAGATAAGAGGCCGGGGGGTCGAGTACGGAGAAAAATGCCGTAATGAATATTTCTCCGCGGTGCGAATTATCATAGCGAATGAGATTGCCGGCTGAATTATTGATGCGACCTGTCGAGCACTCTTGTGTTGCCGAGATGCATGAAGAGTAGCTGCGCGGGTATAGTGCCAGGCTCCATGATTTTTCTCTTCCTGCGGGACGTCTAAGCTTTCCCATCGCATTAGCTTATCTCCCCAGGATCGGCTGAGATTTTTCTCCGGTTTATTATGCATTCCTCATGGCAAACCGGGAAAACTCCTTATTTTCATTATTACGTCCGCTCGAGGCGTTTATACCAGTTAGGGTTGCTAGAAGCTCAAATTAATTCATTCCTTTTTCAATTCAACCTCATCCGTCCGCGCTACAATTAGCGCTAAGTACATACATACATCGCGACTGACTGATTTGGCACAATACGCGTCTCTTGGAGCTTTAAAATAACGCGCGCGCATATCATTTGTTCGGGGCAGCGTACAATGGGTTCGAGTGCAAGTCTCATACACGCGCCTTCATCCGACTTTTCTATGGCGTCCCACCCTCGCGCGACAATTTGCGTTCGCGCGCCGTCCCGTGGGACGCGCAGTAGCTTCGAGGAGTACACGTCATTTTGCGACTAGAGCGCAATCGTATCCTTGACGATGACGACGATCCGAATCCCGAAATGCGTGCATTAGTAGAGATTAGTACAGACATTTCTCGCTTTACCTAAGCCGTTTCGATGATTAAAAGTTCAGTGGTCCGTATATAAGAAGGTCGCCAATGAAAGATGAACCCCAATTGCCACGTGAATGTTTGATTAATGCCGATCTATTCTAGCTTCTTAAAAAAGGTCCAAGTTAACCAAGGCCACATTTACAGTATAGGCAAACGAGAGCGAGTATGTGTACCCCGTTAACGGCGGCAAAGCAGTCGCGAATCGTCGTCGAGGAGCCCCCGCTACTAAGCATGCGGAGAAGCACCACCTTCCAGCAGCACCAGCAGCAGTAGTCGGAATATCGTAGACAGCTTCGCAAGCTCTGCCCGGGCCTGCAGCGGACTCAGGTTTGGCTGGCTGCACTCGGTCGCTCCTCTTGGCTTGGCGAACCACCGTCGAGGTCTCCGCGAGGGCGCGGCAGCGGCCCTCCGCGCTGCTAATGCGGGGTGGCCAGGGGAGGGGAGGGAGGCCGAGTGCTAGTACTGCAGCGGCCGCCACCTGCAGAGCGGAGGCGTGTCCGGCGGCGCCCGCCTTCGCGACGCCTGATGCCCTCCCCACCCCTTGCTCTCTCTCTCTCTTTCTCTCTTCAGGTGTGCGCGCACACACCCCCGCCAAGCGTCGGGGAGATAGAGCTCAGCAGCTCTCTTGTTGCACCGACGACTCTGCTCTCTCTTTCTCTCTTGCTCTCTGCCCAACCTTACCCCCAGCTCCCCACCCTATTTCTACAGGCTTCAGCCTGGGCCGTACTACTTTCTTATTTCCGGATATGGCGGAGAGAACCGATATATAGTCAAGCTCTACGCTTAATTCGAGCCAGAGGAGCTTCGGGATGTTGCATGGTTTCTTCTCTACATCTATATGTATATACGGTGTTCACGATTTTGTTTTTATTTTCCCATTTTTCGAAAATTAATCGTAATTGTTGAGAAGTTGAGTGATTAAGAACGCAAAATCGCCAAGAAAATCCTTGCGCTCACATAAACTCTGGATGGATGCGTGGAGGTATAGCTTTACAAGTAAAAGAGCGCCGGGGAAAGTGCGAAAGATTGTTTTGGCAAGGTGTATTCCCCAGCAGCTCGCCGATAAAAAGGAAACGCGCGTGGCGAACATGCGAGGCGCTGTGCATTATTTAAGAACACCGAGGCCTGGGCCGCGCATATACATCGTCGCGTAGCCTTTGGCCCCCCTCTCCCTCCTGGGGCGAAACCGTGTAGGTGAGAAACGACGCGGCTGTGCGTACTCATATCCATCGAGCGTCGCGCTTTGAAGCTCCGCGTATGTGCTCATTCGATATGTCGCAGGCATTCGAAAAGCCATTTTGCTTTTTCGCCGATTTACATCTTCTTTTTAACATTCAAATGCATGAGTATATCGCTACTACAACGCTAGAAAACTACTTCCGACAGGAAAACGCAAAAGTACAAAATATTAGGAAATGTGGAGAACGATTGAGAGTTGGTTAAAATTTCGCTGATATAATTCGAAAATCAAACTTGCAGAAAGCAGTTCGATAAAAATAGATGAAACAAGAGAAGAAGAGACAAGGGAAAAAGAGAGCAAACAATTGAATGCGAGCGAGTGAACGCGTGGTAGCTCTGGAGCACCGTAGAAGGAAGCTGGCTCGGGGAAAAAAGAGAGCGGCAAGGGAGAAAGAAGCGCGATACAAAAATCAGGGAATATCACTCGAGGGAGTAGTCGTCGTCGTAGTCGTCGTCGTCGTCTTGGCCGTCGCCGGTGGCACACAGGGCCAAGAGATCGTCGCCCGGGAAGGTCCCTGGGCGCGCCGGTATACGGGCCGGTCGGAAGTTCGATTCACCGGCGCGGAGTGTGCCTCGCTGCTGGCCGGCGAGGCCGCGAAGTTGCCGAATTAATGGGATTGGTTGGAGCCAATCAAAGTCGGCGGTTAGCCTCGCGTAATGGGCCTCGACTCCTCCGGGGCTTGGCTGTGCGCCCCTCCCATCCCCCTGCCATACCCACGCGCCGATTCTCGCTCTACTCGTACCGCCGCTGCGTTTGACTGGCCGGCCGACCGAGTTTCTCCGACTATCCCAAAGCTCCACTGGCTTCTTCCTTCTTCGAGACGCAACTTGGCAAGAGCGCGGACTACCGCTCGAGCAAATTGGTCAAGTTATACTAGCTCTGCCCACTTGCTCGACGTTTTAATTTAACTTGGCGCTCTTGTGCCTCTTCGGCTATCGTGATTAATTTTAACTTCCCTTTTTTTCACTTGACCAAGAAGCTAATGTAATTGCGAGTACTTGCGTACAACTCGAAAGTTGATGGAATAAGTCTTTTACAATGGTTTTTGACATTTTTGTAGACTATGTCTAATTATTTGTAAGCAAACATCGGAATATAAGTGTTAAGACACAAGAAATGTTGTGTTTTCTACAATAATAATAATAATAATAATAATAATAATAACATATAAAAATGTCATGGCTCGGGAAAACTCTATTTATCAAAAGAACATTTAATTTTTTCGTGGCCAAAGTCATACATCACTCTCGGAGCGCGCTGGGGGGCGCGCGCGTGATCTGCACGCAGCTTATAGCTCTTGGCCCATTGGATTGGCCTCCGCGAACATATCAGACGTGGCGAGATTACGGTATCGAAGAAAATTCAGCCGAAGAAATGAAAGCCCGACGTGTACAATATTTTTCCCTCCTTTTTATCCGATCAAACTGATAGAGCCAGATGGTTCTTGCGAACGTGTCAAGTATCAGGCTTTTTAAACTTTAACCTCCACCCTCGGCTGTTAAGGCCTGGAGCTAAGCAGAAGTAAAAGTTACCGACATTTCGAGTTTAGCTTTAAATTCGCTTTATAACTCGAGAATAAGTGATCGTACAATTTTCAAAATGATTTGATTCCTTGAAACCGAAATTTAAAAAAAAATCTAAGATGATGGAAAAACCTCATCTTCACCAGTGCTCGAATGCGATACTCTCGCGTCAAACTGCAAGCTTCGGCGTCTGCGGCGCATTTAGGTGTTACTCGCATCTCTCGGCCGGCACACGACGCAGAACGGACGAGCGCGAAAGAAGAAGAGTCTGAGCAGTATAGCAGTAGCGGCGTCAGTGGTGGTGGTGGTAGTGGCGTCGGCTCAGCTCCGAGAAATTATGGCTCTTGTCACGGCTGTTCATTTGTAGATGGAGTTTTTGCTCCCCGAGGAGGCTGCCCCAATCACGAGCCGCGGAAATTGCAGCGAACCCGCCAACCGCCGTTCCCCTCCTCCCACCATCTCCTCCGCCCCCGCGACTGCTACTGCGCTGCTCCCGGCCCTACTCTCTCTCTCTCACTCTGCAGCCGCTCCTTCGCGCGCTTTCTTTACTTCTCCTCCACCTCCTCTTCCTCCCACGAACGAGCCTCCCCTCTCCTCGAATCGACGACTCACACCCTGCACTACTCCGCTGCTGTCTTGCGGATCTATCAACACTTTTCTCCCTGAATCTACCCATCCTCCTCGTCAAACTCTCTCTCACTCTCTCTCTCTCTTCCTCTTATTCTCTACTTTCTTCCTCACACTTCATCAGTCGCGATGGTTTTTTCGCTCATCAGGCATCTATCATTTTTATTTTGTTATGACAGACTGCGGCATGCACTTTTTTCCATTTAACTCTTCAATTTAACTCTTTTTATCCGCCTTTTTATTACACCGCTATAATAGAAAATTGATTTGCTAATGTTAATTAGAATTTCCAAGTACAACATTACCCTCAAAATGCAGTATAAAAACTTTCACTTGCTGTATATTTATGTTTACGACACTATTTCAATAAAAATCACTGAGCAATCGAACGTAAAATGTAAAAGTTTATAATACAACTCATAAAAAACCCACCCGACAGTATTTTCTTCACCCACCGATAACCAATTCTGATTTCGATAGGAGTATACATACAACGCGTTATAATAATTGCTCACGTTTATTCGCGCGCGCAAAATAGCGAGGTGTAACATCACGTCTGCACAGCCCATTATGCAGCTAACCCCACATCCTGACACCCTTCGCATATTTACTCGCTGGCAGCTTTTAATAAGCACGTAATACACAGGCGTCTCTGGGATATTGCGAAGATGCGTTCAAGCTTTGCTAATTGATAAGCCCGGAAGAAATTTGCAGACGCGTTAAATCCTTTCTTCATCACACTTTTTCTAATTCACGACATTGCCAGAATGACAGTTAACGCTAACATGTAACATTTTTTATACTCTATGATGAAGTAAAGTCTTCTCTATACGCACTAGGAATATTAAAAAAATCTCTACAATTAAAAAAAGTGAGATAGAAAGGCAAAAGTACTCGCATTTGCACGTAAAGCAAAGGTTTTGTGAAAGATTGTTGTGAAGAAAGGGCAGCAAGGTGATATCACTTAAATCGCGCGGGAAAACGAAAAAGGAATGCAAAAGCTGGCTCGCGCATTGCGGCGTAAGACCAATTCAGGGTAATACGAAGCGTCAGTCGCAGAGCCCGGAGTTGCGGACTAGACAAAGAGAATTATGCGCGGCTGCTGGTGCAGTTCTTTCTCTGGTCGCGAGATAAGGCAAAAAATAAAAGCCGAGTGAGAGAGAAAGCTGCTAGGATCAATCACGCTGGGCCCCTGGCATAACGAAGGCATCAACTGATGACACATTTTAATATCTTAAAAACGGGCAAGACGAAGCACGAATGAGAAAAAGAGAGAGAGAGAGAGAGCAAGAGAGAGGATGGGCGAAAAAGAGAGCAGGTATGCGAGAGAGAGCACAAACACTAGCGGATAAAGCCAAGCGCGGCTGAAAAAGAAGACTGCGCTCTGTGGGCAGGGGAGCTGGGTTTTCTCTTATCATCCCCGAGATATCTCGAAATGCCGAGCGACAAAGCAGCAGCGGCGCCCATTATCTCGCGCGGATTTTTTTCCCTTTTCACGCCGGGGCAGCGGTAGAAGCCATCGGCATATCCAGCGCCAGCTGAAAAAAAGACCGGGGGGGGGGGGACTGTTTAGCCGCGAGACTCCGCTGGATGCCGGTCCCCAGGTGAGACTACGCCGCGATGATTAAGCTCTTTCCAGGCCTCTCTTCCAGCCACCAGTCGCGACTCTAACCCCTGCCCCTCTCTTCAAAGCCAGCGCATTTTAATCAAAGAATCGAAGTGAAAAGTCTTGTCACGAGAGCCGCGCTAGCGGGTCCGCTTGATAAATCGAATCGGCCTCTCGAGCCGACATAATAATGACGCCGCGGGAATAACTCGTAATTCCGTATTCCGCTTCGCGTAGACCCTCCCACGATCGTGTGTTTATATCCGTGTTTATATCCCTCTGATGTAACGTGCTGGGGCTCGAGATTTCTTCTTTTAGCCAGACTTTGCTCCCCCCCCTCCCTCCGCCTGGATAATTTTATAAACGCAGTCAATCGACCGCGAATTTCCATTCTACTCGGATTTGATTCGAGGCGATTGAGCTTTGCCGTCAAAGTAACCGTCGCCCAAATATTTCCACTAATGCCGGAAATTTGAAATAATGTTATCATTCAAAAGTCGTCCTTATATAAACACGCTGGGTTTGCTCAAGTCGACGCGTCGACGAAAAGTCAGTCAATAAAGCATTTACGAGTAATTAAAATCTCCCCCACAACATAAAACGGAGATGAAATCGGCCGAAAAAGCGCGATAAAAAGAAAAGTTGTCCGCGTACACGGGGAAGACTGAGGTGCGAGCAAAAATAGAGAGTGTATAGGCTGTTGGGAGAGGTGTCTCGAGGTGGTTTATATTCGCGCAGGACGGTGCGGTGGGGCGGTGGTCCCGGGCGCGAAAAGTGCGCGCGCGGGCACATAAGCCCCAGCGTGACCCATACATTATGCAGGGACTAATGCTGTTTTTATAGGACGCGCCACAGGCCGTAGCCGGCGCGCGTAAAGCCAGCAACGCGCCCCGGCTCTAGGGCTCCTGGCCTGGAGGGCTGTCGCTTTACGACGGCGTAATTTAATTTTTCAAATTTAAGGAGCCCCGTCAGCCATTCTTCTTGGCGACGAGCACCCGCGCACATACACACGCGTACCTCGAGTAGCGCCCATACCTCATTGTGGGACAAAGATTTTTTCATGAGGGGCCACGCCGGAGCCTGCGCGGACTAAGTTGGAGGAAAAGTTTTAGTTTGTATTTATGTAACGGCTGTCTGCAAAATTGAAAATTGTGCACCTAGCGTATACCCGCGCTTTTGCTCTCTACATCTGCACGCCTTCTCGACACCCCTCCCCCATTCTCCTCCATCTCGTGATACTTTTTTTTTCCTGTAACAGGCATGGCTTTTAGCAACTAGTGAAACAAATTTTTATTCTTCGGACGGATAAATATTTTTGATTTACGAAGTTTGAATAGATGCTGCAGTAGCGTTCGAGAGCCGGCTTCCTATAATTAAAATTTAATACAGCGTGAATAACAATTTTTGACATTACATTTTCGACGCACTGAACAAGTAATGATTCGTTTGGATATTTGAAACTACTGGAGGGGGAAAAAGTAAGCAACACCAGGCTGGAATTTTAGAGGACGACGTAAAACTTCGGGAGGCTTTGGTAACAAATCTATCGGTCGTATACCTTGGAATTTTCAATTATCGCTTAAATAAAAAACGACGCTCCACAAATGGCTTTTAGAATGAGAAAAGTTTGACCATATAAAGCAGAGAAAGCAGGATCAAAAAGTAGAAAATGCAGTTTCAATGCTGGTATACACTCTGTAAGCTCGGCAATGAAACTTTAATTCTTTCATTAAGTAGACCGGAAATTTTAAAGCTCACCAGGCCAGAAGACTACACGGAAGCGTATTTTTTATAAGCTATTACCAATTAGTTAAGCTTTCAAAGCTCCGTAATAATTACAGCGGACGAAGAAGAAAACCAAGATAACACGAAAAATTTCCTTAGCCGGAATTTCTCCCTGAAATTCCAATGACATTCGCACGAGTACTTCATCATCCCGGCAAACTTTCATTTCCAAGTGACTAACCAACCCTTCTCGCGACGACGAAGTAAGTTCAAGCAAATAAATTTCAATGTTCTCCCTTATCAATACGGCGAACAAAACCAGAAAATGCTTCCGCAGTCGTGAGAAAAAAAAGCTCTCGGGCGCAAACAAAAAATCGTCCCAGTCGGGTCCGCTCTTCGGCCGGGCGTCGTTCTTTGAGCCCTAATTAAACTCCGTCCCTTTCCGTACCTCCAGCAGAGAGGAGGGGGGTCTACCCGGAGAAAAGGCCAGCGCCGAAGTTTTTAATATTCCTCATAAACAGACTGGGACGACGACGACGACGAGGCGTTGGAGGTAAAGGAGGCGGGCGAACGGGGAGTGGAAAGAGCGCGCGCGGCTCACCTCTGGGACGGGAGTTTGAATTAGCGGAGACATATTCATACGAGGAGTTTGCATCGAGAGGGTCGCTCCTCCGAGGCCACTCCGTCATCTCTGCTCGCGGCTCTGTGCTTCTGCTACGTCTCTCTCTCTCTCTCTCTACTCGTCGCCCTCGGGGAGAGGCAAGACGAAAGAGAGCAGTCGACATTTCTCCGTCGGGGTAAGGGGGGTCGGAAACGGGGGCTCATTAATTAAGTCTTTTTGCGCGGCAGTAGTAGCCCGGCTGACCCTCACAAGTGCCGCGGAGCAGGCTTAAAAAGCTCGAGAGTGTCCGTGTGTGTTCGCCGGACGACTACTTCTCTCACTGTGTGCTTGATAACGTATACCGAGGTTTTTTCAGCTGTCGCGATGTGGACGCTCGAAAGGTCTGGGGGGAGGAATTGTTTTTCTTTAGACGAGGGGTACACAGTGTAGGCATGCGGGTTTAGGGGTAAAATCTTATTAAATTCCGCTTTACATTATGAATTCGATCGTAAAATATTTCATCGCGGTCGTAAAGACAGGGCAAAGTATGAGCGCGGGAGGGGGAGGGATTCAATTAAAACGCGGTGAATTTAGCATGGACGCCCGCTGCCGTCTACGGAGTACAAGGCTTGGCCAGGGCTTCCTTAAGAATTAACCGTTACACGGCGGCTTGGCTCGATGCCGGACGCGCGTGTCAGGAGCAGTGAGAGATGGCTGATTATTGACAGCTCGGGCTCCAAGGATCAATCTCTCTTGAGTGCGATGTTGTACCGCGGGGGCGCAAGACACGCCAGCGGACAGCCAGAGCCGGCCCTTGTCTTATTTGCATAAGTCAAGCGAACGCGCGCGCTATTGAGAGGCCTGCAGGCGCGCCTAACGGGCAGCATGCAATTCCGACGTTACATTCGCGATGTCGTGTAGCCTCGATCTCCCCGGCAATTCCCTTAGCCCTTAACAATTTCGCAGTGGCATGTCGAAGCCGTGTGTATATGGATGCTCTCGTGGAAATTTCGCGTAAACGCTGTGTACGTGTACACTGGCTATTTTGAGAGACGTCCGTCTTCCCCTTGTTACCTTATCCGCGAGGTGTAACCAGCAACATCTGCACCTATTGTCGTATTAATTATGCGCAGTTCTTCGTGAATTTTTCCAAGGCCAACGACTACTTTAATAATGACAAGTGCAGGTCAGCAAATTCAAAACGAGAGAGCCTTTTAGTTTTTACGCTCGGGCGTCGTGGCGGTGTGTTCGGCGAGAGGCTGTGCTGGTACGCGCCGCCGCGCAACCGAAACAAACAATATGTTAGCGACCCTCGGCGATATTTCGAATTTGAATTTAAATAACTTGGCAGGATCGGCTCGGGGACTCTGGGACCACGCACGAACCGTACCAACTCGTTCGTTTTCGTTCTCTCGCTTTCGTTTTCTCGCTCCCAATCTCTTTTCCTCTTCCCCCCCCCCCGCCGCTCTCTACCTCCTCCCTTCTCACTTCCTCACTCCCTCTCTTTCTCTATCAAATTCCTGCACTAGCAGACCATTCTTCGCCTGCTGCGGGACCGCTGTGTCGTCCCTCTCTCGTTCTCTCTCTGTTTCGCTTTATTTTTCGCGCTCGATTTCTCTCGTTCTTCCTCCTCCTTCTACACCACTTCCACTTTGTTCACACATACACTCTGGCTTGCCTTTTCTTCAGCCTTTAGAACACGTAGGCTTCCCTGAATAGCAAACGGATCTGATGCCGCGTTTCTCTTCGAGGAGAGAGAGTCACTCGTGTATGATTATAAATTGCCTCTGGAAGTAGTTCAACGTGAATATAAATAAAACAAACTTTGAATTTCACGTGTTCGCTGACGAACCACGAAATTATATATTATTTTATCGATTCATCATCGCCTCGATTGCTTTTACTCAAACTACCATACAGTACCATTATAAATCGATGTACTCAACACCTACCCCCAATACCGTCATCCACAAAAGAGTAAGCTTGTACACAACGCGTCTCTTTTCGCGAGCTTGCGCATAGCTCATTTAATTACAAATTCCATTAAAATGAATGCCAGTTGAGAAACAAACTCCACATATCTGCATTAAAGCGCCACGGTGCTCTCGGCAACATGTCTTAATCAGGTTAATATAAATGTGAAATATGCAAAGCTCCCTGTGTCTCCTCTCGCGCGCCAGGTTAAAGGGTTCTGTTTCTTTCGAGCCCTCCTTCACCCCCCCCTTTTGTCCTTTACACGTATGCCCTCTCTTCACATACGCGCCCGGGTGGTATTCGTTGGGCGCTCCTCCCTTCTCGTACCATCTTACGACTCCTAGGGGCGCGCGCGCGCGTGCTTTCCGTATTAAACCCTTGCATATTAACCGACGAGATAACTGGGTTCTCTAATATTAATTTTCTGGCTTGACGGGGTCCACCCCCCTTTACTTGCGCTCTCCCACTTCGATTCGTCGGAGGCCAGCGTTTTCAATTTTTACCCGACGCGGTCGTCAACTGTTCTACGTTGGTTTTAATATACAATATACAATATCTCCTATTGTTGAATTATCGAGGAGAACAGTTTGATTCGCGATGATGAATAAACAATTTTCCAATGCATCGAAGCTAGCTTTTCAAGAAATTCCCATGAAATATAGGCGCAGTCGGAAGAGAGAAGGCGGTACAAACAAACCGCAGAGAAGCAATCTGCACCTAAAAGCAGCGGGGCAGCAGAGAACAGAGGCGGCTCTGCTCTCTCGCGTGCCAAAGCCAGTGGATATATGAAACTTGGAGGGAAGAGAGGAAAAAAGCGGCGGGTATTGCAAGAAAAAGCAGCGAGACGTTTAGTCCGCGCGGCTTATTTTTCAATAACCGACAGAGGCTGCGTATACGCGCGACTCGTTGTCCGCAACCCTACCTGGGGAAATCTCTCGCAAGCGAGAGAGAGACTCTCCTTCTTCGTCCGTCGATCTTATCAATATTAGATCAATTAAGGACCAACAAGGACATTTGCTGGGCAACCGGTTAAACCGCACAAACATCCCGATATTTGCTAGATCGACAACAAACATATCAGCCTCTCTCTCTCACTCTCTTTGGCGTTTCGTAATAAAAGAAAATGAAAATCGTAAAAATTCATTATTAAAACATTCTCCAGCCTTAGACCACAAAGCGTCGGACAATGCAACGCCGGCGAAACTTTATTAATAAACACGTCTGGTAGGAGCGGTCGAGAGCCACAAAGGAGTTTGGGTGGGAGGCGGGGACTGGTCCCTCGAAACGTCTCCACGGAAAATAAACTTTCAATGACGGTGCAGGCGCGAGCTGTCCCGCGAGACCCTGGGGGTCTGCTGGATCGCGGCTATCTCGCACCGCGAGAGTCCGCGAAGCCGGTGGCCGTTATACGCCGGCTAAACGAGCCGTGATTATCGTTCGCCGCACACGCCGGCTTTCCGCATCAAACTTTCCCGATTAATCAGGTCTCGCGCGATACGGGCTCGCACCTACGACGACGACGCGGCTCTGTCGTCAGCCGCTGTAATGCAAACTAATTAAACTGGCCCAGAGACCAGAGGGATCTAATGCTTTCGTTATATCCTACTGCGGCTTCGTCTCGCTGACTCTACCTACGTCCTCTCCGGTTGTGTCTCCTTTGACTTTGAGACGTTTACACCTAACTCTATTCGCCAGTAAACTGTACGGACAAGATCGACTGCTTCCACTTTGAATTTTTATGCAATTAAATTGCTAACAGGCAAATTTTCACGGTGTTGTACGAGAGAAGTACTTGAACAGCGCATGTATAAAATCAATCAAGGGCAGATCAAGCGTAAAAAGCCCTGTACTCTGGGCGTCTGAATATTTCAATGAGACGCGCAAAGGCCGAAATGATCTGCTCTAGCGCACAAATCAATCGACGAGTGCTGCAGAGAGAGAGAGAGAGAGAGAGAGCAAGATAGACATGGCTCTTCTGCCATGGAGGAAACAAAAAATAAGAGAGAAAAACGAAACGGGAAAAAGAAGACGAGACAAGGTAGGAGAGAGAGGAAGCATAAAGGGTCGAGAGTGGTAAACGAGCCTCACCCTTGCCTCTGTACGAGGCCGAGCACAAAAACACACATACACCCCAGTTATCTTGGTCCAGAGAGTATCAACTAGAGGGGCCTGCAACTATCAATTATTAACACTTCCATCTGTTGGTGTATATATACATGCGCTAGGCCAGCCGCCCCCTTCCTCCTCTCACTCCCCCCGCGACCCTTATATCGCCGGGATTCGATGCCTCGTGTACCTATCTCTCCCCTACCCTCCCCCTGCCGTACAATAGGAAAGAGAGAGCTACGTACGTCATATTACGACGCGCCGTGCATGGGGGCGAAGGCCCTTATGGCGAAGAACCAGCTCTGCTGCCGGAGCCCGCGGACGCTGCTCCCGGCTAAATCAACTTTGCGTCCTTCGATTTTCTGGCCCTTTGAAAAATGATTGTGGAGAATGAGCGCTCTCGAGGACCTTTTTTTCGCTCTCCGTGTCTCTGTCTGTTGGTAGGTGTTGCTGCGCGTTGTGACTTTTAAAATCCAAAGTTAAAAAAGCACATTATTTATTTGTTGTTTCTACTTTTTTCCAAGTATTATAATTACCAGAATACAAGCTGAGCCTGCCGTTTATAAAAAAAAATAGTAACGGGGAAATTTAAAACCATTACATCGTTAGTAAGAAATCGGCACTCGGTAGTCGCAGTCAGCACCCCAGCAATTACGGAGCAGTCGGTGTGCGTGTAAAGATAATTTTTACGCGGGGCCAATAATAGCCGATAGGCATATGAGAAAGCCGTGAATGGGCCCTCGACTAAAGCGCAACTGCTTCGTTAATCCAAGAGAGCACAGCATCGGCCTAACCCATCGAGATTTCTCGAACATAAACTAAACTACTGGCACAGATCGCACTTAAGGGCGTTTCGTGTGTATATGTGCTTTCTCTCTCTCCTCATGGGCGCTGCATCCGTGCCGTGGCGTTTTAATCAAGTGCCACAGCATATTGTACGCTCCGTGGGCCGCGCGCCCAGCATGGGGTCCGCTTACAAATTGGCACCCACTTGCCTCCTCTTCCACTCCCCCCCTTGCGCGACAATGATACGACCTCGAAGCCATTGGCCGATACCATTTCTTCTGTCACCCCCCCCCCACCCGCTCCTCGCCGCCTGTGTGCCTGATACGCAAGAAGGGCATAAATTAGTCGGCAGCGGAAAGTGCATGGTACGTGTAAGCTGTGATGCCACTATACGCTCTCGGTACTCTAACAACGAGCATTTTCAAAATTTCCAGCCGGGATAGGGGGAAGAGGGTAGTACACGGGGGGAGAGACTTACTTATTGGCTCGAATATCGATTATGCAATAAAAATTGATTGGATTAAAAAGTGAGACGTTTTATGGGGACGAGAGCACTTGAGAATATTTTTAAATTTATTGTAGCCTCCGTCGATCTCTCGTATCATCTGTTTTCGACTATTGCCTATGTTACTTTAATTTAACGACTTAACCTGATAAATTGACTCGATAAATTTTTTTACGAATTATAATATACTGTCTTAGAATCTATACTGGTGATAAGTAAAATCAGTCGGAGAAAAATTTCTAATGATCAACACTTATCCAAGAAACAAAAGTCCATGCCAGAAGCAGCATGAAAATGCGCAGGCGTTCAACTTTAACAAAAGCAAAATCCGCCGTCAATTTCATTATCGCTTACAAAATAGAAACGAATGACACGGGACTCGGAGAAAATCGAGTTAGGCCCGGTCGACTAAAGCGCACTGAGCTTCGTCTTGTGCCACGTGCCGGAAGCATTGAACATCGAAGCAGCAGCACTAGCAAAACGATCATTATACTTTAACGCACCAACTGTCGTCGTCTAGCCACGAGTATGGCAGGAGGAGCAGCAGTAGCAGCAGGTCGCCGCTTGGCTTGTTTATAGGCGTAAAACAATTTGCAGCATAGAAAATCACGTGTTATAGTTTGGCATTATACGACTCGCGCCCAGGACTCGCCCATTCGTTTTCGAACGAGAGCCAAAAGTGTTATATGCGGGGGGGATATATGGAAGGAGAGCCGGGGAGAGCGGCCAAGTCGAGCATTCGTTACGCGGGTATTCATAAACCATTCGTATAACTTTATACGCGCGCGCCTCCCGCATATCTTTCGCTCTCGGGCCATTACCGTTTAACGCCAGCGTGATCTGCTGGCTGATGTCAACTCGTCGACGGACACTTCTGGTCATTTTTAAAATAATTTTAGAAAATTTGGTTTCCATCCCAGCAAAGTTCATGAGATAATAACAGCTTGTTCACATTGATAATACGAGTGGTTTAATTATATCCTAACGTGATTGAGGTGACCTGCGAGGAAGAGAGAAAGGGTCATAGTTGGGGGTGGGAAGGTCCGCGGAAAGCGATCGGAAAGCAAGAGGGCGCGTATACGTACGCACACGTCCTGTCGTCGTGCACATAAAGCCAAGAGGACCTGGGCTCGTTCTCGACGAGTCATAAAGGGCTTTAAAGGTCCGATGCTCCCCCAGAAGTCGTAATATGCTAACGCGCCGTCGCCTTCGCTCGCACCCTACTTCTCTCTCGCGTCTCTGTTTACCTCGGCGGGCTGTAATCAACTGCCCTAACACGACCCAGCGAAATACGCAAGCGTCCGTCTGGCCCGACCGAACAAGCTTTCCATTTTCCACAGGCTCGTTATTATTGGGGTAAAGAGTCTTGATGTACACTCCAACTTTAGTCGCGTTTGCCCTACTGGAAGATTTATAAGTGCGACGAAACGAATTTTCTGTAAAACTAAAAATGCCGGCTTTTATCGGTTGAATGGGACATATTTCGTGAATAATAAGTTTAAAATTTTTCTTACATGGGGTAAGGCAAGTTCGAGACAATAAACTAGGTGAGCAAGTTTGGGGCAACTCTTTTGCGAATAAAAGGGTATTTAGGTTAAGTTAGCTCGAACGGCTGACTCTACCGCTAAACTCGCTCTTGCTAAACCAGCCAGTGCGCCCTCGAGATATCCCTCTCAGTTTGCGGCGACGCTGTTTTTGATAAGGATATTAATAAAGTTTCCCGGTCATCCCCCGGGCGCGTCCGTTAACGCCCGCAGCAGTCCGTGCCCGAAACTTTGTCCCTCGTCCCAAAAGTTCGAGAGTCCGGACCCATATTTTGGCTGGTCGTATAAATATGGATTTGTGCATTTATTAATTCAGAGCTTAGTATAGTCAAGGTGTCGGACGTGCAAACTCTTGTGAATGAGCATACCCTTATAGTTCAGATGATTCGCAGAGCTTGCAGGTAGATCAACGAGATTATCGCATGATTTTAATTAAAGCAATTGTGAAATAGATTCGTTTGAAAAAATCGAATTGAATATTGACGAGGCTAAAAATGGAATTTTAATTTTATTCCTGCCTCGTTTTTAGTCTCCAACTACGTATATCCCGAGGTCAATTAAACGCAGGCAACGATGACCAGGTCCCAACAGTCTTTCAGTTGTCCCCTAGTCCCTCCGCAGCTTCCCCAAGTCGTCTCCAAGCGAAAGTCGCGAAGCGCGAAAACGCAAACTTTCCTAGCCCCGCACACGCGCGCGAGCGCATTTCCAACGTGTAGTCGGAACGAGAGCTCTCCGCAGGGAGACCAAGTCGCAGCCTTGCTCTCTTCGTTCTGTTTCTTCTTATTTGTTTATAGCTCCGGACAATGAGAATTTTAATTGCCGGATTATGCAGAGCAGACAGTCGACGACGATCGCCTTGAGATTAATTTGGAGAAAATAAGAGCCGTTAACCGGAAGCAATGCGAGAGCAGTTTCTGCTTATATTATAAAGACGCGCGCAATTTAGTTAAAATCATTAAATGCTATTTCCCAGCTGCAGCGCCAGGAGACAAGTTTCAACGGGTTTGCGTCTAGGAGCAGAAGAAAATATTCCTACGACGTAGTCGAAACAATTTTCTTAGTGGGCTCGTATATAGTTGGGAGTTGGAAAGGAGGTGTGGCGGCTAATTTTGCCGCTCGTTCCGGGCCCATTGACTTTACAGTCCCTCTACACCGCAGTAATAATGAGCGCTAAAGTCAGGAGATTATCTGTGCTAAGGCTTGGGCACAATGGTGGGTAAGCCGCACGCGATTGACAGAAGTGACTCGGCGAAAAGTCTATTGGCCGGCCCCTAACGAGAGGCTAATCTGCGCAAGCCGAGCCTCGGCAGGAGAATTCGCTAATTCGGAGAGAGAGAGAGAGAGAGAGAGCCGAGCGTGCTCTCCTCGGGCCGGTATACGAACGGCGGCGGGTGTCCGGGTCGCAGGCAAAAATCTCGTGGGACCTAGGCTACGAGCGTAAAGGTATTAGGGTTCATAATGCGCGGCCATTGTCGGGACAACGCGCGACATTACCGGCCATTATTGATTTATGAATTTATTTTCGAAGCGAGGAAAAGTCTTTGGCGACCGACACTTTATGTGCATGTGTACGCTCGACGAGTTTGCCGAGTTCAAGCCCGAGCCTCTGCGGTTTTTCTCGAGTGCCGTGTTTTTCCAAGGCGTTAACCTCGTGTTTGCCGTCAATTATACTTGGAAATCTCTTTAACTCGATTCTCAGTTTTGAAGATCAGCCGAATGACTTTGACTTTTCTTCTTGTGCTTTGACGTTTACTCGTTTGCAGACGACAACACAGTTTATCTTTTGATCTATCTATTCTCCTTCAAATCTGTGCTTACAATTTTCTAACGATTGTATTAATTCAACTTTTGAGTCCTATTTATTATCTTGCAAGATTATCATAATATACCTATTTATTGACGTAAACTTCTTTAGAACTTCATTATGTTTAAAACATAAAGCGTTTTTAATACATATTGCAACGCAAAATTATAAATAAAAAATTAACATATAAATTTTTTACAGGCGTAACAATTCAAAAACATGTCGGCAAGTTTAAGTGTCAATCGAGAGGAGTAGGTATGGAAGCTGTTTCGTATAGCACGATTTTTGAGAGAGATAGAGAATGCTGCGGATAATCCGGAGAATAGAGGATCATCCAATCATAGGCACAGGTGACTCGAGCATCATTTGCATTCATTGACCTCACGTTTTAGGCCTCCTTTATTTCTTTTCAACGTAGAAACTAAACTTTAATCCGTTGGCAGTTAGTAATTTCTTTTTACCTGCTTCAGTGGCTTTTGGCTCTTAAGCGCAGGGCTTATTTTTATGGTGATATCTAAAGAAGCTGATTTACAATATTTGTTGGGATTGACGTTTTAATACACTTAATTTGCTGACGTTTCGGCAGTCATGGTTTACGGTATGTAAACAGTATCACTCAACCGAGACCCGATGTAGATAGGCATGGACGGATTAAGTTGTCCGGTCTGATTTAGTTTCGAAGACTCGAAATAAGGCTTCCACGTAATTTCCAGGCGAAAGTAGGTGCACTTGGATATCTCGATATTTTTGGAAGTAGATTTTCCAGTTTTCACTAGCCTCCCTTCTTTCCAAGTTTTGAATTATTCCCAGTTCGTTCGACTTTTTGAATCCACTCGAGAAAGCATTTCCCAAGCGGGAGATCATCCACAGTCTTTGTAACAATGACTTATTTGAATAGTTGGCCTTGATTCCCAAAGAACAAAACAAAACTTATCGTTGCCTGCATGTAACAAATCAACCTGTCTCAGTAGTACATAATCCCAGCGCTCAGTTTTAAAAAGCGTCAGACTTACAAGAAAATTCAATTAAGCCAATCATCCTCTGCGCGTCCTTGCTCTTTACGAAAAAAAGAGATCCCTTTGCTCGGGGACTTTTGGGGGCACACGCTTTGAAAAAAGGCCAGCCACACGAGCAGCCTCGCCCCAGTCCGCGGGATAGCCGGGGCATCGATACACGTAATAGAAGATGGGGCTGCACATATGACGCTCCCTTCACGGCTCGTTGGCCGGCAAAGTGCAACGAAGGGCGGCGAAAGAAAGCCGCTCGGTCGGGATGTACCAAATGGGGTGGGGGTAAAGCTTCTATTTTTCTCTCTCTCTTTCTCTCTTTGTGTGCGCGGGCGCGTGTTGCTGGTCGGTTGGACTATGGCTGGATAATGGGTAGACACCGCGGCGTGCACTTGTTACAATGCCCCGATGCGAGGACCTGCTGTGCTGTGCTACCAAACTTTATCGCGGTTAAGGCTCGTTTTTGGGGCCCTTTGTTTTCCTTGTTCGTCAGATCTCATTCGAGAGGCATTGATCGATGCGCTGCTTATATTCCGTTTATTTGCTTTATAATTGGATTGGATGAGAATCAATTACGTGTATACGAGGCCCACTTGAAATTTGGTTAACAAGCGAGTACCTGCTGAAGTAAGCCGAAAAATTGTATTACTACATCTACGTAGATTATACACGCCGGCAGAGGCGCTTTACGGTCGAACGGTTAAAAATAAAGCTTGCGTTAATCGACGCTCCTTGCCGTTTATAGCCGACCCTCGTAAAATGCAAATAAATAAAATAAAAACTGTAAGCGCCGCGTGTGCACTTGCGTAAAAACACACTCAACGAGCAAGTGACACGCGGGACACATCAGATGGATTCAAGAGAAGACGAATCTAAAAGGAGAGAAGGACAGGATGAAAAATCGGACGAAGCGACGGGTGAATGGAATTTGAGCGATGGGCCATCGAGGTCCGAAGGGGGCTCGAGTCATCCCAAACTAGAGGTAGAGGAGGGGCAGAGCAAGGGGGAGACTGCAAAGTTCCGCGACGTACGGGTGTACATTGCCACATCTGTTTGCAATTGAAACGAGTGGCAGGCTCGAGGCGGCTCGACGGGGTTTTATGGGTTTAGCGGTTGACGCGTGCGCGCGCGGGGACCACGGGGGACAATCCGCGCGCGGACCACTTGAAACGCGATCAAGAGGTCAGGTGGCAGTTTCCCTTTGCGCGCCGCCCGCCCACTGGCCGCGTAATCACGTTTTCTGATCGGCAGCTTCGCCGCCAAGCTTTTCGTTCGCTTTGGATGAGCCGAGGGTTGGAAGCTGCGCTGTTTACGTTTCACGATTTTAATCGGCTCTACATGTCTCTCTTTATTTTTCTCTCGATCACGAGAGACTTGAGATGTACCAGATTCTATTCATCTCGATTGATACACGTATACGAGTACTTTTGTTTCTGTTTATCTGCTAAATTACAAATCAAATTAAAACGCCACTGTTGGTTCATTGTAAACATTTGTTTACGGAAAAGTTGAATTATCAGTATATTAGAAGCAGGAGATTTTGAAATCATATTTTGAAAGTCGTACTTTCACGCGCAGGTGATACTATTATTATGGAAGCCGAGCCGTAGACAATGGAAACAAAAAGAACGCGAGAGGTGTGCGAAGGCAATTTGCTTTATGGATACTCGAGGCAGAGCCGCGGGCTAAGCAGAGATGATGCTCCGAATGAGAGTAGAGGAGGCTCGGAGGTGCGCTTTAGAGACACGCGCATATCGTTAGATGCGCGCAGACCTCGCGACGTATCGAAGCCATTGTCATCTTACGAGGGGGATCCCGTTATGTTTTGACGCTGGATCCTCGGCTGTTTTTATCTTATCGCGCTGTTCGACATCGGCTCTCATCCGCTCCCTTTTTGTTTTTTGTTCGACTAATATCGAAAGCTGAACTTCTTCATCGATAGATGACTTGTATTTACAAATGGCTATTAGTTTGGCACTTTAGCGAGATTAGAATCAAGGAGATCAAAATGCAAACTAAGACTGTTTTATGGGTATTGAATGTCATTAAAAGATTATTAACAAACGAACATTTCCATAAATAAGACTTTTGGGTGGGAAGATACTTGTAAATAAATGAACAAGCAAAAAAATCGTCATCAGCACCAGAGGAAAAAATGTACGTACGTCGCAAAAAATGATCATGAACTGCAAACGTATCTGGCTTTTTCATACAGTAGTCTCCAAAGAAGAAAAAAAGAGCGAAAGAGAGAGAGAGAGAGGGAGAAAAAGTAAAAGTAAGAGGGAGGAGCAGCGAGACGGCTCGTTGGCCACCAAAGGACGAACGGCTCGTTCTCTCTTTCTCTCTCAATCTGTCATAGCCGCACCGCAGCCGAGTGCGCGTACAGTTCCCCATTCACTTCTCCGGCATTACTCGTCCTCCACTCCCTCTCTCTCTTTCTCCATTCCTATCTCCCTACCATACCTTCCTTACATCCTCCACCTTATATATCTTTATTTCGCCCGTCTCCTACCCTACGCATCCCCACTTTCTGTTTATACAAAGACGCCGGGGATTTGCTTTCTCTCTCTTCCTCTCTCCGCGAGAGCAATGCGTTCGTGTAATTCAAATAGAGGGGGTTCGCGTATACGCAAGTGCATGACCCGTAACCATTCGCCATGTGTTAGGCCAGCTCTATGCGAATACGAGCCTTGTGGTTGTTGTGTGGCTGTATCCCTTTGCCCAGTCGAGCGACATTTTGAGGATACCTAATATCTCTCTTACATCTACTGAAAAATTATCAGTTTACTTACTCATAGCTGCCCACCGTTTGTTTCATCAAAAACATCGATAATATTCATCATCGAAGTTTTTCCTATTCGATTCATACCCTAGAACGTTAATAACAATTAAGCCGAGCACTCTTATAACGATACAGACCAATCAAGTCGGATACCAACGAAAGATCCTTTCCATTTCGGGCTAATTAAAATTGATAGTCGAAAGATGAAGCGCCGACAAATTCATCAAAGAAAATCCCCTCTCCTCCCCCACAAGTCCTCTTTCTCTCTCCTCGTGTGCGCGTCTAGTCATTTATCGCGCTCGACTTCCTACCGATCCGTCTGTAATCCGAAAAACCTCGGGCTAGCGCACGCGCGCCATTCCGCAATCCCGGCAATTAGCGAGCTCTCTCTCTCTTTCGCATGTGCCCTGTTCATAACCCAGCGGCCTTCAGCAGATGGCCTCAGACTAAAAGTACACTATACAGGGGCGCCCCATAATCCCTCGTAGCATCGGTTCTCGAGTTACTCCGCGCGGTACGGAAGAGTATACAGCAGAGGATATTGAAGAGCGATCGTCGAACGGTAGCCTCATAAATCTCAAATTCCGAACGGTGTAAGAGTCGGAGGCGAGAGAGAGAGAGAGAGAGAGAGAGAGAGAGAGAGAGAGAGAGAGCTGGCCATTTGGCTGCATCTGCAGCTCTCTCGCTCGAGCAAAAGCGCAATGGCTCTCTCGCTGACGTCCGTGCCATTTGTCTCTCTCAACCGCAGTGTCGCGTGCAACCCCTTACACTAGCGGCCTCCTGCAGCGTCTGCACCCCTTTGCTACGCAAGTCGCTTGCTTTATGCCCTGAACCACGCGACACCTTCTTCAAGTAATATTTCATTCGATTTACGAATATGGAAACATTAGAGCTTTCGAAAATCTTTCATTTCACTAAAACTAGGTAATCTAAATAAGAACAAAACAAAGTAAAAATTAAAAAGAAAGAAAGTACACTAAGTAAAACAAAAGAGGAACAATAAGCCATAGCCCGGCGTTGAGATCGCAAAAGAGTCGTTCGAAAAACCAGCCTACAGTCCCTTACGATATCGCTCAAAATATCGCCTGCCTTCTGTCTTAGCCCAACCCAGCAGACGCGTGCGTACCCCTTCTACAGTCGTTTACCACTCTCCCTGCACGCCGTTTCCGACTGTCAACTCACCCCAGTGCTACTCTCGATGGCCAGGGCGCTAATTCACGGCCGGTGACATCTCGCTGCCTCCCGGAGCAAGTACACTCCCATTGTCCGCGATCAGTCTAGAGTCTCGGCGAGCGTGTGACACCTGGACCAAAAATAAACCCCGAGCGCGCTGCAATTGCAATCGATCAGCAGCTCGCTCGGCCGTGCGCGCCAATAATACCCCCCAACGCCGATCAAGCCGGCATTGACTTAGCCCCCCCTCCTCCCGATTGTTTGTTTGCCTGCGCACGCACACGCCTCGATTGGCTTGATTTCTCGTTCTTTCGCTCGCGAGAACAATCGACCAAGACAATGCGTGGCTGCCAAAGGCAAAACACCGAGATCGCTACTTCGTCGACCGCAGGCTTTTTCATTCTCCGGACGCACTATTGTTTTTAGCCTCTCTCCGTCGCGCACTTGTTTTGATTAAAGCTCAATACTGCGTTGACTTTGGGCGCGCGCATAGTGGAAAAATCAGCAGCAGTGTAGCACAGCTTAATGTACAAACATCAACAATCCACGGCAAAATTTCAATCAAGCGTGTAGGTGTCTTTGTTTGGGAATCCCCGGTTTTACACTACCTGTAATCCTGTGTACGAGTATTACAGTTTTGCAAAAACCAACTCACTCGTTACACGCGACGACGCAAACATTAGCAACACTCTCTCTCTCTTTCGTTTACCCAGTATTATTAACCATTGTCCGGATCGAATCAAAATAATTCGAGTGAACAATTCGACCCGGGCGCGCTAGCGAGCGGCACAATGCGACGTAAGCAGGCGTAATTAGCGGGACGGACCGATGCTCGTGGGCAAACACGTATAGTCGTAGCTCGCGAATTGCGCCGAGAGCCGCACTTGTCGCTCGTTAACGCACTCTCGAGCTCTATATTCGCTTGCCTCGCTTTCGCGCAATCCAAATGTGTCGTTTCCTCCCCTCTGCTTACCTTCCCTAGGGCTGCATTACAAAGCCTCGCGACCATCGGATATCTATACGCGTTTGCTTTCTCGCTCGAGTATACCCCTTTGAGAAAAATACAAAACAATTAATGATTATTTTTTTCAAACCTCAATATAACAGCTACATCGTTCAATTAAAAATAATTTATCCGGAATAAATAGAGCGTAGGTCTGGCAATTGAAATTTCTCTGAACCGCATGAGAAAAAGATCGAATCTTACCAACACTCGGATGCCGGTCTCGCCAGGGAAACTCACGCGAATCTGTTATTGCATTAATAATTTAGCTGAGTAGCAGTGGCAGCGGGAGAGGAGCAGCTTGCACGGGGGGAAACTTTATTGCCGCGCGGGCTATTTCACGCTCGTTGAAAAACACATTTCGGCAAGAAAGACGCGCACGTGGGAGCGAGGAAAAGAGTCGAGCCGGAGAGCAAAACCGGAGCAGTAGCCGCCGGAAGAAGAATGTCTGTGCAAGAAGGACAGAAAGAGAGAGAGAGAGAGCTTGGTGTGTAGGGGCTTGCCGGGTGATTCCCGGGCGCCGTAAAAAGCGCCTTTTTATTGTCAACGAAATAACGGCCAGCAGACTGGTAGCCACTGGTATGGCTCTCTCTCTCTTTCTCTCGGCCACAGGAACCAGCCACCACTGCGCTTTTCCCCCCGTGTCCCTCACTCTCGGCTTTACCTTCGTCTTGACCGCGTCATATGCGCGCTCCTTGATTGCTCGGGTTTTATTATCACTCGGGGGCTCTTTTCCGCTACAACAGTTGTACACACGTAAATCTAGACATTGCGAGAAAGCCGTACACATGTGTGCTCGACTTCCCCCGGATCCCGGGCAATTCCTCCGTTGTCTCGGATAAATTCAACGGCGCCGCTGCGCTTCCGACGCGAAGAAAATATTTTTCAAAAACAATAGCTTACTGACTTTTCTCACGATTTACAAACTTTACCAATAAAACCTATCCAAGCTCATCGGAGAGTTTTCCAACGCGCGCACAGACGAATCGGAAACGTGCTGCTGCTCCCACGCGCAATATAATGGATTTGCAGAGAAAACAACGGGAGCCCGTCCCGTGCTCGAATTAAGCGGTGCGCCAGTGTGGCCGAGGCAAACAGGAGGATATTGCGCGCAATGTGTCCGGCCCGACACCGTCACCCATCCCCCCACCCGTACAGCCCAGTCCTCTGCAAACAGCGGTTAATGTGAGAAATACACGCTAATAAACGCTGGGTTACCGTTACAAGCGCGTTTTTCGGGAGACGCTGCTGGCTCCCGTAAAACTAATGAGACGATTTGTCGCTTCGAATGAAGACACTATAGCCCGGTATACGACGACGACAACGCGGCTCGCGTGATTTATGTCCTACCCCCCCCCCCCTCTCGCTTGTTTCGAGCTTTCGATTTACTGGCTCGATGTGTCGCGTTCTGCTTTATTTCCCGACTTTTATGACTTTGCCACGTGTTTTCGCACTTTTGGGAACGAGTGTATTACGCCCTTCTCTCCCTCACACGGCGTCTATTTAAAGAGCGAGCCAAATGAGATATGTGTGCATGTTTGTGCATTGTTGTGGCTGATTTGTTAAGCGTGCTACTCTGGCGATAGGTGTGTATCCGTGTATTTTTAAGCAAAATTTACGTTGATATTACATTATTTGTTGATGTAGCCCTCTGCAGTGCAAACCGATTAATGAATAAACGATTGCCCGGCATAATGAAAGACGTCATTATAACTTAATGCCTCGTGTTTATTCATCGGCAAAATATCACCGGCGCGGAATGATTTAATATTATTGGGTGGAAAATGACGATATGCATTATTATCCTAACGACTCGAAATAATGCATATTTTCGAATAAATAACAATTCAGCCAGGGTTATAATCGCAACGAAATCCTTCCCCGATGATTCCAAAGTAATTCGCAAAACTGTACCAGTGGCAATTATCGCTGCATTACAGGTATTCGCCGTTGATCTTAATGAAGCGCCATTAGCCGCCGATCTCTCGTAAACGAGCCGTTGAATATATAATATTCACTCTGCCAACAATTACCACGTAAAAAGATCCGAGAGACGACTGGAAGAAGAGTGTCAGTCGATCAGAGATTTCGAAATCTAATCCATAGGTAAAAAAAACTTCATTTTTCCTTGGTCAGGTGGCAGGGGCTCGGAGAATGAGAAAAAAAGGCGCAAAGTCCATTTTTCACGCCAACATTCGGACAACTCTCTCTCTCCCTCTTTTCAAGCCATTTCGCCAGCTGACAAAATGCAAACGAGATTTACCTTTCTGCCAAGGAAAGAACCGTCGGACCAACGTCACCAGTCCATTCGCGCTAGCCCGGCAAGTTTATGCAAAAGGGGCTGGGCATCGACTGCGGTACTTTGCGCATTGCTGCCACCCACTCTACACCTTCGTTGGCATTTCCTTACTACCCCGAATGAAAAACGGACAGAGAGACAGGTGGACAACGAGATTTCAAACAGACTTGGTAAGACGTTTTGAAAAAACTTTTAATTTGATGAAAAAGGATAGTTTTTATGAAACTGCGAGAATAGTGGCGAACAATTTAAATGAAGATAACGAATATTAGTTCAGAATGACTTATCAAGGAAGAAAAACGAGCGAAAAAAAGAAATGCATATATACTGGGGCGAAATAAAGATAAATATAGTTAAGACTACGGAAGGAAGACGCGCGGGCACAAGATGAGATGAAGCGAGCAGTAGCGAGAAGAGATCGGTCGGAGCGAGTTGAAGAGAGACGGAGAGAAAGTAGATGAGAGAAGAGTATAAGGGCAAGATGGCGTCGCGTCCCGGGAGAATTTCCTCGGAACGAGGCCGCAATCCAGCGGATATACACGTATACCGCCGACGACATGCGAGGCTGCTATCCGCTCTTCCTCGTTTCTTCCCGTTTCGATATCCCCTATCCCCTTCCTTTGGATCTCCTGCTGGACAGTTAAGACCGCGTGCAGCTGTCCGCACGCTTCTGGCAATGTAGCAGCTTTGCAATCGCTGATACTTTAATGAAGCGCCGAAAATTGACAAACAACACGACACTGGCACTCGACAAGCTTTTGTGCAGTATTCAAGTGTTCTCATTAAATTTGAATCGATCATAAATTGAAGCGACTACTTAATCTTTATGTAAGCAAACGGTATACCAATAGAAAAAGCTCGGACAAGTTTTGTGAGAACGAAGTAATCATTAAGTTAATCAGCTCGGCCTTTCTCTCTCTCTCTGTCTCTCTCTCTCTCTCTCTCTCTCTCTCTCTCTCTCTCTCTCTCACCCACAATTATTTAATGCAATTGGTTTTTACGCAGAAGGGATGGATGACGAGCGGGGAGGAGCAGTGGAGGAGACATGCAACGGCCAGTCCTTAGAGAAGCCTTGCATGTGCTGACTGTCCATGCGTATTAGCAGTTAGCCCTAGCAAGAGAGAATTCGAGAGCGGGGCATCATTAGTCAAGCGCGTCCCGGGCGCAATTCTTGCGTGGCTGGACGACGACTCTTTAAATAAGCGATGAACCGTTCGATTTCTGATCCTGTCCGACTGACGCGTACAGGCATTTCCCCTATACTGCTTTTTCCTGACTTTTTCAGATACGTAATGAGTCCACTCTCAATCTCATTGTACAATTTTCTCCGAAACAAGAGCTTTGTCTACACCTAACTTAATCGTCCGAGCATTGAACTCGTACATATCCTACCGCAAAGCGCGTAAGGAAAAGTTTCCTGAAAAAAAAGGCAAACTCACGTGAAGCAGTCGACAGCTCGCGTGTACGTCGATTTGGTAGCTCGTTAACCGGAGCAGGCCTCCTCGCAATTCCGGAGCGCGTTCGGTCCGAGGCGTCGTGCATCGTCCACGCTCTTTTTCCAGAGCTCACACGGCAAGAGGGTGTGTGCGTGCGTGTGGGCTGCCAGGGGCTTCCCAGCTAGAGGAGTCGCCCGCGAGCTAGGGCACCCCCGAGGGCAGTAGCCCGATACAGTACGACTTCTTCTCGGGCCCGACTCCTCCCCGGCCTGAGGAATGGCCCACATAAGTTGCCTTTTTCTCGGCTTGCGAGGAGAGAGAGCAGGGGGGATGGAGGCGCGTGGCTCCTCCGAGAGGCGATTACTTACGAGAAGCCGCGGGGCAGCTCCCGACGTTTTTGCGCCACGAGAAGTAATCGGACTCGATTGCTCCTTGTTTATATACCGAGAGCCTCCGCCGAGAAAGAGAGCGAGGGCGAGAATTAAGCTCGCCAACGGGGTCAAGGAACCCGCTATTGCAGCCTTTTACCTGGCCGCGACTCTGTATGTGTACGGTATGATACTAGCCTACTCGGCTCGAGAATGCCCAGTGATTCACGCGCGAAGCGGGTCGGATAAACAAGAAGGAAAGTATAAATTGGCTCTGGTGTAATTAATTAACGAACCAAGCGTTTTTCTTGCAAAAACCAGCGTGGCGTATTGCAATTTCGCGTTTATTAACGTATATGTTAACGTACAGGTCGGAAAACTGATTTCAGCGCAAAGGAACAGCTGATACGATAATGACAATTAGACCGGCCGTCGCAAGTGAATTAAGGACCTAGATGGACGTATCTCAAAACGTTGAGGCTTAATAAGCTGAACTTGGCAGGACTCGCTAGGTCACGCATCGTTTACCGTCGCGAGACGCAAAAGAGCTCCAGAGTATACGAGGAGAATCCTCGTGACGCCACGAGCTTTTCCTTTGACCAAGGACGAGCTTTGTAATGAGCACCGGCGACCAAGTGACCACGAGCTAACCGCATCTCATTATACACAAAGTTGAGAGAGCTTATTGCTGAAAAAGCTAGCTTTTGTGCTCATTACAGCTCATGGGTTCGTTTGCGCCCACTTTACCGCATTTTTTATCGTCAAGCGGCCTCTCCCGTAATAGAATTCGTTGGTCATTTGTCTCTCCACCCGAATTTATATGCAGGCCGGCGCAACGTTGAGGAAATATAACAAACAAATAGCGAGCAAATTCTCAAATTAGCCAAAGAGTATACGCAGCTCACTGCGGACGTGAAATGAATTATTTAAGTAAACTTTGACGCGAAGAGAAGACTCGTGGAAGAGCAATGGCGCACGTGTGTGTGTCTGTGTCCCAGGAGTAAAAAATTAATCCATCCGCAAGGTGCGCGTACATCCAAATATCACTCTGCATGACAAACGCTCTCGCGTAGACTCTGTACAACGGTCAGGCTGAGAAAAAAAAATGAAATAATAAAAACAAAAAGAGAGAAACGCCTCGCGAGAGATGATTGAATACGCAGCTCCGGCGATGATGAGGATAAATCTTGAGGCCTACTCCGCGGAAATCGAAGGGACGCCTCGTGTTTCTCTTTCTTTCTCTCTCACTCGCTAGCATTTATCATAGCCTTAGGGTCAGTTTGACCGGCTCATCCCATGCCTGAGGGGGCTTATCATTAATTCACGCGCGCTCGGCCTATACCCCACTCCACGCATGATATCTCTGGGATATAAAAATAATTTGCCTTATGGAAACAGACGCGTCCCATCTTACTTGGACCTGACCTGCACGCGCTGCTATCCTTGCCGGACACGCCGTTCCGTGCACGTACGATCTTTCGGGAATTTGGCCAGATAAATCATCGAGCTGTTTCTATTTGTCTCCCTGCCCCGCTTTTTTTTACTCTTCCACTTTTTTGGGAGGGGAATATGGGTAGTGGAAGCGGCTGCGAAACACGGTAATCCCGTGACTTTGAGGAGTTTGGTGTGCTGCATAATGAAAATTGCGAGTTGCCAAGGGGTGTGAGGGGCGTTTCTCCGAGTGGACGAATTTTGTGAAGAGGCGCGATCGAGCAAACAAGGGGGAATTTGTAATTTGGATAAATGACAAAACGCTGATACGTCCAGTTTACCCTAGCGATTTTTTTCCGTGACTTGCATTATTATGTAATGTGGAATGATATTTTATCAGCAATATTACGGCACCCACGCTATTTTGTTATATAAAATAAAAGGCAAAGAAAATAAAACGAGGCCTATTAGCGTAAATCTGCGCCAGCGGTCCCTAATCTTCACACATTATCTTTGCTCTTCTCACAAAAGCTACACGTCCAGATGCAGAATATCCGAGAGCGGATCCTATGGTAACCCTCGAAAATCTCGCTGATACGCGGCCGAAATAAAGGAAGGGCCGTCAACCGCGAAACGAGCGCAAGAGGCTCGTCAAGCCCAATGCGTCCGAAGCGCATATCCCGGGGGGGATCGGTACAGCCGCACATCCGCACTCGCTCGAGCGGGCTCTCTCTCGAGTTTCGCAGTGTACACCCATAGAGAGCCCGGATCACCGAGCCGACTAATGACGCGGCTGCATCGCAGGGCAACCTGTTGTCTCCTGCCTTTTTCCAAAGGCCCTTATACTCTCGCGAACATGTGCGCGGCCGCAAGAAAACAACGAGGGTAGGGAGGAGAGCCGATGACCGACGGCACCACGGGCGGGCTGAAGATGCGCTCGCGCCCTTTAAGCAGGCAGTTCGGATTAGCATGAGAATCGAGAGGCGCCTATAGTCGGAGCATTGTCGCGAGCCAAATGCCGTGTGCGTAGGGTAAGTTGCTTTGAATCCCACTGGGGGGAGGGAGGAGTAGTGCTCTTCTGAGCGCCGATCCTATATACGCCGGATCCATTACGCGTCGTTACTCTTGCAGCGGACGCTGTGCTCCGTATACCCGGCGATATGCTCCTCCTCGCAGCGCCTCGATAATTGATGGGGACAGGTGGACCAGAATGCTACTGCTGTACGCTTTTCTTTTTTTGGCTTTGCTACCCTCAGGGCCTTGGGGATGATTGCTTTTTTAATGAGCCTACCCCTACAGTGTGTGGCTTGCTGTATTTTGGCTGCATCAGCGTTTTAATCGCGGATACTGTCAATGCACGTGGTCGCATTTTCTGTAGGGCCGAGTGACTTGTGACTCTACGCCAGAATTTCAAGTGTTAATTTTAATCTCGATTGAAAGCTACTCGAGGTGGCCTTGTTGATCAAAATGGTGAATTCATTATTTTTGCTCATTAAACTTAACGATAATTAATTTACAGTAGATTTGGTCGATATGAAAAATACAAAAAAGGTCAACAATTTTACACGATAGCAGAAAACTAGACACGGGACGTAATTGTTAAGCGTATATAGATCGATACAATACAGTAGACAATCTATATGAAAAAAGAAAAATAATCAAACACATGCAGTAGCCTCTATACTCACAAGCTTAAAGCGCACAAACGCAAACAAACGCAGTCCATAGAATTCGAGATACTTCCATTTCTCGCACATGTTACGAGGAGAGGCAAAATGCGGGGCATAGGAGAGAAAGTGGGGGGGAGTTGAGGGGCAAAGAAAAAACGAGACAGACAAAGAGGAGAGAGAACTGGTGGCTCTCTCGCGTGCGTGGGGATGCTCTTCTCCATAAGTATCACATATGTCAGCTCCCCCATCGGGACACCCCTCCATCTATCGCGCTACTTCGGCCGCGACTTCAAAGACAAGGACGGAGAAAATAGGTAAACGCAAAAGTGATAGAGGTATACGTACGAAGGGCAGAAAAAATAGGATGACTCGGAGGAGATGAGTTGGAATCATGGAGCTTGCTTGGCTGAAATACGTAACGCAAAAATACAAGCCGAAAGGAAATTTTCAAATTGTTTAGCAATAAGAGCGATATACAACAATTGCTTAACGAGCGCGTTTTGTTGCAATCCTGAAAGTTTATTAAAACCATGTTATTCTACGCCGTAATTTATTATTTCAGCTATACGCGTTAGCGTATACAGCGAGTAACAGACGGTCCGGGGGAAAAATAGATACAATAGGGGAGGGTCAGGGAAAAGGTTTGAAAGGGGCGACGCGACAAAACGCACATCGCCGGGCGGACTGGTGTGCGGAGAGGACTACCCCCACAGAAATGTCGACAGTCGCGGGGACAAGTGCGCCGGCGGACTGGATGCCGTCCGAATCGAAGGACGACGGGCTAGTTCTGGATGCATTCGGTTTGTTTGGCGTGGATTACTCGGTTCTCTAGTGAAGGATTTGCCTGTCCTGTTTTTCCTGCGCGTGGTTTAAGTTTGTGGCCTTAACAATATGCGTGTGCGGATGACGTAGAGCGATTTAGAAATCTCTCTTATGCTAATAGCCAACATTTAATATTTACTCGTATCGAATTTAGATTAAGAGAAAAAAGAGCTTGTGTACACTGAATTAAATTCTCGTGTAGAACTACGTCAAAAATAAATACTTGCGAAATAAAACAATGTAGTTTTTATACGAAACGGCGTAGGACACAGTCTTTGTCCCGAAAAGTCGCGCAATTAAATTTCATCAAGCAGGCACTTCCAGACCAAGAGAACAAATGCGGCCTTTAAGCCTCACACCTCTATGGGATGGCGCTTGTACGTATACGAACAAGGCCGCTACTGTGCAAACACGCGGAAACATTGGGAGAAAGAGACCCGAAAATATTATCATAGCAGCCAGGGTAATAGGCTTAGCGGCTGGACGCGCGCGCGAAATGTGCAGCTAACGTATATATACAGGGGCGACCCCCCGCGTACACGTATATGCGTATACATACAGGCTGTCTCTCTCTGCCTGCTGGTTGGGCAGCAGCCGGATAATTGGATTTTCGCTGGGCGCGCCGGTTGATGTTCATTTGACATCATTGGCACATTTAGGAGCTTCCGCGGCTGCGCCGGATTAGATTACTGGGATATTTAAGGAGCTCGAATTGAGCCGGCAGGCGTCACCGCACCGCCACGCAGTCGAGGACGATCAATGCGATTCAACGGCCCGTGAAGCCTTTGACAAGTGTCATTTGCTCGTGAGGCCGGCGATTGTCGTTATACGTGTACTGCGTCTATGAACTATGTGCAGGCCTTTTCATATCTGCCTTTTGCTTCGTTGAACAGTGAGATAAATAAGTTGTTGCGGTGGATAACTTTGTTACGCTTTGATGAAAAGAAGTGATCTACTGATGGATTGTTGTTTAATTTCGTATCAAAGCATATTTAGTATAAAATGAAGTGGTCAGTGTAAGCGAAAGGTGCGTAAAGCACAACTTGCAAAAATAAAAACCGGTTGTCCCCGCACACAAACTCGCGCGCGAAAGCGTCCAAAGCCAGAGCTCACTTGTCTCGATGACGTTGACGCTAATCTGTAGGCCGACTATAGGCACTTATATCATCAATTCCAGCTGAAAAACCCGCTCCTCTATATATCTCCGCGAAATCAGCGCAATTATGTCGAGGGAAAAGTCGACGGAGTTTCGCTTTTAAACCGAATTAGCTGGGCTTCCGAGCGGAAAATTCTTCTCGGAGGAGTGGAACAAGGAGATGGAAGAAGACGCTTATAAACGGCCGAGTAGCACATAAATCTATCGCGCGGAGAAAAAAAAAGTAATTATAGAATTTGTTGGAATAAATTTATGGGACAAGGGCAGAACACCGCCCGGGCAATCGCAAATTTAGCGGGTGTTGGGAGGGGGGGGGGGGAGGCTGAAAAGAAGGAGCAGTCTACTTCTCAGCCTCCATCTCCCCTAGCCGGGATAATAAATCCGGCAACTTTTCAACTCTCGGCGCTAGAGACGCGATGTAATCAAACGATTTGTTTAATGTTTTTACGCCTGCTCGAAAGATCCAAAAATAAGGCGCGTTTAAAACGTTATATATAGATGCGCGGGCAGATGAGGCGAGTTCTTGTATACGTGAAATAAAAGTTCTCTCGGACGCAGCGACAGCAAGAGATTTCGGAGGGTCACAGAAGAGCAACGGAGGGGAAGGGGGCATTGTGATCGAGCACCGTATATATATATACGCGCGTAGGGCAGAAAGTCTATCAAGTAGAGATAATGCGCTCTGCGCCGGGTAATTTGATCCCGCGCGCCCTTTTCTCGCTCGCTCGACCTACTCCGCAATACGATTTCGTTTCTCGACTATACTACATCTCTCTCTCTCTTTCACAGTTTCCGTCGTACCTTGCTCCCTGGCTACTTTGCATTTGCAAACAATCGTAGAGGAATCTTACTCGATTTCGTCTAATTTCGTTTTTTTCCTTCCAAAATCAGAAAAAAACATACCTATATTTAATAGGACACTAAATAGAGTACATTATTTTAAAAGACCATTCCCTTAGCCTAGCAAAACATAATAATTTATTAAATCTTCATCGACGTAATAAAAGACGCAAATGCACGCGGGCTTATATAGATAACAACAGACAAGGAGTGGGAGGGTGGGCGGCCAGTAAAAGCAGCCGGCATAAACGACCCGTCGGAGCCAGTGGCGAGTCGTGTTTTGTGTACAGCGCCGTACCTAGGAGAGCGTAAGGCGAGGGCTAAGGGGGGGGGGGGAGCTGGCGAGAGAGAGAGAGAGAGAGAGAGAGAGAGAGAGAAGTCCCTTAAAGACAGGGTCGGCCCGAGAGTCCGCTCAGGTATACATATAATGAGAGCGAGTGCCGCCTCGTGTTGGGGCTTGGCCGCAGTCCCCGAACGAGCCCCCGTCCGTTCTCGCAGATGATTCCAGCCCCCCCTGCCCTCGCACCATGCCTAGCTCCACGTGCCGAAAACTCCGATCCATCACTTAGCTCCTTGCCGCTAAGGCTTTTCCGCTCAAGCTCGCGTGCGCGCCCGCTCGCGTATGTATATTTAACGCGCGAGCATAATGTGATAATGTTTTCGAACAAGACACGCGAGGAGAGAGAGAGCTGCGCCTGTTATGCGCATATTATCAACGGAAATTGGATGGCTACATGACTCGAGCGCCTGTGTGTGTCTACGTACACATCCTCAGACACTGACTCCTGTACTTTCTGTGATGTAGGCCAAACACCGAAATTTCTTATGAATCTTAAGTAAGCTACATAAACATTATTCAAGTAGTATTTCCAAGCGGATGAGAGACTCCGTCTCGAGAGAGGAACGTATCAATGTAATCCAGCGATCCGGTTAGCTGGAAAAAGAAGAAACTCGGAAGAGCGAGCCGCGATAATCGCCACCTCGGCGTGTTTTTGGCCCTATAGCTAGAAAGAGGAAAGAGGGGAGGGGGTAATCGCTGGTCACCACAAGAGAGAGAGAGAGCAAGCTCTCCGAAGGGAGAAATCGCGCGCTTCCTTAGTCGGAGCTGCGATTACGCCGGCGCGCCGTCAAAGCAGCAAAAACGCGATCGCCAGGATGAGGTGTCGCGCGCGTACGTGACGCGATGACGCACTAGCAAAACCGCTGATTTTCTTACCAGTCAACGATTTATATATGGTTATCGAAACTACGCCATTTTTAGTTTTCTTTGTTTGGAATAAGCGCGTTTCGCTTCGAAAAATTGATCTGTTATCTATATAGCTTGTAGTATAGGGGTTATCGATCATTTGCTAAATTAATTGGCGCGAGTGAGTGTGCTTGATACGTTTGGGTTTCGGAAAAATGCCTAGTTTTCTAGAAATTATTGCTTCGAAAGTTTCGTAAACTACATTACTTTATATGGGAAATTACGTTTTTTTCTCTCTCGTCATTTATAACGATGACTAGCTTTTCTAATTTCTTACCTGGAGATTGATTAACCTAGCTTTTCACTAATTAAAAAGGTTCCGAACTGGTTATTTTTTATCAAAAGAAAGCTTTTTATCTCAAAAGCCAATATAAACCTACGCTTCTCAAGAAGACAAACAAAAATCTTGACATATTTATTTCTTCGCGAAAACTTAAGGTAAAATTAAAAATAAAAAAGAATTCCTCGAACAGTTTTTTTTACTTAAAAAGCTCAATAAATTAACTTTCTTTTCTCACAGCGGCAAAAAGGACAATTGTAGCCTGCAATGAATAACTCCTTAGCGCAAGATTTTTCCAACAAACCTGTATTTCCGACGCATTCTTAAGCGTTTCTGCGCGCGGCGATCCGGCACGCGGCACCTGACGCACGTCTGTCCACGCGAGACTTATCGACGTCGGTACTCGCTTTCCGAGAGAGAGATTAACGGGCCTACGGCCAATGGATAGTTTTATATTTACGTACACAGCCTCGATTGATAGGAAGCCGCGAAAGGTAAGTTAATGTGATGAAACATTGGATAATCTATTTATTAACTAGTCTATAAATTGTTTATACATTATGCTTCTGGCTAAGCTCTTATTATTCATTATCCTGTATATTTAATATTATTCGAAACATAGATCCTAATACATAATTATTTTCATTAAAATTTTAAATACTCGGCTACTCTTAAATATTGAAAATAAAAATAGCAATGTTTATCGATTAAATAAGATCAATAATCGAGTGCAATGCGAGTTTACCTATACGATCATCGATTTACATTATTACGTATCCCCGATAAGTATATTGGTAAAAGGTAAATTTTCGCGCTGGGCAACACGAAGAGCACCGCGAAGAAGCCGTACCCATCCAGTCCGACGGTACGCGGCGCAATGCTGTCGCGAGCCTCCAGACGCACCCCCGCCGCGGCGCCACAGTCCTCTTCTCTGATCGTGCCGATCGAAAGGCTCCCCCCACCCCGCTCGCGTGGGATTGGTCCGGGCGTGGCGCGCTCGAGTACCATTGGTCGATGGGCGCCTCGTCCATTGGTCGCTCTCTCCGCGCCGAGTCCGCCCCGCGCCGAAGCAGTGGGTTCCGGCGACCGGCGGGGGAGGAGTGGTGGGGCCGCCCACGAGCTGCTAGCCGCACGGGGGCGACCCTCGGGACCCTCGGGCACGCCGGCTCGCCAGCCCGTGACACATTCGACAAGCGGCGCCGTAACGGGAAGCAACGCGCGGCTGGGGACTTCCGCGAGCGAGCACACACCGCGATCGCCGAGAAAGCGCGCGCCCGCCTTAGGAGTGCACAGCAGCGAGAGACTAGCGCCGAGCCTACGACGATAACACTCGGACGAGATAACAGCCGGGAGAGGGAGAGGCCGCCCGGACAGCCGTTAAGCAGCAGCCCTGACAGCCGGACAATCGAGAGGGACTCGGAGCGTGTACGCGCGCGCGCAGCCGCCCTGGCAGAGCCGTCGCCGCTGTAAAGCAGACACCTCGTGGGACTAGTCGTGTTTCGGGGCTCGCGCCGGCAGCGCCTGTGTCGCGGCTCGCTCCACGTGTGCCCCGAGTGCGCTCCCGGGCCGGCCGGATGAGCAGCGGCTAGTCCGACGCGTCGTCGCGCGCCTCGTGAATTGTTGTTCGGGCCCGGTGCAGTGCGCTTACACGCGGGACTTGCCAAAGAGTGCTCGAGCTTCGGAGCGATTGCCGCGAACCTCTGGCCGAGCTCGAGCTTCATCGTGGGCCACGCGCCGGAGGAGCAGCAGCAGGAGCAGCAGAGCAGGTTGGCATGGTGCAGAGGCCTTGCGACGGCTCATCGGCCCCCTAACCCGCGCGGCTGCTCCGAGGGCCAGATCAGCGGCAGCTGCTGCGCCGGCGGCAGCGTCGTCGGAGCCGGCGGGAGCGGCGCCTCCTCCTCGACGACGAGCGACGGCGGCTACGCTTACGGCCTCACCACGCGGTCCGACGAGTGGAACAGTCTCCTGCCCAGCTCCACGATTGTGGGTGCTGGGGGGTCGCCATGGCTCGGGCTGGGGGCAGCCGCGGCCGCGGGCGCGGGCACCGGCAGCACCGCCGGCGCCGGCAGCCCCGTCGAGCTCGAGGGCCACTGGGGCCGCAAGCTCTACGGGGCGAGCGTCGCGCCGCCCCCGCCGCCGCCCCATCACCACCCGCGCGCCCCGCTCGTCTTCGCGCCCCAGGACATGCGGCAGATCCTCAAGGAGGAGCCCGTGCCCCGAGCCTGGCCCCAGCCCGCCATCGCCGACAATGGATCGTGAGTACTCTTTTACCGCATTGCTTTAGTTCGAGTTTCAAAGTAAAACTGATATTTCGTTTGAATTGATTGATTTATTTATGTAGCGTTTAGTAGTTACTTATCTTTTGACGTTTAAAAAAATGTTTTTTTTAAATGCAACGTCTTGGACTTTAAAATGATTATGTTTGTCAAAAAATGTACCTTAAATTTAACTGAAACTCCTATATTTATGATCACGCAAACTATTTCTACTTTCTCTGTTCGACAAAGTTTTATTCATAACGAATCATAAAAACATCAAAACATAATAGAAAAGAAAATAAGTAAAAGAAAACGACAGAAAAAAATCGGCAAAGTCGAGAGCGATTAAGCGAGGGGGCGTAAGTGACTGCCTAAACCGGCGAAACACAGCGCGAGCGATAAAGCACAGTTTACCGCGGGCTCCCACGGCACCGGACTCGCAGAGGGACGTGAGAAAGAGGAGTCGACGAGAGAGCGAGGCACCAAGCCGTCCGTCAACGGCTCCAGCACTACCTCCTCCTCTTTCTTCTCTTTCTTGCTTTTCCGCTTTTCGTCCTCTCTAATCCGCGCAACCCCTAACTAACGCCCGTAGTATCCCTCAAGCAACACACGTCGAGAGTACAGAGCAATCGAGCTAATGCAATTTCGAGCGGATTTTAGCCTCGTGAAAACCACTGAAAATATGTACTTTTTTTCGGCCGAGCGCACACTTGTTAACCCAACGATCCCCTAAAGTCATACACTTGGATTTGCTTTTATGATTCGTGCTCTTTTAATCGTTACTGTTTATTTTAATTTAAATGTGAAACTCTATACAAATTTAATTTATTGATCGTAAAACAACATTATTAATGTATAAATAAAATACTAATTCCTGAAAAAAAATTATAATCAATAACTAACTTTTGTTTTCGTATCGATAAAGCAAACAATTTACCTTCACACCAAGTACAGAGAAAAGAGCCCGAGCCGAGTGGCGGCAAGAGCTTGCCAAAGTGTGTTCGCAACTTGTTCGTTCACGCGCAAACTGCGAGAGTAAAGTCAGCCGGAGCTTTTAAAACCCCGTGAAAAAAGTTACGCCTCTAATAAGAGGTAAAGCCGCAACTCTCGAGTAGGCCACCGCTTCTATCCCCATAGCCAGTCGAATGAAGTGCGTCTCCTTCGCTTTAAAGCGTTTTCCCGCCGCCTGCGGTGAAAGAGCTTTCGCTTTTTTTTTCTTTATCGCGTTATGTAGGAAAAGCTCTCATCGCCTGCTCGTTCTGTCATTTGCAACAACTCGTCTATTATTAATCTAAAGAAATTGAAAAAAAAATCAAAACAAGAAGAATATTGAAACGGTCGAACATTTCCATCTCTCAGCAAGACTGTATCCCGAATACAAGCAATATAGAGGCGCAAAGAGGCGCAAATGGTATATCCGAGAATGGTCAGCGAAAATGGTGGGTAGCAGAGGGGGGAGGGGGAGAGGGCGATAGGACCGAGTCAGCAATAAATCTGCGAATCAGCCAATAATCGGCCGAGCGAAGCCTCCTAAATAAAGCGCGGAGGCCGGGATTATATTCGGGGGGCACGTTACAAATTGCTCATTATCTCTCTCTCACTTGCTCCCGCGGCCGAGCGAGAGCGCGCCGCGTGAATCATGGCGGCTCGCCGAGCATAAATACGGCCTGCGGGCCCGTCTCGCTCTCGTGCTGCTGCTGGCCTCGTCGTATGCGCTCTCTCGCGCGTGCATTAGCGCCCGGCCCAGGGCTGACTACGCTGTCCTCCCTCCCGCCCACCGCCCGTAGGCCGCCTGCCGAGATTTATGGCGATTCTCCGTGGCCGATTGCTTTGTCGCCGTCGTCGTCGCTCCCAACTCTCTCGCTCTCGACTAGCGCGTAAATGCGTCGAGCTTCTGTATCTAACTGCGCAGCCTAGTGAGCTCGAGAGTTATCTGGATAATTGTCAACTCAGCGACTGCGGGATTCAGTTTATTATATCGCAAAAATTTTCTCTTCTTTTAAAATCTCTATGCGTGTGTTATTGAAAGCCGAAAATGATAATTCCGTGAAAAATAAACACTTGGGCTTAGAACGACCGTGGGAGGCCCTTGATATACAAAAAGCAAAATTAAAATGGTAAACGGAAAAGCACGCGCGGTACGTAGTCTTTAATGAAACGCTGTGTTGCGGGGCCGGGCTCGTACATCGGCATTATCGTTATCGGGGCGCGGGCGCTCGCTCGCGTATAGGCCTGCGCAACTACACGGAGAGAACGGCGAGCACACGTGGCAAATTGCGCGATAAACGGGGGGGATCGCGCACGTAATTATCACCTCTGTCGCCCGAGCGCGTACGCGGAACTGGCAAACAAGCAAGAGCGCCTCCCTTTACCCTCCCCCCTCCTCCCGCCGTCGGTAAACGCGCGGGGAGATGCACCAGACTCTCTGCCCCTTACGCGCGTCCGCACCGTATACCGCTTAAGCAAAAATTTTTCATTCGAATTCATTTTATTTTTTTCAAATCTTTCAAACGATTGTTTTTCCGACTGAAAATTTAATGTATGAATTTAATTAGTTAGAATGTAAAGTTCGTATCGATAAAAAAAAATGATAACAAAAAGAACTACAATGTTTTTGCTTTAGAACGATTCGTAAAATCGCCGAGTCAAATTCCCCGCAGTGCTATAACCCTATACGAAGCGCGGGCAGATAATCGAGAAACGCGCGCAAGGTGCGAGAATACTCGTGCGCTCTTTGCCTCTCGACTAAATCGAAGCACAATGGTTTTGGTGGTGAGGGTAGCGAGAGGGATTACGAGCATCCAAACGGACGCAGCGAGACGTCGGGAAAAATAGCCACTTAACAGGTGCGGAACAACACAAGTGGAGGTCATATCGGACAAGTGCTCTCCGGCGCGTCGCAATTATAATTGCGGTTAACCGGCGGGGCCCAAAAGCTAAAATTCGACGCGGACGATATCGCGGCTAGTCGCTCTCGCTGTTATTGCCCGCGTATCTTTCGTTTATGCGACGGTCAAAGTGCCGTAGACCGACGTGTACAACTGCGTCGTGAATGGAATAAACTGTTAAATAATAAACGGGAAACTTGTGGATTTTGTAACGCGTGCAAATATAAATAAATAGCTCTAACATGTTTGGCAATTAATTTTTATCAATAAACGATAAAATGACGTTTAATATTTAATTTAATTTATTACGTTTTGATAATTCTCAATTTTTACTAGCAGGCTAGCTGTAACCTTTACACCTGCTTTGTTTTCATCACCAGCGTATTTACACAACGCTTAGCTCGCGGCCGTCCCTTCTACGAAATACCTCCCTTTCCGGGAACTTGAGCGCCACCGCAACGACTTTTTGCGTGTGTGCGCTTGAACGTGTAATTTTTGAAACGAAAAAAATATCACAACACAAATACATAATTAGGCAAATTTATAAAATATCTTACCTTACTTAATACAATTCAATAAATATATGCAAATTAAATGTTTATATTTATGTGCATAAAATTAATAATTTTTCAAAAATTGTAAATAGACAATTGCATAAACCATCGAGTACCTTTACCTTCTCTCAAAGAGCACAACAAATAAATCGCAAATCGGTAAAAATTTTGGCTTACCTTTGCAGCTGTCAAAATGGCGGAATTTTCGTAGTTGCCTCAGCTCACGTCCCCTCTCTGCGAACGGCCAAATCTCCGTCCAAGTCATCCAGCCTATTCCACTCGCGAATTAACACTCCCGATCCGTCGCGTAGAACATTCGTCACTTTGTCGAGAATCGCGATGTCGTTGGCGGGGGCACACAGGTGGATTCGAACGAAAAAACCAGTAACGACGACGCGGCCGCGAATTAGCCACCCGCGCGCTATTTACGCCTCGCTCCGCTGGCCCGTTTAATTACGCCGAATTAATGATCTAATCGCGGTAATTAATCAAACTGCCTGGCTATACGTACTACCTGTAACGCGGGCTGTGGCGCGTCTATACCTCTGCGAGAGCGACCGTTGGGCCCGCCGAGGGGGTGGAAGGCTCGAACGCGTTCGCGCGCCACCGGCGTCCGGCGGATGGCTTCCGAAATTGCCGCGCGACAAGCGGTGGCGCGCTGATAGTGCTGGCGCGGCCGCGCTCTCCCTCTCCACTTCCGCTCCGCGCGCGCGCCAACGCAAAATAATCGGACGTCCGAGGAGTTATGGGGCGCGAAGCGTTGGACGGTTAATCAGCCGAAGATAATTATCGACACGGCCAGTATATCAAAGTCCGCGACTTTTCCGCACCGGACTGCCTGCCTCCCGACACGCCTGCGGCTATACCTTTCGCTTGTCCATGTGCCCCCGCTGCTTACGCTGCCCTGTCTGAAGGTACTTATCTCTCTTTCAACTTCCCTCTCTCTCTCGCTCCTGCGCTTGCTCTTTTCCTCTCGGCATCTTTTTCGGCCAGCGTTTTCCCGGCTAGTAAAGCTCGTGTACCCCCAGCCTCTGCTATCTGCTTTGCTCTCCTCTCTCGCTGCTTTTTATTTATTTTTTGTTTTTCTTATTTTTGTTGCTTTATTTCCGCCTGAAAGATTTATGCGCGCAGCTTTAAGGTTATGCCTTTTTTTTGTTTCTTTTATTTTTCCTGCCCGTGTATGTATACACGTTAAACATTCTCGAATCGGGATTATTTCGAATTTTCCTTTTAGCTCGTTTCGCGCCGTGTAAACTCGACGAGCGTGTAGCTTTCGCGCGTGTAATAACAAACAGGGAGGACAGAGCTCCTCCGGCAGAGATATAAAATTGAAACAAGGTGTTAATCATGAGACGCGCCAACTAATGAACAGTATTTAGCTGCGGCGGTTAAATTAAAAGACCGGCCCTTCCCCCCCCCCCCGTGTTATACGCTATATAGACGCACGACGAGGAATCCTGACACGCGACTAAATAATTCATGCAAATTTAATCAGGTAGTGACACACACAGAGCCAGACAGAGCAGCAGAGCGTCATAAATAAATGATATTTCTCCCCCGGCGCCTCTCTGTGTACGCGCGGATCCGGACAAGCGGCAGCGGGCTGGGGGAGGAGCGGGATACACACAAATACCGTCGCGCACCTCTCCGAGCGGAGCAGCTCCATTTCCCGGAGCTCCCAGCCGCTTGTTCGTATAGCTTGTATACACGGGGCTATAGCACGGCAAGTGTAGCGTTGTTTTTAAACTCGCTCTGGCCCGCGCCGATTAATCGATTCGCCTGGCTGACAACCAACCCCTTCCTCGCTCGGGGCATTGTGTGCAGTCTTCAAAAGAACAATGCGGATTTTGCGTCTGCCTCGAGAAATTACGCGGCGCGCACTTTGTCATATACGCGCCTCGCTCCGGAATTTTCTGTTTATGTTTATTGAATGCTCGCGCGCGCTCGCGGTAATTAAGCCAAGTACGGAGGAGTAAATCCGTCGGTATACGCTTTGCTCGCGCTATTATATTTCGGGTTTGTGTAATAAATTATAAATAATTTAAAAACGAACGATTTTGTTAAAACCAATACGATCGTCGAATCCTACGACGGTTTTAAACGCACTGCAGCGAAGTTTATGGGCCTGCCGGTGTCACTCAATTAACGTGTCATAATCAAACGCGGGCCAATAAAAAAGGCGCGCGCGCGACGCTGAGCAGCGATTTATCAATTGGGCAAATAAAAAAGAAAGAAAAGGGTAGGGGAAAATAAAGAGTGGGAAGAGAGTAGCGCGCGCGCAGATTGATCACCGCTAAGAGAAACATATCGACGTTGCAATAATCGATGCGCGCACATTTGCCAGCGAGGGCTAGTCCAGCCAGCCCCGGCGGCTCTGCCCGTGACAAACGCCGCGCCGATACCATCGTTTATTTCGCAAATGCGCTGCAAAACTGCCGCTATTCATTTTCGCGAGTCTACCGCTGCTTGTCTGCCCGGTGTACCTTTTTTTTTGTTTGTTCGGCGCGCGCCTACGGCGATAATCCGATTTTCAGCGTAGAGAATCGCGCCCGCTCTCGCGACCGATTGCTCCTCCGCAATCGTTTTTGCGTAAATAAACGAGTGATTCGGTCGCCCGCGCGTTTCACCCACTCCCATCCCCGGAAGCTTGCGCCTTTTTTTATGGGCCTCCACTCGCACCGGGGATTTGACCTGAAAATTATATGATGCATCGCCGGAGATATTTTCCTTTTTATTTGCGGCACGCGATTCTGTATACCATGGGCCCCGTCTGCTCGGCGATTTATCGAGATATCTCCTCTCGGCCGATACTGTTCCAACTCCCATCGACTGCTGCACATTGATAAAAAGGGATTTTACGTCCTATTCAAGTGCAAATCAAATACGCACTTTTTTACTTTTCATCTTCCTAAACGACAGGTAATAATTTGTAAATTTTAAATTTCAGCAATATCTATTATTTCACAAAAAATCAAACGGACTCGAAATTTGTGTAAAATTCATCGCGTTTCCGACGAAAAAAAGTCAAACAAAGCTCTCCTATATAGGTATTGGAAAAAAAAGAAGGGGGGCGCGCTTTTCACGACTCGTCAAACTCATCCACGACTTTCCGGCAGTGCTAAAGAAAAAAAAAGGAAGGGATCCCCGTTGGAGTATCGAAGGTGTGGTCGGTCACAAGCACCACACGGATAGTCCCGCGGGATCTCGCGTTCTGCTATTTTGACACTTTGAAAAATTGTTACCAAATTGTTTCTCCGTTGCGCATGTAACGCGTATACGTGTGAGACTCCGTTATAGCGATTCGTCGTCGTCGGGGCTGGTGCGGAAGCGGCCAATCACCGGGGCGATGAGCGATGGCACGAGGCTTTTCTTGAATTTCGTCGAAGTCGTTTTCGACGGCTGCGTCAAGGCCACCCCACGCGGAGGCTTTGTGCTTCTCGTTTTTCGGAAAACCTCGTGACACACATATTTTTATTCCTCGAAAGCATTAGCAACATAATTGTGCGTGTCATTTTTCCATGTTTCATTTAGTTTCTGCTTACTTCGTTAAATAATTTAAGATCCTCGGATTATTTATATAAAAAAAAGGAAATCGATCTTATGGGTTAACTCGAGAAGGCAGACATCGAAACAGAGAAAAATTTTCGGCAAGCTAAGGCTCTCTTGCACCGAGACGCAATCGCGCAGAGTCGTGTGTATAGGGTGGGGCTCGGTGTTAAGGGATAGTTCGCAGTGGGGGGACTTTCCGAGCCATTACTCAAAGATGGCAAAGGAGCTGCGAGAGTGTCCGGTCGCCTAATCTCAGCACATGAGACCTTAATGGGATTTTAAGGCGCTGCCAGCACCTGAGCCCACTTTCTCCGTTTATCTTGTCTCCTCTCTCTCGTGTCTCGCGCTCGTGATATCCGGACACGTTGGAAAATTCAACGTTCAAAAATCGAGTTTCACGATTTTCCTTATGAACTATACGTAACGCACACGTTATTATTGTTATACATAAATTTTAATGATTTTTTAAAAAATTGTATGAGTATTCTGTGATAAAATTTCTAACTAATACAAGGATTGTTGGGATTGCAGGGCGCAGGTTGGAAGAGCACACTTCGAGAAGCAGCCACCGAGTAATTTAAGGAAGAGCAATTTCTTTCACTTTGTTATCGCCCTCTACGATCGAGCGGGTCAGCCGATTGAAATTGAGAGAACAGCCTTCGTCGGATTCGTCGAAAAGGATCAGGTAAGGAGAAGACAAAGTTGGAGGGATTCAAGTGAAAATTGCCGATTCATCTTGAAATTCATTTTTAGATTATCAGGCTCTCCTTAAACATTAATACTTATAATGACGAAACCGCAGCTTTCACAGAAAACTAAAAAACAAATAATCAGCACCGCTAAAATGAATGCGAGCAATAAAACCTCGACATACAGCAATGTTGACTAAATGTTAGTTTAGCTAGCACCCGAACGACTCGGCCGTATAGGATACAATCCAGGGGTGCGAGAGTCCCTTGCACGCCCTCGCTGTATAATTCACGGGAGGGCTGACAGTTGCATCGCGCGCGGCCGGCGGCCCTCCCTATTAATTAGGGTCATGCACCGCGGGCATACATCACACCCCCCGGCGGCGGCGCGCGCGCGTATACTATACCGAGGAGGCGAGCGACACCCGGACTGACCGCGGAGACTCTCTAGCCACAGGCCACTATACCACCGGCGCTCTACACTGGCCCTTCCCCTCCCCCCCCCCCGCCGCCCCCGAAAACCCGCGGCATTTACATATTTTCGCGTCGATTCAATTATTTAAAGGCGAAACTTGCCGACGGCGAGCTCTCGCTTATCACGGCTGTAAAGCCCGTCCGACGGATAAGCGTAAACCGACCTCCGTTCTCGTTTCTCGACGTATACGAGCGAGAACTTGCCCCCGCTTCTGTGTTTAATCCGCCGTTTACGCGGGCGCTTCTCTCTTTTTCCTCGCTTCCGCGCGCGCTCTCTTGCAAAAATATACTGGATTTTATACGGAATTTTCAGCCGGGATTGCTCGTTTTTCGTGTCATTCTTTATTCCGTGACTTCAATCTTTTTAAAATCCTCGTTAAACTATTCAATTGTACCGAAGCATCTAAGCACGAGGTATCTACAAACGAATCGAGTCATCATAACAGCCGTATGCAGGCCTTTTAAATTCGGCAATGTACATCTAAAGCTCGGCGCGCGCAGTCGAAAACTAATCAGTCACGCACGACACTCGTACGTAGGAGCGCCAGACGGATAAGGTCGAACACGCATCGGTGCTGCTTATACTTGAAAATGCATTATTAGAGCCCGAGCGTAGGAGTCATATGGCGCGGGGGGGTTAGCTCGCGATGCACGCATGACTCGACGTCGACGGCTGTATAATTATGCACGCGAGCGGTAATGGCTGCTGGGGCTTTGGGCGCATCAAGAAATTAATAATTAGCCTCGAGATGGAGTGCCGACTGCTGGCTGACACGGCTCTCCCGCCCGTCTTGCCCTTACCCGGCTAATTAATCAAGAGCGTGCGGGGCTAAGGCACGAGAGCGATACGCGCTGCCGAGAGAGCATTTTATTATACACCCGGAGAGACTGATACGGTCTTCAAAGCGATTTCCCTACGCGTTCAATTGGATATCTCCTCGATACTCTCTATCGTACGTTATACTGCATTGTAATTAATTAAGCTGCACTCGCGTAACCACGTGTTTTTAAATTTTTCTATTATTAATACTCCTAAATATAAATCCATTTATGCGTCAACAATTGACACGTGTCTGTTTTTCTTTACAGGAGACGGAGGGCCAGAAGACAAACAACGGAATCCAGTACAGACTCCAGCTTCTCTATTCAAATGGTGAGTCCGGCCTGTACGAAATCTCCGCGTGTATATCCATAAAGCCAATAAGAGCAAAGCAAAGGAAAGCAAAGCTGAAGGCACACAAGGGGGGGGGGTGGTGAGCCGGGAGAGAAAAAGCGGGAATTTTAATTCGGCAAAAGTAAAAATATTTACAAGCGGGGAATAGATTGCATACTGAAGCGGCAGGTACCTTAACAGGCATCTCTCGAGCGCTCTGGCTCGGAGAGAGAAAAAGAAGAGCGAGGCAGAGCGATAAGAAGCTCACAGGGTAGCTGGGGAGGGGGGCTTTAAAAAAAACCCGCGCGACCCGAAAAGCCACTTCTCGTCAGGGCAACGGAGAGAGAGAGAGAGCGGCCGCAGAGAGTAGGGTGGATCGATCGTCGTCGGGTGGTGGCGCGGAATGTCGCAGTGGTAGCCGCGCGCTCGAGGCCGAAAACGAAAGAGAGCGCGTCGGAGGCGTCAAGCGTATGACGGGCCATCAACATTCCAAAGAGCGGCCGGCCTAAAAACGCCCGGCGAATATTTCTCGCGGGCTCCGAGTCTTCGTCAACAGAGACGTATTTCATGCGGCAGCGGCGTGCACACTGGAATTTCCCGCACTCCCGGCGCCCGCGCGTGCCGCTCTCACCCCGTGGCAAGGCTTCTCTCCTTTTTGCTACTGCCGAACTTTCTTGCCCCTATGGCCACACTCTTTCTCCGTCTGCCTCCTTACAGCCGTGGCTAGCCCCGGCTTCTTGGCACCTGTCGTAATTTATTCCGCGTGACATTTCAGTTTCCGCGGGCGACCTCGAGCGATCGCCTTCTTTCCTCCTGTCGGCAGTATCGTCCCGAGACTACCTCCGCTTTATTGAAACACTCGGGGTCTTTTGATTTATCCCCTGCTATCTATCTCCACGCGAGAACTACTCAAACGTTGGAGGACGGGAGAGTCGTAAAGACACAAGTCGCGTCAATTGTAAAACGAGCTTATTGGAAATTTATTAAATTCCATCTGCCTCCTACAGAAGCTATTAAAATTCAGCAAAACTACAAATAAAATTCCATCCTGGCAGCTCCGCTTTTTTCCCGCGGTTACCTCTCAGAATCCTCTCGTAAAGCGTTTATCATTTAATAAGAGCCACACACGCACACTATCAAACGCGTCGCAGCCGGCCAGAGCCGAGAGAACTAATTAAGCGGGCATAAAGCGAACGCGCACAAGGCAATACAGTCTATAAATGAATTCGATTCTAGTCCTAGCAATTTTTTCCGGTACCCACACACATACAGCAGCAGCAGCAGCAGCGTAATTGCCCGGAATCCCGAGTAAATCGAATATAGCTCGGCCGGCACAAAAAATCCATAATTATAAATAATAAATAAGCCGCGTTCGAAGGTCCGTGCGCGAGCGAGCCTTGGAGGATCGCTGCGCTGCGCCTCTCCGCTCTCGTTGTGCGGACGCGCGTCCCCGCCGCTCCATATCGAGTGCGCGCGAGGCGCTTTTTTGCCGTGCTCGGGACCTCTTTTTATCCGGGCTCTCTTGCTCTCGGCCGCGCCAGAGAGTTGGCCGTACGGCCTCTTTGTGCGCCGCGCCCCGAAACTCTCGCAGACTCCCAGACGTCGGGCTTTGAGCCGGATAGAGACGCGCGTTGTTTTTATCAAATCACCGGGATGAACTTCTATTTGACGTTTTTTTGTTTTTTTTAATTACTATTCGGAAGATTTTGAGATGTTGGCAAGTAATCACTAGGAATAGGGATTTTTTGAGAAAAATCGCGCTGCGACCGGATGATAGGGCAAAGGGATTTGCGGCGGTAGTCGAATCGGAGAGCGCGCAATCCTCCTTGAGACTCGCATTTCCCTCGGCAATATTATCGATTGCTCCGCCGGCTCCGAAAAATTGGAAATAAAATACACTTCATGCTACACGTAATAGAGACAAAAAGAAAATTCCCACCAGTACATTCATCCGCGCTTAAACCTCGTCGATAATCTCGGAAAATTAAAACGATCATCTCTTAAAGTGAAATACACGCGCATCCCCCAGTCTCGGCCATAAACAAGTACATCGACGTTTAATGGTTAAGGCGAGAAAGATAAAGAGAGACGTAGCCCGAGGGGGTCAGGCTGTGTACCGGGGTAGGTGTGTGTATGTGTATACAGAGTGCTGCAACTGTTGTAAAATTTAATCTTCGTTGAGGCTGGGAGAGGCAGACACCTTGCGGTCACGCAGCCGAGCTACCGCAAAGGTAAAACCCTCGAGTGGTCAGGGCACGCTTGTGCCTCGAGAGAGGAGGGACGCTCCAAGAGAGAGGGACGAGGCTAAGCCGCGCGATGGTTTCTCCGGCTAATTTGTGAGTGGCCACGCGGCAATATCATAATCCGACGGCTTAAGCCCTCCGGCCGAAACTTGCCCAAAGAGAGCGGCCTGCGCTCCTCCCCTTCTCCCGGCGACTTCTCCATCCAGCCTTCCCTGCTTCCTTGCCCCCTCCTCCAGCCCAGCTGGTTTGCATCGATAAGTCAACTCACTCTCTGTCCTTTATAGTTTTTCCAAAGATCCAGTCCAAGCTGCTGAATATTCATTCGACTTCGCTATTAACGAACTTCCCCCCCCCCCCACGGGTGTAGCTCTCGCGAGTAATTAAGAAGGAAATAGAAGAAGAGAAGACAGATGGGGCATATCGCAGGACTCTTTTTCTCTCTCTAGGGGGGAGATCTATCGAAGGCGCGAAGAGCGAGGCGGCGCCGTTATACGCTGACACCCGGCCGCCGTCCGTAAGGCTCGCTAATTGCCCCGCACGGCTTAGAGCTTGGCTCTTCCTCTCGCGCGCGCGCGCGTCGGCGCAAAAAGTTCGTCACGGATTGAAAGAGACGATGCCGCTCTCTCGCATTGGAATCGCAGATATTTTAATTGTCAGTCGGCGCGCGGCGCCGAGGCAAAAAGAGACTTGCACGCTATGCGCAGCGACAATTAGGCGATAAATTAACGCGCGCGCGCGCCCTCTCTGCTCGGTATAGACTGCTGAAACGACTGCTCCTCCGGCTGCCGAAGAATTCGACGGAATGCGCAAGCCGGTCGTTGGCTTTGGCACTTTTTTGACATACATTCGGGGGGCCCTTTACCCTCTTTCTTTTTGCGAGCCTCTCTCTCGTGACTTGCATTGATCGGGCTTCCTCGCTCTTTTTGATATTCCATATACCGTTTTACGTAGGTTGCGTGTATGTCATGCGACCGATGAGACGATATATGCTGCGGCTTATTGCCTGATGCTTTGCCGATAACAGAGCTTTATTCGATATTACAATCGCTTCAATTATAAGTTAATGCTTAATGTGCTCAAACAAAAATTACATTTCATCGTTTTTTTTATTGCAGGTGTGAGGTCGGAGCAGGACATCTTCGTGAGGTTGATCGACTCGGTGACGAAGCAGGTGAGGATCAGAATTTCAGCAATACATTAGATTATCTCTCGACTAACACTCAAACATAAACTAATCTACGAATAAGACCTGCTTGGCTAACCAGCCCTGCTGCTCCAGCTATGTCATTTCCATCAAATATTGTCAGTGCGTCTCATGTCATATCGGACCGCCTACCAGTCCTATACCCTCGCATGCTTTTTCTCTCACAATCTTGCGCATGCGCTCAATCATTCTCTCTCCTCTATCCCTCGGTTTTCTTTACTTCCTCGTCGCCGAAAAGTATATATATATAGTAAAGCTGTCGCCGTTATCGTTGCCAGTACAAGCGTTTAATTTTCCGGAGGGCTGATTTCGAGTCTCGCGCATCGTATGTGTGTACATACACACGCGCGCGCGTCCGGAGAGTCTCCAGTCCCACGCGCGCCCAGTTCACTGCCTACCCCGTTATCTGTGCCACGTGGCAAATATACCCCGTCACATCCTCCCTACCTCTCTTTTTTTTCCTGAGAACCTGTTTTTATTACCCTTGTTGCTTTTTATTATTTCCCTCGCGTTTTTTTTTAATAAAGAAATTTTAATAACTTTTGTACATTAAGTAATTAAATTCTCATACGGCAAATACCTCTCATAGAAATATTAAATTTCGAAACATTACAAACTTTGTACAACAGCAACAATCGACAAGTATACACTGAGAGAAAAATATAGTTGAGGCAACTAAAAGCTGTACTGTTGAATATGAGCAACCAAAAATACTGTTGGTTTGACAGTACAGCTGTTGACT